>JAYKKI010000089.1:5587500-6187500 GCA_039881145.1 Druceiella hillmani | reverse complement strand
TCATATATCTCTGGTCAATTATTCAGTATTATTTCTTTTAAAGTAGCCAAAGTATTTCCTAATTATTTTCTTTAATTTTTAAATAAAACTTCCATTGATGTGGAATTGCTTTTGCTTTCTTCCATATTCTTGTATCCTCGCCACTTTGTGTCTTATCGTTTCGATTATTTTAAATCAACTTCTGTCTCGCAAACTTATCTACATGTTCACACTAATTATGAGCATTTCACTTATCCTCATACATCCATTTTTTTCAACATTGATTGTAAAAAATTATATTGCATCGTTTGCCGCTCACACAAAATTTAATCTTAAAGTCTGTTACAATACGTCGATTGAAATTTCAGTTGTGTAGTCTTTACTGTCATTCGCAAGGACCTTATCATTGAAAATTGTAAATACAACATTGGGAAATAAAAGATACTAATATTATAAATTCAAAAGTTTGGAGGTTTGGATGTCCACTAATCGATCATGGCTAAATATGTATGCGAAATTACACGAAACTCGACAAAGAAATAGTTTGTAATTCCAGTTAATATATATGTGAACTTGTATAACACATCGGTAAACCGAGTAACGTTTTTTAGCAAAGTAATCGCAATAATCTCATTGGATAAAAAATTATTCCTGTGGTCTAGCAAAAGAATGAAAGTTGTGTATATATCTTTGGTATTCACAAAACTTCACACACAATTTATATTTATTTCTCTAAACCTTGTTTTTGTTATTCTATAATAACGGCAATTGTCGGCAATTAAGAAAAGTTAGACAATACCACTAGTACTGGAGCATCCAAACTTGCAATAAATTTGCAACGTTGTATTCGCTTGATCGATCGATTAACTGCTTATCTGAATTAATAGCCTAGATAATATGATGAAGTATTCTGAAATAAATTTTTGTTCTATTTAAAATATATAGTTATGTTTGTTGTACGATAGAGAAAATAGAAGTTTGCTTAAAATTTTAGAACTTTTGTAATTTGTCGGTTATAAATACAAAAAGAAACAGATCAACGATCAAAATGTAAGTCTAATCTAGACTAAACATCTACCAATTTTTTATTCGTGATATTTCTCTTTTTATAATCGACTCAACTGAACTAATACTGGACTGTGACAGGCGGATTACATTTGAAGTAAATGACAGAGCAAGCTCTAATTCACTTGTAATGTAACTAGCAATAGAGGAACTTCGCCATTACTGCTCCTAATCTCGCGCTTCTGTCTGCTCCCTAATCTCGCGGATCAGACGAGATTTTACACATATAATCTCACTCTGGTACGTGTATGTAAAACAATCTTTCAACGTGTCTCATACTTTATATATTTATTGAGATTTTCTTTCAATTTTTTTTAAGTGAATTATTTATTATTTTTCCATTATTTTTAAATGAAAATTATTGCTACCTTACTCCCTGTGCTTAAATAAAATATCTTACGTTAATAACTGTAAAAGATTACGATTTCTTTATCGGATCTTTTACTTATCGATTAATACTAATTTTTTTTTAAATATTTTGATATTTCAAACCGTATTACGGTTTGAAAAATCAAAATATTTTTTATTATCCATTAAAAAAGGTACCAACGTTTCTTGGAAACATATTATCTGTTATTAAGTCATGCAATAAGAACTGTGACCTCTTTCACCGTTTCAGATCAAATTGTTTTATATATTGTACGATTTTCCTATCTTTACTTCAGTAAGTAACAAAATTTATGTGAGTGCTGAACAGAGTAAGGCGAATTAAACGAGATAGGAAAAAAATGAACGCGACCTGTTCTTTGCGTTGGGTGGATCGAATCGGATCGTAAATGACGTTTATCTTTATGTTTTCAGATATATATATATATATATATATATATATATATATATATACATCATTTCTATTCATTAACTTCCTTTTGAACGTACAGTCGACTTCCAATATAAAAGAAGTGGATCTGATAGACTAATGGTATCTGCTACCTTCATTAATTTAATGGTTTTTGTTACTTTAATGACCATACTTAATTTAATTATATTTATTAATTTAAATAATAACATTACATAAACTAGTTAGTTGCTGTCAAAACTTAAACGCTTTCAAACTAATTCTCATCTGAATAAAATTGAAACCGTCGGTGATTAGTTTTACTATGTTATGCTTCATAGAAAACAATAATGTTATCTTTAAATATATAATCTGACATATATTATTTTGCAAATATTTACTCAATGAAGGGAGAAGAAAGAAAACTCGAAATTTTCTGCTTTACCAAAATTTGCATTGCATCAACTAGCCCGTCGACCAATTGGTTACGAAATGTATTTAACGGTCTCAAATATTTTGTGGAATAAAAATATGTGTAAAAAATTGACAGATCAAAGTAACGAACTACATGATCAATTTAAAATCGCTCATTGAATAGTTTGTTGAAGTGTGACAAGCTACGTAAAATTATTTTAATTCAGGCGATTTTTATATATAATTTAATAGAAACACGTCACTTATATTATATCGTCGGCGCATAAAAAGTATTTTCATTTTATACAGTTTTCTTGTCATTGTTAGTGGGGTACATTTTGATTTGGAAATATATTTTTTTTATTTGTTAATGGTATAAAGTGGCGCATTCAATTGCTCAATTCATTTTTTAGTCCCACGAGTTCTCAGTCCGACTTTGCGATGTTAAATCGGTATAGCGGAAATTCTAATTATCTAATTATGTAAATCTTGAAGAAAAAAAAATTCCAATTTTCACAAAATTTCTGAACTAATATCAGTTATTAATATCAATTAATCTACATTCAGTTAATTTACTGGATATGTATGGACAAAATACATAATTCGATACCAATTTAAATTCGGCAAAAATAAAGTACTGGTTTTTACAAAATTGTTTATGCGCACTTTTACTTAATAAACAAAGAATATTATATTTCCGCCAGAATAATGGAAGTTTATCACATTCAAACTAATGTGGTTGTTTCATTAAGTTTAAAAAATTTATTGTCAAGTAAATTTGATATGATAATTCATACTAAAATGAATGATTATTTATACTTTTTAAATATGCTTAATTAAATATTTGTATTTTTTTTTATTTTAATAACTTGTCCTTATTGATATTTTTATTAAACAATTTGGTATTATTTTTTTTGTTTAAATAAATATATTAAGGAGGAAATCTGCGAAAACTAGTCAATACAGTTTTTTCATTACTAAACCTTAAGCATTCTAAAATGGGTATTACTCTTTAATTTATGACTTGCACAAAGCCAATAACAGATTCTATATTTACTACATCGCATGCGCGAGAATAGACGTTACGAAGCAAGGCTGCGGCCGTATTCTGGCTCTGGTTCGAAGTGCGGCCGTGCCGTGGTCTGTGTCCACAAGATCTAGCCGTGTTAACAATTGTGAATTTCTTCATAAAATTAGTGGAGACAGGATTCTTCTTCAATTTGTCAAGTCAGTTCTTCGTACTGGTTTCAAACTTCCAAAATTTTATAATTTAAAGTGTAAGATAACTAATTTTCTTCCAGCCAAGGCGGCAATTAATGTCTTCTCTTTTATTTCTCGTTTCTCTTAATGATAAATAATCAGATACAAATAGTCAATGACGCAAAATTTTTATTTACTTGTTTTTCTCTTGGAAATTCCATGCTCTAAAATTGTTCGATACAGACACATAGGAACAACAACTAAAAGTATTAATAATAACAAAATATATAGGGACACACATTAATTCGAATAAATATAATTCTAATTAGTGATTAGTCGTTAAACACCACCCACAAGCCCATTTCTGAAACAATCAATAGAGTGGAGAAACGTGTCTGGACTGGGTGCTCTCACAATACTGTATTATACAATGTAAGTACACGAAAAATATATGAAAGCTATAAGATATTCATGTACACTCTACACAGATAAAATAAACGATGACATAGTCTTCTCAATTAGCAGTCAAGAGTCTTAAGTTCTACTAAACTCAAGATCAAGGAGTTATCAAGGTATGATATCGATAATTAAAAAAAATTAATGATCAAAATAATTAGCTTCGGAGTTAGAGGGAAATAATCCGATCATGTTCATTAGAAATTTGAAAGGAAATGAATAGGGATAATATTCACACATCTTTTGATACTAAATCGGACACATAAATTGAAATAATCTGTTCAAAATAGTGGATAATTGATTTAATGCTAATTAAACTGCTTGATGATTTTTTTTATTTCGTGATAAAATGCTGCGGTTCTAGTAATGAAATTGGACCAAGGCATTAACTATAACTTGTTTATAAACTACAATAAGTTCTTATACATATTAAACATTGCTCGAGTAGGCATTCATTAATAAATATGAGGCAGTATACCACTGTACGTATAAATGGTGGAAACATTTTATTCTCGTAAATCTGTGCAATGCCCTGACATTATTTAATTCTTAGGAAATTTCGTACAAAACTTTAGTTTTTGTGTAATAAAATTGAAATATCACAATGAGGTTGGCCGAAACTAAACTCAAGAAGGTAAGCAAAAGTGATGCATTGAGAGTGAACAGGCGGGCGATCTTGAATTGAGCAAATCCTGGTATCGATAACGTATTACACATGTCTTCCAGTTTCAGTTGCATTTCTGCGGCTGAGGATGAAAGTTTTCTTGTAAGTGAAATGAAAATAAATTAATAATATTTCATTCAAAATGTGTTCGCACAGTGTAACAAAAGGTCAATAGCCATCTGCATCTATGTTACATAAAATATTTACTTACGAATTTTCTTATACAGAATTAATTTCATTCCAAATGTCCGGGTATACCGAAGTTGTTGGGTGAGTTGCTCGCAAGTATAACATATAAAGAACAATCCTATTGTCGAATGCAATATCCATATGGTCATGTGGCTGGCCATAGTCCACAGTTCAGTCTGAAGAAAATATTGAAAAAGTGTAGATGTTTTACAAAAGAATGATAAAAGCCCTAAAAATATCGCCTTACCTTTGACGTAGCCGAATTAATAACGTATTGAAAACCGACCAACACGCTTCCAATAGAAGTTGAAAATACCAAGAGAATCTGCAATGAAGTGAAAGTAGGAAAAAATAAGAAGATTGCCTTTTTTAATTTTATTGAAAAATGAATCATGTTAAATGTTTTACATTAACACATTTGGTGTCAATCTACAATGTTAAACTTTCCCTTAGATCTAAATAATATTTTCCTTTGGAGCTCGATCACAAGCGCCGCGACTGCGCAGAGGTTAAAATTATGACAATCGTACAGTCTACCACGGGAATACAAGATGTGTCATTATTTGAAACAGGTTCAAATGTAAATTAAAATGAATGATGCTTACTGTAAGAAGTTTTCTCACCAGCATTTTTGGTTATAAATATATATTTGCAGGAAACAATACGTCCAATTTTTTATTTCTAAATTTGCAAATGTAAATTATAACAGTGCTATTATATTTTAATTTCAATTATAACAGTAACTGTAAAAAATTAAAATAAAATTAATAAACTATAACTCACTTGTATATTGAAGACTTTATTTGATAAAATACATATATTGCCAATCTTTGTGAACAGCTTGATTATTCTGATTACACCAGAGTTTATATCCTCAAATGTTCTCCTCGTTATGCATCATCCATCATATGAAAGGCGGCAGTCTTCGGCACCGAGCAGGGAGCAAAGTTGTGAATTTCCATATTCAATTCTCTTCAAAACGTCATTTACCGAGGTGGTAAAAATGATACATTCCACATCGCAAAACCAAAAAATAACCACGTTAACCATCTCGTGTAGTTTGATTTTTTGAGCATTTACCCCAAAGCTTACCAACAGGTTTGTCAAGTAAAATATAATAATCTTTAAAAAAATTGACCGATTCCTCTTTTCCGCTTTTTTGCGTAAATTTTTTTTCAAATTATATTCCAAGTAATTATCTAGATTTTCCATTTCAATAACAAATTTTGAAAAATTATTCGTTTTTAAAAAAGTAATCGCAAAAATTGTATAGTCGAAGACAGATAAGAATATCGTTTCGTAAACGATCTGCAGTATAGTGATTTCTTTTGAAGTAAAATGGAAATAAAATAAAAAAAATTTCAGAGGAAGGATTGTTAAGAGACATGTTGCGTACAGTAAAAATATCACTCGTTTTATTACAGGCATCCAAGGGCTCGTCAAAAATAAAAGCCGTTTAATTTCCGTATTTCTCTCAATACCAATCAGCATTTCTAAACATTGAAAATATCTCCAAGTATCTGTATATGCAACTACTTCCATTGTTCTTGTTCGTATTGTATAATATAGCAATGAAATAACTTTTATATGATTGGGAAAGTTTTACTGGTAAACGGAAATAATTATATTTTATCTACTTTTGAACCGCAACTAGCTGCGGCACAGTTATGAGAAGCTAATAAAAGAAATTGTCGTTTCATTTCCATTGTAAATTGTCATATTAATTGTTGCAGGTTGCGTGGCTCATCCTTTCAATTACGCCATTAGGATATTAGTTCTGTTATTAAGCGACTAAATTGCCATGGACGATAATGTAATTGTCCCCTGTGTATGACGCAGTAAAAGGACATTTAAATTATTTGCTCTCCTGTTAAAATTAAAATTAGACGTTTATTAATTTATTTTAATATTTTGGAAAATAATATTGATCATATCTTGTTGTTGAGTAATTAATATACGCAATAATAAATCATTTTTTTACTTGTTCTAAAAATAAGGTTAAATTGCAGTAAAATTATTTAATAAACTGATCAAATACATTTCGCAACACGTAACGTTCGATTCAGTAATTGCTTACACCGCTTGAAACGGTTGTTACAAGCTACTGAAAGCTTAAAGGCAGGGAAAATATTGCAAGTCACTTTGAAGCTTAATGTTTCAGAAATAGGGCTTAGAAACAAAAAGACCTGTCGGGCAAATAGAACTTGCACTAGGAAGGTTCCCTACGCATTTCAGAAGTTACAAATATTTAATAGTACATATTAATATTAATTAGTTTACAAATATTTTTATATAAATATTTCACAAAGCGTTATATACTATACATATTTACAGGTGCAAAAACATGATGCATATTTAAAAAATCATAAAATCTATAATGGCTATAATTTTTTTACAATTTCCTAGTCAGACTTTACAGGCCCCGTTTTTTTCATAATGGCTACAATTTTTCTATAATTTCCTAGTCAGACTTTATAGACTCTGGTTTTTTTATCATTTTTGGCTCAGAAGTTTTGGAAACAAAGTGACGGTAGGCTATATTTTTGCATATATTTTTAAATATAATATTTAATATTGTGAAACAAATATGTTTTTATTCTTCATAACAAGCCTTTCTAAATGATATTACACGTGCCATATAAAACGAAAAAAAAACAGTTCCTATATTTAATTACTTCTTCTTTACTTCTATACGAATATTTTATAAAAATTGGTGGCGTAAAATATGTGCAAAATATTTGGGTTAATAAGATATGTTACTATGCCACCTTACAATTATACGTTGCATGAGTTCTGGAAAATCAACCCGAAAATAAAAAAATGTAAATGTATTGCTTACCATAACATTGGTAAGCGAAAAACATGGGAAACTTTAAAACGAAGGAACCTAGAATCATTATTAGAATTTTCTTACAACCTTTGTGTGGGTTTCTAAAAATCCATATTTTTAATAACTTTAAGGTGGAGGGAGGTGGATATCATATTTTTTTTGCATATTTTTAGGTAAATTTCTGAAGATATAATACCTAAAATAAAAAAAATAAATATTCTTAGATCCGTAAAGCATGCTCTTTCAAAGAACACCCAGCGTTTTATACGAAATTTAAAAAAATAATCCAGTATTTCATTGACCCCTTCCAAGTGAATATTTAGAGATTTAGCCATTGCGGTGTGTGTACGGGTTGATATGTATTATTGTTACCCAGCCATTTTAAGTTTGTATATGAAGCGGTTTCTGAGAAAAAGTGCTGTGATGCGCAGACCGACACGAGTCAGACGTGAGTGACACTGGAAGGATTCCTTTTTTAATTTGTAAGCTATATATATAAAATATAAGTATAATCTCAATTTTGTTAAAAATAATATTCTATAAAAACTTTACTTGACTATAAAAAATATAAATTCATATAATACTTGTGGAATCAGATATTTTGCTAAAGTTATCGGAATTTGTTGCTAAAAAATTAAATATAAAATACTTACGATTTTTTGATCAAGGAATGTGTACAATGTTATCTTTTTGCACATCAAATTAAATTTAACGAATACTTTGTAACGGCTATCCCAATAGTTAAAACTTCAAAAATAAAATTTTTCAAATAGTTTGGTACCTTCTTAAATGACGATTTATAAAAGATTTCAACCTGAATTCGATACAAAAGAACACGTATGTAACAGAAAAAATTTGAATCACTAACAAATATTTTAACCATTAATTGAAATTCAATGGTAACGTTAAAAACGAGTATTAAGAAAAAAACCAACATACTTAGTCACTAACATTAAAAACTAGCTCCCTAAAAGAAAACCTTGAAAACTTAGATAATTTGTTAATTATGTTGGAACTAGATATGAAAACTGCAGATAGGTTAAACCAGACTTATCAACTTGGATAAGAGTTATATCAACTTTTAACTTTTCCTGAATAACCATTAAAACGATGTCGGCAAACAATAAAAGTCAATCAGGCCCACTTGTAAATATCAATGAGCAACAATGAAACTACAATCAAGATTGAAAACACATCTTAAACCATAAACACATTAATGATCTTGTTGGTTACAGGATAGAAATAATATTTAACGACAACCTAAATGCATACGAGTGCCAAGATAATAATGAATTTTACATGATATTAACTGTTGGATCATTAAATAGCAGTCCTCAATACCTTTAGTTTTGTAACCAAGATTGTTGGCCACATCCATAGCCAATTACGATTTCAGTATGCAGAAATAAATTGTATTTATTAAATAGATAATATTAAAATATTGCGTACTATGGAGAGCTAAATATGTTTAATCGAATAAACACCTGTTAAAAATAAATGTCTTTGTTATATTCAATCACAAGATTAAAACAATATTTTCTATACATTTACAAAAGCAGTTGTTGCATTAAAAGTCACTTTTGAAAGTAATTTTTGCGATTGTTTCCAATATTCCATTGATTTCTATAATAACATAAATATTATTAAAATGATTAATGAGGAAGCATTTGATGGCATGTCTGTCAATTTCGCCCGCTCTGGGGTCCATTTGGATCCTTTGTCATATGTAGGCCCATTTTCCCCGGTGTTATCTCTTTGCCTTTTCGTTGTTCATAATTCCATTCTTGACTGAATATTTTCATTCACACTTTTTTTACAATTTGTTGCAGTAATTTATTTCCGCTAAGGAACTAAATATGAATTGAGAAAGCAATGAATATAATACAAAACAACAAAAGTTACAAGCGTGTTTTTAATGGCAAAAACACTCTGATGATTGTAGTGGAAATAGTAATAGGTACAAGGTATATGGTTTGGTGTAATGGTTTTCAAAGTGATAGAAATAGTTATGAGTAGCAATATTAATGTTTTCCTCACAGGGTAGTACCCTGTTTGTACAAAAGTAAATAAAAATGTACATTTTTCTTTTAAATTGTATTTTTTTTTAAATAAATGTTTAAAGAAATAAAATGTTCTGGTGTTTGGTTTACGTGGTTGAAGGTGAAAAGTTGTCGACAACCGGCAAACGTAAAAAAACTCGCTTGATACATTCTAACATCTCATACAATGGTTTAACTCATATTTAAAGATAATTTGTTAAATTTTTCATGTACTAAGTCTGAACGGAATAACCTCATAACTGTCGTATGGACTGGAGATACTTAATCGGCACTGTTTCCCGCAGTATTTATTGACGACATTGTTAAAATATATAAAATTCCTCACATTTTTTTGCTGAAGATCCCTGAGCTCATTCTGACTCTTGTTCCATATTATCAATTACAATGCCGCGACTCTCTTTACCGGGATCTCTCTTCAAGCAGCGTGTCCAAATGAGTTCATTATTTAAGTTGAACAAGTCATGAGCACTAACCGTCTATACCATCTAAAAGGTTTCTTTAGGACTTTACGTTATGTGCAGAAAATTAGTTGAGTAGAGTGCATCGACTATTACATACATGAACCTACAGTGTTACAAAAATTATAATACGTAAATAAAAGGCAAAAGATAAAGTTAACTTCGCGTAATCTTTATTAGAAGTGACCTCAAAAGTCTTACGGTCAATTAAAGAAGGTTCTGAATAATATCTACAAAGTGAAGTTATAACACTGAAAAAAGATCCAAAATTGAAAACGGATTTTTCATCTAGAAACAGTACAATGAGGGTTTTCATAAATTTTCTGTATTTATACGTTTCAATTCACGGTGAGCAAAATTTGGTATCGTTACACTTTGGATACTTAAAAAAATATTTAAATCATTTTAATCGATTTACTACATTTGGTTACTTTACTGGTATTCAAAATAATCATCAGTTGAAGTTTGACGATATACATTGAGTTTGAAATAAGTTTTTAAAACCGACTTGTACAAAGAAAAGAATATTTCTAAATTTAAATATTCCAAAGAAATTAAAATATATGAGTCATCGTCGAATTAAAATATAGGAGTTGCTGATTAAAAAAAGATATTATATCCTACATGCAATCTAATTTTTTATTCTACAAAATATTTCTCGGAACTTTGTACGAGTGATGATCAGATGACACAGCATCGGATAAATCTAATGCATGTACTATCAAATCTCAACTCAACTCCTATATATTTTGAGAAGTATATTTTTCAATAGGTAATCACATATACCTATATAAATATATATATATATATATATATATATATATATAGTTACAAAAAAAAAAAAAAGAAATTCGTGTTTTCATAAATTTTAACTATTTATTTCGTTAGTTAGTCGATCTAATTGCTGACGAAAATTATTTTCATTTGTTGCAGATATTTGCGGGGGTGACTTCGAATGAATAAAACCTCTTATATTCCATCGGCAGATCAGTTTTCCATTTTTCGTATTCGTTTGACCTACCCCAAGTTGTTGACATTTCTATATGTAACGCTATCTTTTCATCAAAAGTTTCAAAAATCAGAATTTAAAATCAACACTTGCGTCTATAAATTTGAAGACTGTCCATAATAATGCCGCGAACAACGGTTTATTTACAGCTTCTAACGGAATGCTTTAAAACTTTCGATAATTTATAAAGAAATGTGGCTCAAAATATATTTTTCAAACCAATGAGTATACTTTTTTCATAAAGAAAACTGATTATGTCTGAATACCACTTGACACGGATAATAAATATGATTTATTAAGATTGTATAAATGTTGTACATAAAAAGCTATTTTTTGAGATTGCTTGCAACAAAATTATTTCTTAAACGAATTGAAATACCAAAAATAACTAAATATAAACAATGATTTTTTATATCCAACGTTATCTCGTAACAAACATTCTTAATGATGACCATGAATCAATTCACCAAATAGTGGCTAATCGTTAAGCTGTGTTATTACGATATCTATATGTGACATGGCAAGTTTGGTATCTAGTGTTTAAAGGATTAAAATGAAGATATCAGCTCTTTTTTGATATAACAGCGTACACTTAAATGTTTTTATGCTCAGCGACTGAACAGAAAAATATTCATAAGAACAAATGTAAAGGGAAAAGTTTACTACTTCATTGTTTAGAGTAAAACATCTTTCATATGACAAAAGATGAGTATCATTTTCCAAATATATTTTTAATGAAATGGTAACTCTTCATTCCTGTGTAATGACCTTGTATTATACATTAGAGGCTACTTTTAGTAAATGGTTTTAAAACCGCCTGCAAATTCCTGCCGATGAAGTTAAACAAGAAAAATCACGCGGAGATACCACATCTCTGGACATAAATGGAAAATGGACAATGTATTCCGTACGCATTTATGCAATTATAAATCTTTATAGGTACATGGTGTTTTCATTATACTATTTGTAAATATTAATTCACAACCTAAATATATTGATTGCCCATATCTTTTACAGCCCTTAAAAATGGTGCACAATTTAAAAAATTATACGATCGAGGATAATCGCGATATCGATATCGATAATCGATCGAGGATAATTTACTTGACTTCTAAAACCTTATTTTTCATTATTTTATATTGAGTAAGTAAAGGATTGGAACATATTTTTTTTAATATTTTTTAGAATTTTCTACTAAAATTTTGAAGAAAAAATTTTGAGACCCTTATGACTAATTATTTTAAACAATGACTCGCTATGTATGAAACTGAAACTTTTTCTATGTATGAAAAATAAATCGAGTATTGAGAATTTAAATTGCTCCCTGATTTCTTAACTTATTGCTGCCTAAATTGTGAAAATTTTCAGCAAATTGGCAGCGCACCGATCTATTGTTTGTGTCATTGCACACCAAGTATTTGTTTTCTTTTATAATTTTTAAAAGTATGATTTTTCTTTTTCCCATAAATTTTCCGAAATATTCGTGGAAGTCGTTTCTATCATTAACAGTGAAAGAGCGAGGTATTGTATTGTAATACATAATATTTCAATGTCCTGTGCATTTGAATACTTTGGTTATAAAGGAAATCGACTACTGAATAATTCTCGACATGGTAAAATATTTCTGAACCATAATAAATATAATTTAGCCACAGTAGTAATAATATAATAGTAGTATAATTTATTTCTATAGAATAGGTAAATTATTCAAATGATTAGCAGCCACGTAAAAACATTTGATCATAACAAACTCGTTCAATAAACAAAATAAAATCAAGAAATAATCACTTTTCGAAATCTTTTAAAAATGTTTTCAAAATCTAAAACAAAATTTATTCTTTTCGTTACACTTTTATTGCATATGTTGCATGAGAAAAAGTTCTCAGCCATACAAGCCATGTTCACATCTTATTGTAAGTTTGAGTGTAAACATTGAGTTTAAATTATCGTCAGGTATTTAAGTATTTTATTGAAAATATTGAACTTAACAAAAAAGTCGATTAAAATAAGATCTGTTTAAGTGTATTATTGAAGAACTTCACGGATCGTTATTGTATTTTTCCTATACGTGCGAAATTTTTATAAGAAACATAGATCGATTCTGTTTCGCACTTGAGTGAAATAAATATTTTGTTAAGCAGAATATTCTATTTTGATCAAGAAAATTCTGATTTCAAAATTAATGAAAATTGACTGCGAGGATATAAACCTTTCGGCAAGCGACGTTTTCGAAAATTACATATTATGACCGATCTTGTCAAAGTGTCAAAAATATTAAATTGTCATAATTTTTTATATTTGTTACTTTTGAAAATAATTCACTTAATGTTTTACTGCAGTTTTCTGTCATATGTGACATTTCAATTTACTGAAAGTTATTGGTCGAATAGGAATGAATTCTATTAATATATGTATACATACATTGATAACTTTAAGAAATAAGTAAAATTAGTTTATTTCAATTTTATTTTCCTTTGCTTGCCAACGCTAAATAATACGAAATAAGATGAAAAAGCAAAACTCCGTTGAAATAATTTAATATTCAAAATACATGTCTACAAAAGTCAATATGATATTAGTTATTATGAACAACATTTTACACAGTGAATATGTCGGACATGATTATATATTAAAACATATATAATCAATGCATAAACAGTTAAATATTTGTAAATAACATCACGTCGAAACATTATAAACAATAATTCATATAGTCGAACGTGATTATATGTTAATTCATGTATACAATACATATCACATAACTAAACTGTTAGTTCCCAGTACATAATTTTATAACATATAATTTCCTGGTTATTAAACTTTTAAGGGCAGCACGTTGAGATCAATACCTTCAATGGGTTCGGCGACGATGTGTTGCGGATTCAAGGTTATTTTGTCTTGCATATCTTCCGATGGGTGGACTCATACTTTTCAAGAATTTTGATAAGACCAATTTTCACTTGCATCTGGCCGAAACGAAGACTTGCAATAAAATTATATTTAATTTTGTACATATTGCCGGGTTGACCACAGAGGTAAAAAGAAAACTTAATTCGTTGGAAAGTTATTTAACGGGGATTCACCCAAGTTTAGTTTATTTTCATGATGCGAAATAGTGACTTTTTTGTAAAATTCAGATATAAAATATCAAAATAATATTTGCTTGCTACGATATAATCAACAACGAAACGTTTTTTTACGTAACAAAGAAACAATTTTACTAAATATATGATATTCAATATCAAGGTAATATATCTTTATTTACTGTACTAGAAGAAATATTACTAAATGCTACATATTGTAATTTACCAATGCAATTTCTCGGTCCTTCTTCGAACGGTTGATAAACATATGGATGTCTTGATGCTTTAACTTCTGGTAGAAAATTATCTGGATTAAATTGTTTTGGATTATCGTAGTATTGAAGATCATAATGCAATGCTTTGACAGGAGTATGAATACGTGTACCTTTCTTAAGAATGAGGTTGGAATCAGGCATTTTGTATTGGGAAGTCCATTCCCTGTCTAATGCACCCAGCACGGGATACATTCGGAGAGTCTCATCTACCACTATATCTAAATAAGTCAAACGAGAAAGTAGTTCGTTTGGTCGAGTAGTTCAGTAATTTCGTCTGGTAGCTTAGTTTGTACGTTTCGATTTTTCGCGAGTTCGTAAAGAGCAAAGCTCATGGTTGTCGATGATGTTTCAAAGCCAGCCGCGAAAAATAGAAAAGACTGCGACGCTAGATCTAAGTCGTCAATTTCTAGTTTCTTTTTTTCCGCTAAACGCTCGAAAGTATCACCTTCTATGTACCCACGAGATCTCATGTCCATCAGTAAGTCTATTAAAGCGCGTCGAAGAGCTGGTTTACTTGTGCGGCTGTTACTCACTTCAATATCAAGTTTGGTGATAAAATTTTCTATATTGGTGTCAAGTGCTTTTAAATTCAGTGCATAATACAATGACGGAAACGAAAATCGCAGAAACTCGGTCATACTTTTCAAACTTGAGGATTTGAATATTTGTTTGCCGATCGCACGAAAGGAATTATTATCTTCATTCATAGAATTCATTTTCAGACCAAAAGCACACGAACCGATCACTTCTGTTTTGAAGTTCGAATTATTTTTTCTAATGTTCATCTTTTTGTTTTTCATTGCAATTGACTCCAAGTACGAAAAAAGTGGATCACTGCTTTCTACCATCAAATACATCATGTTCTTCATCTAAGAGAAAGTAAAGATTGGTGTAAAGTTTTGCCGCCAAATCTTCCAATAATCTCCATCACTAAAGAATAGATGGTGAAAAAATCTACATTTAGTCCTTTCGAATTAAAATTATAAAAATCTTTTGTCATAATATATTTTTTTGCTAACTGCGTATGAGAAGTAAAGAAATATGTTCCGACGTAAGGTTTCAGTGAATATTTATTATAAATATCCTCAACCACTCCGGACAAAATTTTTTTAAAAAACGCAAATTCCCCAAAGTTGCCTAATATTGGCATCGATTTGGGTTGAACGACCCCCCTTCGTGACCAATATGTATACTTATTGATAATGTAAATAAACAATGTAGCGAGTGACAACAAAACCCCCGCACTGTAGTGGTAAGCAGAACTATAAGTGACTTCCTCCATCGTGGAAACAGAGGTACACCGTTTACTACTATCGTCTGCTAGTTTGTAACTAAAATAAACGCGAGTGTTTCTTTTATATGCAAGTACACGTTTATTATTTAATTTGATTAGTGAATTATTTTAAATCTTTCATCATGACTAAGGAGTTTTTGAATTTATATTTTAACGCTTATCGAAATCGCGTTATTAGTTGAGTGAATTTTGTGATTATTGATGGTTAATTTAAAACCAAAATGAAAGATAATGGTTTGCAGCCCATTTTACTTTATTAACTCCATTAGCAAATAAAGCTAAGAAACTAGATAGTAAAGAAAACAATTGGTCTTCACGACAATTGATGAAGTTTAACGTGTTTGAGTATTTGGAATGTGTCAAAAGATTGAGAACTAGAAGAGCTTTTTGTTTGACCACAAAAAGCAAGTCATCTTCCATGTAAGCACAGTTTTTTTTTGGTTAATAAAATTTCAAGAAGAAACGAAAATACTAGATTGAATATGTATATATATATATATATATATATATATATATATATATTTATATATGTATATACACATAAGAATCCATCCACTTCTACCATGTAGGTTGAACCTGGTATTACAATCTTAGTAATTTTAATAATTAAGATAATAATATTTATATAATAATATTAAGATAATAATTAAGATAATAATTTTAACCAACTTTTTTTTTTTAATATTTCACCATCATTTTTTCTCTCACTTAAAATCTTTTATAATGCTCCTTAATATTTATCGTTAATTCCACTTGTTGAAAATCTACCTTATCGTTTATTGAATTCAATATTTAGAAACGACATCTCATATTCCTTTCTAGCATTAATTTGGATGAACCATAAGCCCGGGCTTTCCCGAGCGGTAAATCTCTAATCAAAAAGGGAAAAAAATAAAAGCATATTCAAGTTTTTTACCACTTTCTACAATTCTTTTTTAATTTGAAAAACCTGTGCCAAACTTTTGCTGTTGAGGTCACAGTGTTAATTTAGTTTTTTTTGGATTTCTATGATTTTGCAAACAGTTAATACAAATTTTATTTTCTCTATTTCGCTTTCCATACCTAGCCACCAAAAATATGATCTTAATATTTCTTTCATGCGTATTAAACCTAAATGACAAGCGTGTACTTTCTTCTTGTTGTAACTCACGCTTTACATCGTTTCTAATATTCATTGGTATTATACCTCTATTCTCCCATAATAGACATTCTTTTTCTAAACTGATTTAATTTTTTCTCCTAAAATATGGTTAACAATTTTCACCTAGACCATTTTTACTAACCAACCATATCTACAATATTTTAAAACATTACATAATATTGAATTTTTTTTAGTTTCACTTCAAATAGTATGCCAATTTAATGTGTTATAGTCTGATTTATTTACATAATCAATAGTGTTACATTCAAAGATTTTACCAAACATTTCAATATTCCTTAACTTGTCTCGATAATTAATGGCTACAAGTAATAAATATTCTGCTGGGTTATTTGTGGATTTTATGTGCTGAAATAATTCATAATTAAATCCACTTAGAAAAATTTACCAAATAAAAAGCCGTAAAATTTAATAGCTACAAAAACAGTTTTATATGCCCCTTTTTCCAAGACAGCATATTTTATTTTGGAATAATTCAATTTTTTGCTTGCAAATGCTACTGGTTTTTTGATAATATTACTATGTTTTGCAGATAATAAGGCGGCA
Organism: Druceiella hillmani; assembly: GCA_039881145.1. Taxonomy (NCBI): domain Eukaryota; kingdom Metazoa; phylum Arthropoda; class Insecta; order Lepidoptera; family Hepialidae; genus Druceiella; species Druceiella hillmani. The sequence continues at coordinate 6,170,044 of JAYKKI010000089.1, read as the reverse complement.
ATCCAAATATTTGAATTTTTAATAACCCCTAATTGCATTTAAGTCTGAAGACTGATCGAAACCGACTGCTAAAGTAATAGTACCAGTGTCAAACTTAAACTCTACAACTTTTCCATTTACATTAACCTGAAACGTTGCCGGCAGAATTTGTTTGTAAAAACTGAAATAGAAGATATCAAAAATTTCTCTTTCCCCGTTAATATTTTTATCTTCAACATCATTGTCATCCAAATTGGTAGTTTCTACCAAATACACATTTTTCACTGTGAATGCCTTGTTATACCTCTGTCTTGTCTGTTTTTCCTCTCACTGATTTAAATTTCGACTTATAGAATTAAAAATCAATTGGCTCATAACTTTTTTGAATTAAAGAATCACTATGGATCTAATAACTCATTAGTTAAAATGTAATGACCATATAACGTTATGTCAAATTTTTTCTTTCATTTTTATGGCATAATTTTATTTATGTCCAGTATTACTCAACCAACGATAATAGTAAATACTGACGGCAACATGAACATTATGTAATATATGTTACTTTTATACGTCTATTTGATTATCCACAGGACATGATAATTAGGTACGAAACGCTATTAATATCATATTAATTCTATTATAGAACTGGTCACAATAATCCACGAGTAAAAACATTTGCTAAAAATACTGATGATTTAGGTTGTGCTACCAATAACGCTCAAGTGTGCCTTAAATGCGGATCAAAAGACTTTCAAATGTGTGTGTACGCTAGCATAGACATACATTTATGATCTGGTGAAGCCTCCATATGTCATGTCTAAGCGGGGCGATGCCACAGGATGTGTCGCGATGAGATATCATAGATGTGCCAATATGATAATTTTTTCAAAACGTCTATTGACGATATTACTAAAATATATGCACCTTATTCAATTTCATGGTAAACATTTGAAAATATATATGAAGATAAACGGCTAAGTTCAGTCATTGCATATTCAATAAATATGAATGCACTCGTTATATTCTTATTAAAAACAGATCTTAAACGGTCTTATTTATAGTTAGAAAAAATACTAGAGGATAATCAGAGAGAAAAGTTAGATTGCTGAACTGAGACGAGACGGCATAAATTGAAAACGTTCGCGATTGAAAATTACAAGGAATAGGGTAAGAGCTTTCCATTTTTTTTGTATTTTTGTGCTTCGTCTCACTGTGACAAAATCTTAAACAATACTTATTCATAGACATCGCTGAATAATTGTCATCGGAAATTAATTTCGGTATCAAATTGCATGCACATTTCATCCTGGGGTTTCCAATCTTACAGCCGATTTGCAATCTAGGCGTTTGTTGGCCCAAAACTAGATCCCATTCATAGTGAGATCCCACATAGCTGTATTAAAAATCCAGATAATTTTTATACAGTGCTTAAAAATGAATTTTTTGCTTAAATAAAATTATCTACTTGATTTATGATAGCGCAAATAAGTCTGTTTAATATTACATAACTTTTTTACTCGTTTATTATAAGTACAAAAACAAATCTATGACTAGTAAACTAAGACTAAATTGGCCAATTTTTTGAAAATTGTTTCCGGAGAAAATACAGAATCATTTCATAAACTACTACGAATATTTAAGGCTAAAGAGCATCCAGCTTTCCCAATTCAACGTTCGTGGTTCCCAGTTCTTCCTTCATTTAGAATCACTTTGTTTTTGTAAATCAACTTAATTGATCTGACACTGGATGATGATGAATAGTTTACAATTGAATCATGTAACAGAATAAGCGCCAATTATTTTGTGAATGGAAGGATTTCATCCTTAATTCGCTGCGGGTATTGCACCAGCTGCGTGAGCACATGGCTGCAAGTCTGAGTTTGTACTCGAGCGCTCACGCTTGTGACAGAACGTTTTTATGCTGCTACCTAGTGATGTAGTTCAAATCCCGCACACTTCCCGCTCCGAGCGTAATTGCGTTTTTCGGTAAAAAGAGATTAAAAACTCAATTTCGATCCGATGACGTCCAGTTATATAAATATAGCGTCCAACTATTTAAATAAATATTAAATATGAAATATTGCAGTTTAATCCAAAAAAAAATCCATGTGTGAATATGGGTTGAAAACGATATGAAACTTCATTCGTTATAATTTTATGGACATTTGTGAAAAAAATTGTCTACATATACCTGCTTGCCACAAAGCCTGTTTTGAAAATTGGTTATAAAACATAAGTTTTAAACCGATTAGGAATGCAATATAAATTGACAGTTTACATTCAACTTTACCACGCTAAAACATTTGTAACGACGACAGGTACAATTTTCAATTTATCAATTTTTTTAATAATGCATTTTCCTACTTTGTTGCTACTCGATTGCTTTATCTAGTATGGGGAGCGGATAAAAGTTAACTTTTCAGCTATTGTTTGACAATAGGACGTCTAGCTATTTACAACGAATTAATGCAATGATTTGAAAGATAAATTTTGAATTTTTTTAATAACATAATTTTATGGCACTACTTTAAAACGTATCTGTGAGATCTTACTGGATAATTTGAATATCTCGACATAATCCAATAAAAAAATTCATGGATTCAATGAAGAATTTTTACAAATTTATAATATTATTTTGATTTATAAATTAAAACTTTGGTTGGAGTACAAACATATTGGACACAGATGATTTCGCAATATATACACATACATATAAATATATATATATATATATATATATATATATATATATATATATATACATACATTTGCCTAGATATTGTCTGCGTGCTAATAAATTCAAGTAATTTACGCACGTACACGAAAACTTTTAATAATAAAATATATTATTAACATCCTTAACCTGCCTTAAGGATGGTAAACTATGCAAAATGAAATTAAAAATAATAGTTCATTTAATATGCAAAACATGTAATTAATGTTATTATAAATGTTACGTAGTACAATGAAAATGATAAACGAAGTTTTATATTAATGCATGTATTGATCTTATTTACTTATTTATATCGTATAATTAATTTAGCATTCAGTTTCGGAAAAAAACTCTGCCGAATTCAGGTCTAGAGAAAAATATTTTTTTTATTTGAAGTGATAAACTGAGATTTTCCACAGAAATTGAAGTTTATTCCTTAAATACTTAAACGGTTAGATTATATCCTGTTTACTGAACTTTTAAAGGCAGCACGTTGAGATGAATACCTGCCACAGGTTCCGCAATATTATTTTGTGGATTGAAGGTTATTTTATCCTGAGTATCTTTCGATGGATGAATTTCATACTTCCCAAGAATTTTTATGAATCCAATCTTTATTTGCATCTTGGCAAAAAGTGTAACTGCAATATAAATAATAATATTGGGAATGTTTGAATTTACATACTGACTTATGTAACAAAGGGATTTTTCCAATTTATAACGGCTTTAAAAAGCCCTTCTCAAGAACAAAAAAGGATAAAGGACAGTTCGTCCTTCACACTTTTAAAATCTTCTATTCAAATTCTTAACACCTACCCCTGCCGTGCATTGCTGGGTTTATGAGATGTCCGTACCGTGACCCTGTTATATCTAGGTTGTAGCACATCTCCGACCTTTTTCCTGAAAGTTAATGGTGTTCACCATCTCTTGAAAGTGAGGATAAACTTGATTTACAAAAATCTAGTTTACACCAAAGATTGTAGCGACATAATGTTTACTGTAAACTCCAGAAGGGTGACAAGATGAACGATTTCGTACTCGAATCGCAACAGGTGGTGAATTTATGAAAATTGTCATAAAATATTGGAAAAACCAGCTAGGCCTCAATAAAATCACAAGAATCTAAAATAATTTTTGTGGTGTTTTTAGGAAGCAATAAGGTAAGCATAGTATAAGTAAAATATATATGACTACATATAAATGTTGGGTGGCACATTAACAGTTCCCAAAAACTTTAAGTTTTTTAAGGTTGGAAAATTGTTTTATCAAACAAAAGCGATATTACGGCCGGTTAATTGAAATCAATTGAGAGGCTAGAAAATGAGTTTTTTTTGGAATATAAAAGAAAATCTTATTATTATTTGAATGTTAAAAAGCAATAGTATTTAAAAAAGCATTGAATTAATGATTTTCAAAGTAAAGACTAGAAGTATTATTTATGGTATGGTATATTAACGTTCTGTTTATTTGCTATATTAACACATAATATATGATAGGCACACATTGTCACTTACCAATGCATTTTCTCGGTCCTTCTCCAAACGGTAAATAAAAATATGGATTTCTTGAAGCTTTAACTTCTGGTAAAAAATTATATGGATTAAATTGTTTAGGATTATCATAGTAATGAGAATCATAATGTAGTGCTTTAACAGGGATATGAATACCTATACCTTTCTGAAGGATGAGATTAGAATCAGGCATTTTATAGTCGGAAGTACATTCTCTCTCTAAAACACCCACTAAAGGGTACATTCTAAGGGTCTCGTCTATCACAATGTCTAAATAAGTCAATCAAGAGAGTAGTTCGTAGGTAATTTTACCATTTGTTTGCTTAGTAATTTCGTCGCGTAGCTTAATTTGTATGTTTCGATTTTTTGTAAGTTCACAAAGGGCGAAGCTCATAGTTGTCGATGCAGTTACAAAGCCGGCCGCGAAGAATAGAAAAGACTGCGCCACCAGATCTAAGTCGTCAATTTCAAGTCTCATATTTTTTCTAAACCTTCGAACATATCGCCTTCTATGTATCCACGAGATCTCATACTCATCAGTCGGTCTATGGAATCGTGTCGAAGATTAGGTTCGCCTTTGCGGCTGTTACTAACGTCCATAACAAGTTTAGTGTCGAACTTTTCTACATCGGTGTGAACTGCTTTAAACTTCAACGCGTAATACAATGACGGAAACAAAAATAGCAGAAACTCGGTGACGCTTTTCGAAATTGAGGATTTGAATATTCGTCTGCCGATAGAACAAAACGAATGATTGCCTTCGTTCATAGAATTCGTACGTATACCAAAAGCACACAATCCAATAACTTCCATTGTGAAATCTTAGGTAATTTTTCTAATGTCCACCTTTTTACTTTACATTGCCATAGACTACATTCTAACATCAAACACATCGTGTTCCTCATTCTAGAGGAAGTGAAGACCGGTGATAAGTTTTACCGCCAAATCTTCCCATAATCTCCCTCGCTAAAGTAATAGATGACGAGAAAATCTATTTCTTTCCTCTTTTGCTTTACCGTAGTCCATGCGCCATGTATGTATATACCTGTATATGCCTCTACATACCTACTTACTAAATTACAAGTACTTTACGTCTTTATATAAATCTGTGCCTACTAATATTCTAGTTAATATGTGTCTTTATATTCACCTGTATATACCTACCTGCCAGCTATTTAGTTACTCCTTACATTTGTTTATACCTTAACTTACTTGTCTACCTTCTTATTAATATCTTAGCTGCTTTATATCTTTATAGGTGTATATGCACGGGGTCCGAGAATAAATGACGAACAAAGAAAGATGCTATTCGTTGGCTATAAAGGAATAAATTGTCGTTGAAATAAAACGTAAAACACGTCCTTTTTCTAAATGAGTGCAAAAAATATTACACACCTAATACCGCTAAAGCATGCACACAAGTTCACGCAAGCCTTACGCAACCACTAGATTAACCTGAGCCATTCTGATTGACGTGCGTTTATTTGAAAAAAGTTACAAATAGTTATGAATAATATTTTGAATTTTCAAAAAAAAATGTTGAATGAAAAAAGTCATCTTTTAAATGTTATTTCGTAATGTTTAAATGAATAACGTTCTTCTTTGTCCGACACTAATTCTCGGACTCTATATATATATATATATATATATATATATATATATATATATACCTTTATAAATAGATGTATGTATATATATATATATATATATATATATATATATTCTTTCTTACGTCGTGTGTTACAACCAAAAGAGTCAAAAGTTAACTCCTCATTACTAAATAATTCCTGTCAACACCTTCTGGCTCATGACTTTATTATTGCATTATAATTAGACGCATATCATTTAAATCCGATCTCGGAAACTATGTTGTTGTATAATATATTTTTAATGTTCATGCTCACATTCTAACCAAATATTTTCATGAGACCACACTAAGGTTACCCCCTTCGAAATAAATAAACAATCATTGTAATTAATTTATAAATGCCGAAGATGTGCGACCACGTGCTAATAAGAAGAATACAGTCGATTTGAGAACCTTTGGGGTCAGTTAATAAATTAGCAGATTTCAGATTTAAGTGCAATATTCTGATTATAATACATTCGAATCGGCCACTTATCATTAATCTTTTAATATGACACTGCTTGAATCCATTTAATAAAGCCGATAAGGAGTTGGCAAATATCAATAATATATGTTTATGACATGTTATCTATATAATTATTGAAGTATAAATCTTTAAATCAGATATCTAGTGTGAATTATCATTGAGTCCATACTGTAAGAGCAAGTTATGAGAATTCTAAAACTATTTTTCGTAATTTTTTTATTCCGAAAAAATATTTTCTTTCCAAATCAACTAAAGTCAGTTATTAAAAAAATAACTTTACTGAAAGTTTATCGCAAAATTATTTCAATGATTCTAAAGCTCATCAGTTTTGATAAATTTGCATAGTGTAAATTATATTAAAATATTTTATTATAAAACAATTAATACAACATTTATTTGTGAGCAGAATGTACTTAAGACCTATTTCTGTTAAAATATATTGAAAGGAGAAAAGTCAACGTTCCCAACGATACAGGTTTATAAACCCATTTATGAGTTTATAAACCTGTATCGCTAGGAATAAAAGAAAGTAATTTTTTTTTCTATTTTCATTGAGATAACACAATATTATTATTGGAAAAATCTTCCATGGAAAGTAAATTGTAAGAAATTGAAAAAAAATTATTGTACGCATTAATATAATTCATTCCTAGTCGTTGTTTAAAACAAATGTTTATAACGTTATGGATATTTTACACTAAATTAAAATTACGATCTTCTACTTAGACATTGAATCGCATGAAAAGGGTAAAAAAGATAATTAAATAAAAAATAAATGTTCTTGCAGAAAATTTGTATCATAGCCTTGAAAATAGCTAACGGGTGCCCATGAGCTGACATGACGTGAGATGCTATACTTGCTAGAAATTGTTTCCTCATCGGTGAATCTCCTCTTATTTATATCTTATGCTTGTTCGTCAAGTAGCAAACGATATTTATGGTTTTCCCCATGCGAACGAATATGGTCAAATACGTTGTTGTTTTACTGTTTTATTTCTACGTAATATATAACCACATTTAATTTTATTCTATGATAATTTTTATGTTATTTTTCATTCTTCTCCTAATTTGAACAAAAGTAAATATATTCGCGTGGTGACAAATAATTTTATTAATATTTTGCAGGATTAAAAATATTATGATAATCTCAAAAACTATAAAATTTAGAATCATCGCTACAATTTTTAGGTAATTCTTACATGAACTTGTAAGGATTTCATCAGGACTGATTAAGGGTAATTATATTAAAACAGTTTTACAGAAATACTAAGTACCCATAAATATTTATATATATCTAAGTGTGCGCAGAATTCTCGTAATGTCGGTTTTACCCGTACTTGAGACACGTTTCTGCATAAAATTTTTGAGCGTAGCTTCGTCGAAAGTATCAAATAAACAGTCAATTGATCATTTTTAAGTAAGTTGCAACTTCTTAATTCTTTTTAGTCTGGTTTTAAATCAACTCACAATATCCTTCTTCCTTAGTAATTGTTACTCCGAGCCATGAAAAACATTCAGGTCATCATTTTAATTTACCTACGCTTTAGCACCGTATCCCATTCGGTGGATTAAAATGTTTTGAATGATTTAAATTGTATTGCAAGTAAGTCCCTGAACGCAGATATCAATCTGAGCGGTCAGTGAATTAGAAATGAATATTTTAGTTAATAAAAGTGAGTTAAGACGTGCTTATATTGATGAACAGATCCATTAATATTGATACGAAGTGTCCTGGAATTCCTTCTTCTTACATCGTAAATAATTTGCACCTATTTTTTTATTAGAACCTTAGTTAGCAGTCTCAAGTATATGATGCCAGTCGACGATTTTTCGACAAAATGTACTCTTCAAAACGTCTTCAACGATCATAATTTTATCAGATATTCTTATTATCCTTATTAAATGGATTTTTATTACCCTTACTATGGATATGTGCGGTATGCAGACCTTGCCGACCAATAGCTTTATAAACGAAAACATCTTCAAAATTTTCAAAATGTTGTGTTCTTTAGATGTTTGGTCTCAAAGAATCTCATCAGTTTAGATCACTGCTTAAAAGGATAACGATGATAAGTCGGCCATATGTCCTCTTATAACAGGTGCTAATCTCTTCATTGTCCAACGAGTGTAATATATTGAGTAGACTAAACAATTTTCATTAAATAACTTTCGATTCGTTCTTAGAAAAACAATATTTGTAAACGACGAATATAACAGATTAATCAATGAGTATTCTTTTATACATCACTAACTTCCAAAGTGTTATACCTTCATCCTATAAATTTGGTTACTCTAGATTGTTTTTATTCTGCAAATGAATATTTAGATCCTTGTCAAGTGATCCATGTCAAGTTGTATTAGAATGTCGGGTAAATAACTTGTACGTACCAGCAACATCAAGTATTGTACGGTTTAGTATCATCACAGGGAGAATAAAGTCGGTGCAGCTGTCTACTTAGGTGTTCAGTTTGATTACTTAAATGCTGATAGTAAATTTTTGCACTTATCTTGAACCTCTCCGGAAATATTTTCCAATGAATAACCTTCTTGATATTCTATCAGTAGCCCACTATCATTTTTAACAATTTTTCAAAAATATCTGAAATGTTTTTCTTCAAGTATATATTTCAAAAGAATTACCCTAACTAGTCAGATATAACATATTTATATAAAATAGACATACGGCTATAAATGTAATCTCCCCTACTCCGCCATACACTACTTAAGTCTTTCATCATTGACATTTGCTTAGTAAGTAGAGATACTGCGACTTAATTTAGAACTAGATTGAACAGAGTTACGACGTTGCTGCTCACTTAAAAGCTCATTTATTGGGCACGCGTAACACATTCAAACTTCAAAAAAAAATAGTAAGTTTGCACGCTCTTTCTTTTCAGACTGAGTGATAACAACCACTGTTTGCCAATGAAGGGACACACGAAATTTTGTGAAAAAGAAGGGAATACGACAATCTTTACTTTTGCACAAAATACAATGTATTTGTGATATTGGGAGCATCAGCACTTACATATAAAGTCCCAGTTTACGGTTTTCGGTTTTATTGAAGAAATATTGATAACGTGCTAAGTTTAACATCTTTCAGAAATTAACAATGTGATATTGTGTACTAATTTTGTATAAGTTGCATTTAAAATAACTAACATGATATTAGAATCAAAACTGTCGTTGTACGCCATCGCGGCTTAGATTTAATTTCATCACCTCGTTATTTAATGTTAACATTTCTCATCATTAACATTATCCCATTGACGCTCGTTAGTAGAGATAATAAAACATTTACTATTTTTTCTCGTGTAATTATTTATTTTTATTCTGTCGTTCTTATTTTGCCCTTCTCTTAATTATCGTTTGTGATGCCGTTATCTGGACGAAAAAAATGAATTCCATTTCAACAGTATTTTAAAAATTGTAGCGCTAAATTGATTTCGATTGAGTGGACCTTAGTCTCTAAAGCTTTGCTTTGCAACGAAACAAACTGTTGACGAATAAACATTAAGACTACGATGGCAATTAGGACTCATCTCCCGAGCACCGTCGGTTTTTAACACTTGTTGCCAATATCTAGGCAGAGATAAAGTTGTTGAAGAACGTCCTTGTAGAAATCTTTGGATATTTGACTGAAGAATCGGTGAAGTTTGATTTTGATTTGCCTTTCGTCTTTAAATTTTCTATCACGTAAGTTATTAGACAGAGAGTTAAACAGATGATAATTAGATGGCGAAATATACGGTGGATGAAGTAGCATACTCCATCGAAGTGAAAACAGTTTTTCACGCATCACCTGTACTACGTAGGGTCGTGCATTGTCATGTGAAAATAAACTTTGTTTTAATTTGAAAGAAGTATAGCGGCGACTTTTTATTTATATATTTATTTATAACGTATGGGGATAAACATATACAAATCACAGTGAGATAAAATGAGTCAGTCTTTTATGTATTAGGTTAACGTGTATCCTAGAATCCCCACATCAAAATAACATTTTACGTACTTATACCCTCGATTTTATATAAATATTTCTTTAATTCATTAAATACTAAGATATTATACAATACAGTAAATTAAATTATAAAATATGTAATATTCGTATACAAACAATAAATATTTTAAATCAATCCTCCATTCAAAAAACACTTTAATAATTATAGGCAATAGAAATAAAATAATATAGATTTAAAAAATAAAATACCATGTCAATTCTTCCAAAAGATTAAAATAAGGCTGTATAGTATTCGAATAACAGACTGCTTGTATCGGGATAATGAGCTTATATAAATATTTCCGATATGAGTCATCCAATATATGATGAATCCAATGTAAATATCTGTATAATATATTCCTTTCTTTGGACATCTTCAGGCAAATATGTCTAGAGAATGGAACATACTGCCGCGATCATCACAAATCCTGCGTAGTGGTACGCGATCCGGAATTGATGGGAGCGGTAGTCAGGGAGAAAAGCGCGGAGCTATAGGTCGCTCTCCTTGGCACACGAAACTGTAAATTCACTATGTCGGCGCAATTTTAACGACTATGACATATATTATAAGGTACAATTACTTTGAGTTCAACACATTTTCGTGGAGAGTACGGTACATGAATCCGTACAATGCATTGCAATAGTCTTTTTTGGGTCTATTGAAGCGATATTGCCGTACACGTGTATGTCATTTTCGAAAATGTATGTAATATAGTATGGATTTCAGACTGCAAAAGCATATTCAAGTTGTTATTGCACAAGAGTTGTATAGAGTATGCGATACGTTCTCATTCGCTTAAAGGTGATCTGCTTAACATTGATATCTAAATGTAAGTTGTGATCAAACATAATATCAAGATCACGTATGTAATTAACAGACTCCAAAGAGCGGCTACCTACGTCATAGGTGTGAAGATAGATTGTCCACTTTTTTAGAAAAAAATATTGGTTTACACTTATATATATCTTGTTTAAATTTCAATTAGCATCTAGTCTATTAAGACTTCCTCGTAGCTTTGCATGGTCAGTACAATATCTTATTTTGGAGAAAATCTTTAGATCGTAAACAGGAATTTGTTGTGTCTGAAGCAAATATTTAGGTCATTTATAAACATGATAGACGAAAAACGACCCAATACAGGACCCTCAGGTACCCCCGAAATCAAAAGAACATGCGGTGATTCAAAACCGTTAATTTTTACTGCTTGTTGCTCGTTGCTGAAATAAGAGCAACCAACGAAGTAACTTACCCTTTATATCGTTAAACAAGATTTCTTCAGCACGATGAAATGATTAATCTTGTTAAAAGTTTTTTTTTTAAATCTGTGTACAGATTTAAAGAAATATTGCGTATACGATAACAGGTTGGTTAGTGTTGATGGTTCCGTACGAGTCCATGCTGCTCTTTATTATGTATTATTTTATTTATGTATGTATTATTTTTGTTATTGTATTATGTATTATATATATAATTTGTTTCTATTTATGTATTATTTTATTGTATATATTTTTATGAAAACGAACATCTTGAGAAATGATTTGAATTTTTTCAGTGACTTTTTTGTTGTACACTAAATAAACCACTGTAAATTATTACAGCTAACAGTATAATAAACACATTAATAAAAAGTGATGTTCGTTAAATTTATACGAGCTATGTCATTTCCTTATTTGGATTAACAGGTTAATATGTGAGCAATGTTCACCTAAGTTTTACAATATTTGTGAGTAATGAATATTGTCTCAAGTTACTTAAATATAGCCAATATTACTTACATACAGCAATATTTTTACTGTGGAAAAAGGGTCTAAAGCACACTGAAATACCCCACCGAAGGTCCTTAAGATTCAACCAGATAATAATTATGGAATCGTGTGGGTCATTATGAAATTTCTTTCCATTTTTTTTTATGTTTATATACGTTTGGTAGCTAATTTTACTCGTTGATATAGAAAAATTACGCTTCAAAACAGTTTAATTCCATAAAATTGCTATTAGAATAATTGTTTTGTTCGTTCTTTTAAATTGTAATGGAACTAGATATTTATTACTCATGACTTTGCTTGAAGTAAATCAAATTTATGAAGTTCTACTGAACACCTCAAGGCAACCCGGTTACATAATTTAACTTCATATTTTATTTTATTTGATGGAGAAATAAAAACTTATAACTCGTGGGTTTAATCTTTCGTTGCCTGATTATTTATGATTTTATTTTGTTTACCAAAATATAATCATGCCATTCACGACGAGGCGTACTCGTAGAAGCTTTTGTGCGCAACTTAATTCTCGTGATGCGACTGTATCACGCAGTTGGTAACGTTGATCTTCCGTCTGAACGTTGATCAAGACAGCAAAGAATTTATTTCCTCAATTATTAAACTCAATTACAATATTACCCAAGACATTGTCTCTTTAAAAGTCAAGCCATAAACTTTCTAATGATTAATTATCATATTTTATAACACCGACAAAAACGAGAAGATTCATATTTGTATCATCTTCTCTTTTATTTGAGGTATCCCTTCCATTTCCGAATTACTAAATATTTCACAATTCGGAAGATTTTAAAATTATTGAATTAATTCGTCTGCGTGTGAACATATAAGCTCGTTTACATTTACTCTATATATATGTCGTATACATTTACTCGATAATATCAGTGTAACTCGTGATTCCAAATGGACAACAGACGAAGGTTAAGTTGCCAAAACGACCTTTGTTTCTTGTGAAAATCTTAATTACATAATTACGACATTTTCTGAACCAATTTGTTCCGCAATTTTACCAACATTATTATCCATAGAAGTTGAAAAAAGATCAGTCCCTACTATCTCTCATCAATACTGTCGCTACCGACATCCACTGGTTGAACACTGGTGGCAACATTTACCTCTACAATTCTAATGTCATTTAATATTTTTCCTCGGAACTAAAACCGCAGTTGACAATTGTCGATATAATTCTTTTTGGCTTGTTTTAGAGAGTAAAATGAGATATTAATAAGCTGCACTGAGAATGAAGATGGGGGTGACGTACAAAACAAAGAATATTTTGAGTTTCTTTCTCTTTAACTTTATTAGTAATAAATATATTAACAACATCTATCTGGATTTTACTTTTATTAGTGATAACAAAAACATAAAAACGTTTGCCCGGGATAATAGGATCGAGTAACAAATTATTAAATAAAAACAATAATTTTAGGTAATAATATATTTATTAGCATAATTATTAATTTATAATATGTTTACAACATAATATTTATATAATTTAATAGTACTATTAAATAAACTAATAATTGTCACAAAAGCGATTACTATTTCAACAGTCGACAATGTTTGAATTTCGAATTAAAATGACTTGTAAATCCGAGGAACGTTACAATAAAAATAGGTTAAATATTATTACATAAGTCTTATATATTGGCAATAATCAGACAAGAATTTATTTAATTGATATATTGTAATATTAATTGGTTTTCAAAATTGGAACACCTCTGCCTTACCTGTCAAAAAATATTGAATATTTTAAACTCCGTTGACTGACCTCAAGTTAAATCGTTATTGCTTTATCTTATCAGTCTTGAATAATCCCAAGAATGCTCTGCAAACTAATATGCTAAAAGATATTAACTTAAAACCATTTTAAAAGCCAGGTTGTCTTCTGCCTTCAAGTTGAAAATATTCAATAGTTTGACTGTTTATTTGGAACTTTGACTTCATCTAAGTCGCTATGTACAAACTGTCAATGGAAAATTCCCTCCAGCCGCTTTTATTATACACATACTCTGTTTGGGGTCCGGCAAAAAATTAGTAATCAAATGTGCCCCAAATGTATGTCCTACACCGGAAAATTACACAAATTACTAATTTTTTTCACGTTTTCGGTATTTCAAGTGATCATAGTTTTGATGTTCAACAAAAACATTTGTTATTCAATAAGAAATACTTAAGATGCAACAAATGACTGTAAGAAAATTTGGAAACACTACATTTATTTCACTTCCTTAATTAACGTTTCAAAATTTGGTAAACTTCTTGAATATACATCAATATATAAGACCAATCGATGATCAAAAAAGTCCCCGTATTAAATAATCATTTATTTAACAGTCTCCACTCTTCATAAATTGTATACTTCAGCATTATCACTTTTAATCCAAATAAGAGTATAACAGATTCTGTGTGTACTTTTAACCAGTTTTCTTCGATTTTCTTCTACATTTTCGTGCCAAGGCTCTTCAAAACACTATTACCATTATTCAGTGTTCTATAGTTCTTTAACTTTACCGTCTAATTTATTCGACAAATATTCAATGGGAGATAGATGTATACTGAGCAAAATCAAAATTTTCAAACCACAGCCCTTTCTTTCTCACGATCTTCCTAATGATGACTCATCTATCCAATAGCAATAAAATTAGCAAATTATCCTCTTTCTAATTATACCATTATTTTTAACCGAATCAGCCACAGTTGCTCCAGCAAAGTAAGTCCAACATCACTTTACTACCTCTGTATTGAAATGGAAATACAAGTACAAGTCAAGTTTTGTTCGAACTAATAATTGCAATTTTTGATTCACAAACTCGTAACATTTTTTTTTCATTCCTCTGATGCCCAATTAACAACGTAGCAACTAATACTAGGACCATTTCAAAATACATTGCGTTTACGTAGTGTTGTTTTCGTAATGCTAACCGCTTCCTTTTAAATGGTGTTTAACTGATAATGTATCGAAAATACGATGTATGTAAAAGTAGTAAGAAAAATTAATACGTAGGGAAATGTTATGCGACATCCAGGAAATTAGCTTAAATATTTTGTCCACAATCAATTATTAAAAACTTAATCATCTCCTTTCATGGAGACCACAATCAATGTATTAAAACAAAAGTTAAATTATTTTTAGTAAACCATTACCTGCTATTTATATCAAACATTCCAATATCCTCGATATAGTATATTGCAGCATAATAAAGTAAGTGACACAGCCTTCTGAAAGTTTCATTAATAAAATCAATAGTCGTACAAAACTAAATTCATCAAATTTTGGCGACAGCCTATTGATTGTCTGCGAGATACTTAGAAGAGAACAAATGATTACAATGATTATATACAAGGGATTATATTCGATTACATATTATTGATTCCCTTGTTACATTGTGTGGTGGTCTTGTAACATTCACATGTTCTTGTGGAAATTGTTCATAATAGTTATTGAAATGTTTGTTCTTGGAAAAAGAATAAGTGTCAAATCATTTTACTAAAAATCAAACATTCGGTGTAGCAATTAAGAGGTTAAATAAATAACGTCATCTATTTTAATCTTGGTATTACAATACAACATTTCTTGTTTATTTTCTACGCAATAATTATCATAATTTAATTATGATTGCCTACGATGCAAATCTATCTTTGAAGGAATGTCTGCAACCTATTAGTGTAACACAAATAATTTTTGGAGTCAAAAGATCATCGTTGATGTCATTTAATAATTACGAATTCATTTATAAATTATATTCATTGTTATTGATATTTTTCTCGTTATCGCTCTGTATTTATTCAACATTTTACGAACCAATATTTTTGAACGTTTTCGAATTTATTCAGAGGCTACGGTTTTGCATTAATTTAGCGATATTCATTACACACATATCATGGATTACATTTCTCAGTCAAGATAAATTTAATAAATCATACGCAAAGATAAGTCAGATAAATGTTACGCTGTATCGCATTTGTGGACCAAATTTTTATTGCAACATGAAGATTTTAAGTTTAATTATGTGTAGTTCGTTTTTGATTTTAATAGTTCTTTTTATGACTTATTCCGTAATAAATGAACATATTTCCGAGGGAGTGTGTCGTGTTATAGTAATGTATTTAATGAACTCTGAAATGTTCAACTACATACAAATTATTCGTTTCATAAGTATTAGATATTCAATGGTGTATAATGCACTGGAACAGCAATATAAAGAACAGAAAGCTGTACCTATATCGAATACAGTGAACCTTAAAACTTCAAATATTATGATAAAAAAGAAATATGCGATCAAAATTTCTGATATGTACGACGTGTGCCACAAATTAATGGAAGTTTGTGAATCTATGAGCTCTATATTTAGTTTTCAGGTAAAAACCGACTGAACCTTAATTTTGTTTTTATAAAATAACTTAAAATTGATATAAATTGGAGTAATCAAGTTATTTGCTATCAACATTTTCAGTGTTTCTAATTGTATAATAATTAATATCTTCTGTTTTTTGCTTTAATTTTTTGAATTATTCACCAGCGGATTAAATGGACCCTGTTTCTTACATGCTTAAATTATCTGCATTTATATACTTATAATAAATTCTTCCCATTTTTAAATACAGAGGGTTTTCTTTATATTGTAATATTTCATTATTGTTAAATTTATTCAATTGCTGATGCTTTGAATTTAGTAACTAATCCGTGATGTATTGTTCTTATTAGAACTTTAATTACAATTTTTTTTAATTTCTTAGCATTTATCAACAGTAACATTTTCAACTGTTGCAGGTCCTGATTTATCTGACAATAACGTTTTGGTATTTAATATCTTCCATTCACCAGATGTTTCATTTTTTAACAAAAACGGTATACGTATATTTCAAAAATTGTATTTTTTCAGAAAATTTCTTTTGGTGTAGAATTCAAAGCTAATTTCTTTCTCTGTTTTTCTTTTTTTTATTGATGTTAAATGTGTGATGAAAAGTGAATCTATTAGAAAGCTTATTGCCTCATCAATACGAATGTAAATTAGGAATATCTAATAATGCTGCTTACATCACTTAACTAGAAAATAGCGGGACAGAGTGATTTATATCAATTTTTTATAACCGCACCACGTTTTCATTCACTTATATCTTAAAAATATTTCCAAGTTATCAATGCAAGACTGGCGCTCAAAAATGTTAGAGATTTGTTTACGTATTATTATATATATTTTATTGTCTTGTGAATACCTTATCTAATTTTAAATATAATCTACAAGATATCTTAATACTTAGAAATTCAGTAAAAATTTGGCATAAATAAAAAGCCCCGGAATTGCCCCCGAATTTTGAATGATGAAAATTTTGGGAAAAAATAAATGAAAAACATGAAAATAAATTAATTAAATACTAATTACCACATAACGAGGTGATGCCATATCATTTTCTGTTTATTAATTCGTAAAGGAAGCAAACATTTTGAGAGCAAATCATGTATAATGCATAGCTACATAAAAACAGTCACTCAGCTCTCATCCCTAAACCCACTCTAATCTACGAACACTTCACCACGTTACGTTGTATAGTTTAGTTTTGCAATTATCTTAATTAATTCTTTGAGAAATGCATTTATCATATAAATATATATATATATATATATATATATATATATATATATATATGTATATTATATACTCAGTATATCAGACAGGGGAAAGGAGACACGGAGGAAAATATAATCAGACGGGGAACGTAGGTCATGACTTCAGGTCACTCGTAAATATTACGTGTTAATAACGTTTCAATAGATCCCTCGTAATTAGAAGCTGAAGATCTGAGCTTTTAAAAATGATGACGATACATTTTTAACATACATTGATTAAGTTATATTGAAATACCAATAGGGACGGTATCTACTAAGTTCAAATTGGATATTACTTTAATTTAAAATTTACCACGTTTAATGTTTATTGAATGGAGGCTTTTCATCTTGGGATTGCTTAGAATTTTAAGTATTTTGTTAGTCCAATCAGTTACAGCAAAATTTTTCGAGAATTTTTGAATTTATGTGTTTGTTAAATTTTATATGATTTGTTGGAATGTTTCTAAACAGTTGTAGTTTAGTGTAAATGCTTTATAGTTTACATTTCTTTGATGCAACCTTTTGCATTGTTTTCTTTGGATTAAACACTCCGTTTTGTCAAATTTAAAAAATAATTAGCGGTAAACTAAAAGTTACAAATTAAAGTATAGGACTATTTAAGCTAAGGTCTGTCTAAGCTATGTCATGAAATTTGGTATTCGGCAAGAGGAATGTTAGATGTAACTTCACCTGTTTATACCAAATAGGAACTGAGATACATCGGGTGCAAAATTGGATCAAGAAGATTCATGTAAATAGTGTCCGTACTCACGAACTTACGCACGCATGTCCGCACGCACGAACGCGTACACGCACGCGCGCAAGCACGCACACCGCACACGCGCACACCCGCACTCGCGCACACGCGAACGTACACACACACACACACACGCATATACATAATATGTGTACGCACGCGTGTGTGTGTTAATTTTTAATTAAATTTAACTTCTAATTTACATAATTATTTAAACCTTAAGTATCATCAAATATGGTTACAGGAAATTACGACGCAAAACATCTTCTTATGGCTTTTAGTATTTAGAAATGGATACCGCCTTATCTACATATACACGATGTGTTTTAGTTGCGATACAATTCAAAGTAAAATTCTTAAAATTCGAATTATATGCAACCGCCTTTTGACATCGAACAATCTAGGTAAGTAAAAATATCATAAATCCACATGTACTAAGGTACAATGCACTTTGTGAGTACTAATAATATATGCTGCTAAATGAACTTTGTGTCGTATTCGTGTTCACCGTTTACTGGTTTTATATTTAATTCATCCCCAAATATTCAATTAAACAGATTAACTCAGTTCAAGTGCAATTGATTCAATTTCGTTATTAGTTCATTTGTTCGATAACGCTTTTAAGGCAAATAGTATTTGCATTTAAATGTCATTTTATTCTTTAATATGGATAAAAATAAACTGTGTAAAATTTTCTTTCCATCATGTAAATATTTTCCGTTGATGAACAAACGAACTCAATTTCATTCAAATTCTATTAAGTGATGAATAACTTGAGTACATGGTTGTAACATTTTATTTGTTACATCACAATATGCGTTTTCTTCTTTACCGTAGTGTAGATATCAAAAATTTTAATTAAACGATTATTTGCATTTATCGAATATTGAAGTAACGTTTTTTAATTTCAGATGATCATAGCAGAGCAATTTTATGGAACCTGAACCGACTAATGCGAACTCCGCTAAAATTTCCAGTTTGTCACTTTTTCACTATTGATTCCAAGTTAATAGTGAATTTTATCAGTGTTTGCACAACGTACGTTATCATTGTCGCTCAGTTTTTTGATTTTAACTTGAGTTAAATGAGTGTTTGCAATTGTGATATCTGTCAATTCACAAAAAATATTTTAATGGCTGCCCGTCTCTTAATGTAATTTAATAGATATTAATCTTTGAAATCAGCTTAAATAAAAAAAAGTGGTAACTGACATTTTTTGTATTCCGATGTCTGTTGTATTTAATTTAATTTTCCAGAAAAAAAAGTAATTTCAATATTTAAATTCCAAATTACAATTTTATAAAATTCATTTAAAACTATTCTAAAGATAGACTTTTAGGTAATTATTTTCGTTCATTTTATCTTTTATCATTTAGTCTTTTATTACTTTCTAAAATAATTAAATTGGTTCTTAATAATATTTATTATTAATTTTTATATTAGATTATTTAATATAATCTCAATTGATAAAGCTTATTTTGAAATGCAAAAATATTTCCGAATATATTGGATATATTTACTATTTGAATTAAATAAGTAATATCTCATGTTAATTTAAACGTGTGGTATCAATTAAAATGGAAAAACACTAAGAGAAACTGCGAAGAATTTAATTCGTCTCATGCACTTGTGGTCTTAAAATAAAATGTACCAAATAATAGTTCACTAATCATGTTTTGAAATCAAATTTGCGTGTTATTGTAATTTGAAAATAAATAAAAAAATGTAAGAGAAATAGTGAAATATTTTTTTTATAACTAGTTTTTTGCATTAAACGCCGTAACAGCTGCATTGAAACTACGTATGACGAACACATTTTTTATTTTTAACCATCTTTAATTTTTTTATCGGCTACCCATACATCCTACAACTTAATGGCATAATCGTAAACCAGAAAATATGGACTCGAATCTTTCGTAAATTGGAAAAACATTTTTATTAGGTAGGTATTCGTATAAACAGCTAAACAAATACCATAATATTTTGTGTCTATATCCTGAATATTATTTATTGTTAGTGACCACGGTTTAAACAACTGTTGATTTGAGTTCAAACCAGTTAGAAGACAAGTTGGTACCTCTATTTATACTCATTTTTAGTGTGAATATTAAAAAATAACTATAAATATTTTTCCTTCTTCTTAAGTAATTATCAAAAGTTTCCTTCTTTTCCAGTGTCGGGCACAAAAAACCTGATCTAAATAACCGATATTAAATTTTACCAGTGTATCTTGGTTTTACTGACCAAGGTGAAGTTTCAGCGTCGTTTAGATCACAGTGTCATTTATATATGTTATGTCACCACACTAAAGCATAAAATAAATAAACAAACATCTGAGAACACCATCAATAAATTACCTATGAATATTACAAGAAGAACATATTTATACAAACTGCATCCCTGGCTAAATTTTTTTTCGTTGAAGCCAGATCTGGCCGCTGGTAATCGATATTACTTGAAAATATAAAAAAACAAATATAAACATTTTGGTCGTGTATTTAAGCCATTGAATTTACGTGAAATTAAAACATATTACTTTTTGTGAAAAATAAAATGATCGATAGAAAATGTGAAACATTTTAAGTTACTTAAATTTTGAAGGAAATGAAAATGGCTTATCTGCTTAGATGTATTTGTTTGCTTTATTATGTAGTATCCGCATTCAATTGTTATTAAAAAGAAGTAAATTTTTAATGCGTTTGGTTATATTTCAGCATGACTTTTATTCTAAATAAATTTGTAAGGAATACGAAGTACCATAAAATATTTTTCAAAAATTACAAATATTTTATATTTTTTACACTTTATTCTATCAGATTCGGTAAAGAAATTATATTATTTTTTATTTTATTTACATTTTTCACTGACAAATATTACTATTAAATTTAAGGTGTGTTGGAAATATTGAACTCCTTTGTTACATATTGTCTATATTCTCGTCAATATCATATATTATACATAATTTATTCTCTATTTTTATAATTTTTTACTAATGTAATCTTCTTTTTAAATTGAAGGAGCATAGTGGTTTAAGCTAAGTTTTTAAGGAAAATATTTATACCTATCAGATACTAATGTACTAAGTCGTTAGGACAGCAGTGATGAAACCCTGAGAGGCATGAGTATCTTAGCTTATGAGTCTAACCTTTTTTATCAGCCCTTTTATAAACAAAAACCGCCCTTACATTTCATTACAATATTAAATCGTATAAAGAAAATATAAAAATATTTTTGTAAATTCAATTGCTCTTAGTAAAATCTCGCATCTAACATCATATACGTGAGGATACCATGTAAGATGTCGGTCAATCAGAAAGCCAATATTTTTACAGTGGAAGTAAACGGAATAACATAGTCTTTAATAAAGAGTTATATTAAATAAATGGTACGTATTTTCTGTAGAAGATTATGACAACTTATAATGATAGCATGTTATTTAATTAGCGTAATCTGAAGATTGTATTTACTAGAAGAGTGGCTGATGAAATATATGTATGCATTCGACATATCAGTACAGGAAGAAATTTCATCCACGCTGCAGTAAGAGTATATTTAAAAATCATCAGTATATAACAGATAGTTGAATGAGAGTTGTTTAATTTTACAATCAATAAAAAATTAAACAGTGAGTGGAGAAAAAACTATATTACGCCACCAATAACACAAGTTCACTTTGAAAAATTTTCAGAAATGTTGGTTGCTTCTTTAAGGCCACAAAAAAGAAAGTCGCAGATGCTGTGATTTAAGTCAATTTATTCAAATGTCAAAATGATATAGAGATCTAGGTTTTAACCGTCCGTGCACCACTTGGGGTTTGATATACCCCAGCGAAACATAAATTGTCGTATCTTTTAAAACGGTCGCGCGAATTCCACGAAACATTGAGTAGCTAGAGGTGCGACGTTGCCAGATCGCATAGTATTAGTGGTTTAGTTGTAGTGTCACAGGCGCAGCGGACGGTCGCCCGCAAAGTGTGGCAGGGTGTCATAAACATATAGTTCGGGACGTCGTCTAAAAGGTAAGCAGTATGACATGCAAAACATATCTATTTCTATAAAAAATATATATTTATTTTGTTTTTTTATTACTTCAATCGTTTGTGAATTTATTACCAGGGCTCGTCGTGTAAAAGAAAACGAAATATTATCAGCACTTATGGATGATAATGATAAATGTTCTTTATAAAGAAACAACTGCATATGAGATGAAAGCAGTTTTTGCTCAGATAACAGTCCGTTTATGTTGAGCAATAAGCCATTTGACTTAGTAGATCGTATGGTGAACTGCGTTTCCGGCTCGTCAAGAAATGTTACCATGGACAATTTCTTTACCAGTCATGAAACTGCTGAAAACTTGTTACAGAAATATAAATTAACGGTAGTTGGTACTTTGAGAGCTAATATAGCTTGCATTCCGCCATGCTTCAAGCAATCTCGAGAGTTATATGCATCACGGTTTGGCTTTCAAAAAGATATCAGTCTCGTTAGTTATGTTCCAAAGCGTCGAAAGTACGTTCATATGATGACATCCCTTCACCACGATAAAGAAATGGACAATGAAACTGGAATAAAGCAGAAACCAACAATGATAACTTTCTATAATGAAACTAAAAGTGGAGTAGATGTGATCGACAAACTCGCCAGAACATACGACGTTTCTCGTAACAACAAACGCTGGCCTCTCACTATATTTTTCTCGATTCTCAATCATGCAGGAATCAACGCTATGATTTTACATATGTTCAATAATGGCATTGAAGCAGGAAAATCTAACAAAAGGAGGAAGTTTATTCGTGATTTGGGAATGGCTTAGATTGAAGAGCGCCTGAGAAACCGCAAAGATAATCCACGAATTCCAGGGGATTCTCGTAAGCGCATAAATGTTTTACTCGATGAAACAAGTGTGGAACCACCAAAGAAGATGCTAAGACGAATAGCAAGATGTTCGGAATGCGATAGGCGAAGAAATCGAAAGACAAAGTACGGTTGCGAGCGATGTGAAGCACCCATATTTTTTTGTAAAAGTTGTACAGATTTGAACCAACTGGAATCTCAAGAAGACTAATTATGTTTAGTTATTTTTTTTATTATTTTTGTTTCCTATCTCATTTGGGCCTGAAATGAAGGTCAATCAGAATTTATTAGATAGGTTTTTTTTATAAGGCTGAACCAAAGAAGATGGTCTCCTCTTAGTTAGTAAAAAAGTACTATTTTTGTTACTATGCCTAAAGATATTAAAAATGTTTATTCTTTTTAACAAATTTATTTTATTTTTATTTACTAATAGTTCAAAAACAATATTATTACATAAAAAATAAACTTTAAAAAGATATTCCCTACAAAAATATAAAATTATGTTGGGGTATGCTAAACCCCACATAGTGCTGGACGCAACTCTTATCCACGTGGTTCACGGAAGGTTAATATGGTCTAAAAATATCAGAACAGATAGTTGGTAATTATACGTCCGTACCTTATAAAATCTCCTTATTGACGTTTTTATTGACAGAAATAGAAAAAAGTTACTAACATTCAATGGTCATCTTTACAAAAAAAAATGTATTCCGATTGAATTCGAAGTATGTAGCACTTTCGATTGTGTGTATATATATATATATATATATATATATATATATATATATATATATATATGTATATATATATATATATATATATATATATATATATATATATATATTTACATATTGTACATATATATTTATATATGTACATTAAACATTTTTCCATTGTTCAAATTCATAAATTGTGATCTCAAAAGCTTGGCATTTGCACGAATGCAATAACGTACTGGGTAGCAACACCCATGAAGCTAAGCAGTAACGAAGCGCTAATCTGGAACATGCTGCAGGTAGTGAACTCGCCTATTGAACTATGCTGGATAAATTTGTAGATATTTCTTATTTCCTCTCGTTCATCTGTAAACATTTCATATAATATTTATTACTTGACAATATTTTTTACTCGAATGGTTTACACAAGTATGGTCCAAGGCTATGAGTAACTATTCCATATCTAGAAATCGCACTCTCGAGTTCTGTTTACAATTTTATGCGTCCATTAATACATATTTACGATCATTACGTTTTATATTACTCTCCACATACTTACTCACATTTATTACTTACTTACTTACATTTATGTTCAACACACGCACTATCACATACGCTCTATGTACTTACTTACATTTATGTTCAACACACGCACTATCACTTACGCTCTATGTACTTACTTACATTTATGTTCAACACACGCACTATCACTTACGCTCTATGTACTTACTTACATTTATGTTCAACACACGCACTATCACTTACGCACTATGTACTTACTTACATTTATGTTCAACACACGCACTATCACTTACGCTCTATGTACTTACTTACATTTATGTTCAACACACGCACTATCACTTACGCTCTATGTACTTACTTACATTTATGTTCAACACACGCACCTCCATATGACACAAGTATTGTTTTGATTCGATAGCAGCTGTTTACTCTCTTCGCCGGAAGTTTTCAAATGTTGACTAAATAAACACACCAGCAAAGGCGATGGTAAAGAACGTAATATCCACATCACGTATTTGTAATTATATGAAGTATTATCTACATTATTCTTCTGAAATTTTAATATTTCAGGCAAGTGTTATTCCATACAATGTCAATGTTATATATTCATATATTTATGTATTATATATATATATATATATATATATATATATATATATATATATATATATATATGTATAACTCTCCGCTAAATAAATAGCACAAGTAAGTTTCAATACAGAAATGATTATATTTTATTATTGTTTATCAGTTTAAAATAAAGCAAAACTGTTCAGGTACAATTAGAAAATTATTTTGCTCTTTAATGTTTAGCGATTCAATAAATTCTGATCAGAATGGAGCATGGAAACACTAGCCATTAGGCCCTAAACGACCCTGATATATTATAAGTAAGTGTGTACATGTGATGTGCATGTGATTTTGATACCCTTTAAATGTAACAAATTATTTGTATATAACATTCAATTAAACCATAAAAATACAATTTCAGAAAAATTGTTTTAGAAATGTCTACAATTAGGTTTATATATATATATATATATATATATATATATATATCTATATATATATATTCGAAAACGAACGGGTTTTGACAAATATTGTAGTTACTCTAAAACATATTTACGGTTTTGAGGCTGCAATTTACTAAAATATTTATATCGCTTCGTTACGGTAGATACATAAATACCTGAAAAATGAAAAGTAAAATTTTTGGGGTTTTAAAACATTTACGCTTCCATTTTTTTTGTGAAGACAAAGAAAAGGAATTTCTTACTGTTCATGAATAATTTTTATTTAATATTTATTTATGTAGTTTTGTAAGTGCCCGTAAATGTAATTTTTTTCTGGCAGTACAGAAAAAAATTACAATCATGGGTACTTGCCACAACGAAAAAATTTAAATTTTTTTTTAAATATCAGAAAACATATGATGTTTAACAATATCTCTAAATATTATAAAAAATTGCACCACAGTCGTGAAAAATTAACCTAAATAAAACTATTTTTAATGGTTTCAAAATTGTATGCTTGTAATTTATTTTTTTGAATGTAACTTAGGATAGATAAAAACATGTTATTTGCTGATCTGAATCAGCCCAATTGTTTCAAAAGTACCATTTTTTATTAATTGTTGTAACTGGGGACATTTGAAACATTAAGAGGTACATTAATAGCAAATTTATAGAAAGTATGAAAATATTTATTTTCTAATCGATTTTTTTTAATGTTTGTTGATTTTTTCGAATAAATAACCCGTCCAAAAACCGAGCGCTATTTAATGAGTTTACGCAGACTGTCCCCTACACCGCCAAAATTTAATTATTAACTAATTGTAAAAATCACTTCATCTTAAACTATCTACAACCATAAATTTTCGAAAAAGTTATGAAATTTTCTAAAAGG
Organism: Druceiella hillmani; assembly: GCA_039881145.1. Taxonomy (NCBI): domain Eukaryota; kingdom Metazoa; phylum Arthropoda; class Insecta; order Lepidoptera; family Hepialidae; genus Druceiella; species Druceiella hillmani. Next base: position 6,143,584 of record JAYKKI010000089.1, on the reverse strand, counting down.
TGAAATATTTTATTGTATATAAGTATATAAAGAAATATTTGAAATAATGTCAAATTTGGAAAACTCAATGTCAAATGTCATTTTCTCTTCCGATTTTCAATTATCTCATAAAATTTCGTGCAATTTTTCAGATCATAAAATAATTTTTTTTCTTGTAAAAAAAGCTCATAATTTCGTTTAAAAGAAATGTTTGAAATCATATTATAAGTAGAAAATAACGTGCAAAAATAAAAAAGTGCACAAACACCATTGAAAAAAGTGACATGTCGAGTTTTTGCCGTGGAAAACAATAACTAAATTAAAACTAATTATCTCTGTACTTTAAAATTGTTTGATGAATTTGGAATAAAATTGTAAAAAGCTCTGAAATGTTTGTGAAAATACAAAGTTAAATTATTAAAAAAAAGGGTGACAAATTTTTTTCTTCACATATTGCGGTAGGTTTCTCTAAAACAGAACTAACAATCTGTACCACTTGAGTTGTATACTTCAATTTATACATACATTATTTTTTAAATTTATTTTAAGAAAAGAAATATTACGTTAATGTGATAAGGGGATATATTTTAAAATTAATTATAAAATTTTATTTGTCCTCAACACGTTTCTAGGTATGCAAATCGAATCAACTCTTAAACATTAAAAAAAATTAATTAAATACTCACCACTTGCCATAAATGTTCTTTATTTTGATATACAATAATGTGTATTCAAATCTAGATCTTACATACATCTTACGAAACCTAGCTCACAATTCGTGAATACACCTCGTCTAAATTCAATTATTTGCTAGTAACATGAAACATAAAACTTATTTTTTATTATTTTATCATCAGTAGTAATATAATCAATTCAGAATTTTTTGCTGGAAATATATAATTTTAATAATTCGGAAACTAATACTATCACCCACTTAAACTCGTGCACGCGTCCTCGAAATTAGGATCACAATTTACAACATATAAATACGTATTGCAAAAACTTGAATTTTTTATTTTTTCAAAAATCTCACACTCATAGGTCACAATTCGCGAAGGGCGGTCGTATAATTCAGAGTATTTTTGATCGGAGCACAACTCAAATAAAATCAATATTTATTTTACTATTGAATAACTTAGATGGTGAGACACGTTTCGTCCATTTATATTTATTGGCATAACTTCATTCGAAACTTCATCGTGCGCCACTTTATAATTTTCGTCCTAACGGACGCTGGGACACAGAGCGTAAATTTTTACGTTGTCCGATAATGGATGCTGCGATTATCTATTGATAAAAAATGCTTTCACAAATACAAACATTACTTAAAACACTTACATTGCCTTGATATAGCAGAACTAGTCCATAATTAAATATCAGAAATGAAAAGAAGTTTCAGCAGAAAACCAGGAAAACCTAAAATTAAGAAAAAATAGAATATTAATTTAAGATATAAAAATATTTTTTCAACCTTAGTGTTGAATTATGAGTTGATTTATAAATGGGTTGTGTCAATAAGATAGCATCGATGCATTTTGCAGCCGCATTTGTACACAAGAAAATTATTGCTACTTTCTCACACTTTATTTTACTTATGGCTATTTTAGGATTTTTATAGCTGATCTATTAACTAATATTTTGATATTATATTCCAAATATATGAATTACTTGGCGAAAGAGCCATTAACTAATAAAAAAAAGTTCCTAAAACACTTACCTGAATACCAAAAAAAATCGGCATATCTGGGACAGATTTTTGTAAAACATGTATCATTGAAAATTTCTCGGTTTAGAGTTGATTTTGGAATTTGCTTGTAATTTCATTTTAACAGATGGCCAGAGGTTGGTTTTTAAATATATGGTCTGTGGTTTCACATAAAATTTTGATTTATTTTCCAGATGCCTATTTACATTTTGTAACCTTTCATTTATATAAAATATTAAACTCGCAAAATAAACTGATTCGAAATCAAGCAAAACCCACGAAATATATGAAAAGAAATATTTTATAAAGAAGTCTAATCCCCCTGATGATATGTCCACTGTTATTATTACGACATTGAACAACGTAGTCAATGCAACGAGGGTGTTGATGCTTCGTCCACATTTACGGAACATCTGTCGTATTATATCCGTACCAAAATATTCATCAATTCGATGAAGCTTTGCAAATAGACATGTGTGTAAATATTTCTTCCAAAATATTTCAATGAACGTTACGTAACATAAGAAAATAAGTAAAGAAGATTCATACATCAATATTATCCAATAGGACTTGTCGTCAAAATGAATCTGCCATGAATTAAAATATATAGCATAGATGCCGTAAAAGAATATTAAAATAATATGACATTTTCGTATGAACATCTTCCAAACATTCGTTTCTTTGCTTTCTAATCGATACAATCCCAAACATGTTTCTAAAGAGTTAATTATTTTAAAAGTATTATTCGCGCCCAACGTATCTAATGTTTCGCACTGCATTTGGAAATATATTATATGAAATAAATGTTTAAATAAATTTGTACAAAATACTATTTACGAAATACACATACAAAATACTATTATAGACGGTCTAATACTAAGAGCAGTAGCTTATAGAAAATTAAAATGGAATGTAAGTAACCTACCTATGGCGGGTAAGCAATTACTCATAAATTGATTAATTAAATTTATTTCAATGTACTGAGCTGCTTAGAGCAATTAGAGATGATTAATTGCATAACTTAGACATAGGTCGTTTATTAATAAGGGCTCATCATTTTAATCATTTAATTAAGGGTCGTAGAGGTATACGTATACATGTTTATAAATGAACATTACGCAAAATAATTTATATATGAGCAATTTCTTCTAATCAACCAAAATATAAGAACCTTTTTCGCCCGCAGCTTTGCTCACGTAGACGATTCGTTTACTTAACTTTAGTCAAATGTTTAATTAACTTCAAAAAGGAGGATATCAATTCGATCCAAATGTACTTAATATTATTAAATATGTTAGTCTTTTAAGGCTCTAAAGAAATGCACACAATTTAAAAAATTTATGAATATTTGTCTATATGTTTTCAACGTATTTCTTAGAAGCTACTAATCAGATTACAATCATTCTATTTCTATCGGATTAAGTATCTTTCAACTTAGAGAATTGCGAAAATTTTATAAAAATCAGTTTTGTAGTCTAAAATATAAAATAAAAAGTCGGTTTCATTTTTATTAAATTACAAATTACTTGTATGTTGTTAACACAATTGTTAATTTACATATCTACAACCTCTACAAACAGTGTCTTCGTAGTTTACGCAAATAAAGCAGCAGTAAAGTATCACAAATATTAAACCACATTATATAACTGATCCTAAGATTTATTAATCGATGTTGCAAAACAAACTCAAAGGGGAAATTTTAGTCGCTTGAATTCAAAAACATAATAATAGGATATAACCGGAATTAGCGGTATGAAAACCGATTCTCCTTCCCCCCCTCCCCTCACTCCGAGTACAGCCAGTGAAACAGTGGTAAGTAAAAAATTACAATAAAAATATTTTTTCCGTATAAACTTAGCCACCAATTTTCATTCGATTTGAGATTTAATTTCGTAAAATGCTTAAATACTTGTTACATTATTTGTATTGAAAAGCAGTACCATCAATTTTTAAACAAAAATTTCCTTATATTTTTCACATACAAAATTAGCGATCCATTTTCAACCCCTTGAGAGTTGAATATCGGCAAATGCTAAAATTCTTGTTTTATTTTTTTCATTGAAAACCATTAATACCAATTTTTGGGTAAAAATTACCATTACAATTCTTTCCCTTATAAATTTAGCCACCAATTTTCACCCCTTTTACACAAGCTTTAGAATATCGGAAAATGCGCAAGTACTTGTTTAATGATTTATATGGAAAAGCATTAAAAAAAAATTTTAATACAAAATTACCTTAACAACTTCATTTATTTACAATTTTAGCCACCCCTTTCCCCCCCTTAGGAATTGAATATCAAAAAATTCTTAAACAATTGTTTCATTATTTCTATTGAAAAGCATTAAAGCAAAACTTTTAAGTAATAATTACCATAATCATTTGTATGCTATACAAATTTGTTCCCTTCTTTCACCTCCCCTTGGGGTTGAATTTCGGAAAATTCTAAAGCATATGTTACATTGTGTGTATTGAAGAGATTATTACCAAGTTTCAAGTAAAAATCATCATAAAAATATTTTTTCCCGTATCAATTTTACTGCCCCTTTTCACCCCATTAGAGTTTATATCCCGGAAATTCCTGAAACACGGGTAACATTGTTTTTGTTAAAGAGCATAAACACTCAGTTTTAAGTAAAACTTACCATAAAAATATTTTTTCGCATGCAAATTTATTCACACTTTTTCAGCCTTTTAATGGATTAATTTGAAAAAAATCCTTCTAAAACGACGCGTCCATTAAGAAATCAACACCCTCTCCAATTTAAAATTTTTATCATTAGCGGTTTGGGCTGAGCGTTTATATGTCAATCGGGACATTGCCTTAAATGGAATGCGCTGCCAGTGAAATTTTTAAATGTAATAAATTCTTAAAAATATTCTGCTAACAACCTCGTTATCTATATGCATAGGGAAGATGGACAGAAAAGGAGATATTAGTAGAAACGAAGTAATGACTACGAATCGAGGATAGGGTTAATTTTTAGACTACTTTGGAAATCTAGATTGACAATGGTTTCGAATCTCACGATCAAGCGAGTTTCAGAGTTCGTCAGCACATATAGTGGAGGAGGACTTGTAATAAGTGGTATTACGTTTTTGGATAAGAAAATTGAGATTATTAAGAATATAACTAAAAACTGAGAATTAATCGTTTTGAATCTAGAATGATGATGACGATAGGTCAGTTTCTGGACGCTTGAATGAGATGACCTTTTGAGAATAAATCCGAAAAAAGTAGAAGGGTTAGTTTAAATATAAATTTGGAAATCGTCTCAAGAAATATGACTGAAATAAATATTTGTGTCATCTATGTATATAACTATTGAAACACAATATTTTTGAAAATAAACTCTTTCTAAAGTGACAAAAATCTCCCAATCGTGTCCATATTTTTTGAAACTAAAGTTCGTCTTCATAAAAGACTACCATTATTTTTATTGGCTTTAGCCATATCTACCAATATCATGTCAAAGTAACTTTTTAATAAATTAGAATATCTTCGATACATAATAAACAATAATACGACGTACATTAATAGTTGACTTAAAAACATAGTAAACAAAATGTGATTAAAAGAGAAAATGAAAACTTATCTGATTGTTAATGAAATTAAAATTTGCAATAATTTACATTTTCGAATCAGCGTGCTTTGTAAAAAACTTCGTATTTAAAACGATACCTGAATAGGCTATTTGGATTTTCTGTAAGTTAAATTAGACTTTTGCAGATAAATATTATTTCGATAGGTTGCTCCAATATTTACAACTACCCCAAGTTTATGTGTGACAATAATAGGACGTAGTGGAATAACGAATATATCAAATAAATACCACTAGTGCCACCAAGGAATTTATAACAATTGCTGTTACATCTCATTTTACTACAAATATAATAAATATTAAATTTAACCAAATGGTTTCGTTTTTTCAAATCCATCTATTATATTGTTTCATAAGTTATGTTTAACAGCTACTTTTAATCGATTGAAGAAAATGACATAATTTTTGTTAATAAACGATGTATCGCGTGTCAAAAATATCCACTTGTATCATTTCAGTAAATAATGACAATACTGTCAATAAAATATGTTATGTTATGCGACTTAACATATTAGAGGTAGTTAACTTGTCCTATTATACGAAACCTTATTGGGTTTGTGATTAAAATATAAAAATACGTCTCGGCATACGTTACACTGCTTACAGTAATACGCGCTTAGCGTTGTCTAAATAAGCAGTTTTGAATAAATTATGAAGCGAATTGGAAATATTTTTTTGACTTTTACTTAAAGTCAACATGTTGGTTTTAGTACGTTTGTGAAATTTCTTTGTGTAATCAATCAAACATTTTGAAAAACACTCAACCAAACATTTCAGATAATGAGTATTTCAGCTAATAGGTATTTTGGATTAATAATTAGCAGCTTATTTATAATATATTTAATCATTTTGAATTAAGTCATTTTGAGGTATTTTATTTGATTTAAAACGAAGTAGCTACGATAATTAGAATCTCGTTCACAAAAAAGCAACAATTCAATGTACACCAAGCTACAATTATAGCTATTTAACATATCATTTATATAAATGAAAAAGACAGTTCGCCAGACCAATATTTTCTTAGAAATGAAGATTTATTTCCGTCTTGCAAGTTCCGCAAATTCGATTTACATTAATTATTTTTTACTTTATAGTTTTTAAAAATACTTGTAGACAGGTGTAATTGGTGATTTGGAAAACCAAAACTTGCTTACGTTACGTAATTCGCTCGTACTGAAATTTGTCGGTCTTCTCGCATATTCTATGAATATTCGCATGCGATTTTCAGAATTAATTTCCATTCATTTGAAATCAAAGTTTGCCATAAATATATTACAATAGTTTAAATTACTAAAAACTAGAAAAGTATTTGCATAACATTTTAAAGGAAATAAAATAAAAAAAATAAATTCATTTCTGAATGATCTAGAAAGACGGAATAGCTTTCATAATATCTAAAAATAAATATACAAGACCTCTTAATTTAAAATGAAATACTTAAATAAATATATGCTTAGTAAATATATATTAACTTATGAAAATTTAAAAAAATATATTCACGCGACTGAAATGAGAAACAGATTATAATTTTAACATAATATTACAATAAAATGTGCAAGAACTACTACGAAGAAAATAAAGTTTCCCAGAGCTTTGTTTCAATACTGAAATTTGACTAATAAAAAGTCTCTCTATGTTTGAAAATCATTTTCCTTCGTTTCAAATTGTTAACTTCTGTAACAAAACTTCTAGTTTCCTTGTACATAGCAGTCAAATTACACAAATTCACCTTTTGCTCTTCTCATTTTGCATATTTTGTGATCTTCGCAAGCCACTCATACGCAATATTGTGATGTCACCTATAATGGGCCTTTTCTCACCTCCATTCTATGACTCGATCTTCTTCGCCCTCCGCCACTTTTTTCTCGAGTTACCGTCATCTCGAGTTTTCTGCTACAGATTATAATTCCATAACGGTTTTATATTTTTAATACTCAAACTTTGTAAGTTAATTTTTGTTTACCGTTTAAATAAATCTTAAGTCATTTTTTGAAACTTTCAATTGTTAGAAGTGTCATCTCTTCATACATGAATATAGATTTTAACATTAAAAATGTATTATCGGGTGCACACCTAAATTCTCTACAAAGATAATGAGAGGAAAATGAGACTTCTAATAAATTCTCGTTATCTTCAAATAATCCTTAAATGAGTTCGAAATCCGACAACTGGCGCGAACTCAATAAGTGCGTAGATTTAAATTTAATTAGAAATTGTCTGTATAAAGTTTAATAAAATTTTGAGTATAATCAAATTTGATTAAACTTTCGTGTCATACCACAATTAATTTCATTATGCAATTTTATGCTAAATCTATACAATTTTATTACACAATTGTTTACCAATATGAACATTTTTTCGCTCAATAGAGATTCGGAAATCGACTAGAGACATGTGAAAACCTAACCCTTGATAACAATTATTATGTTTATTTTTATACAAAATGCCATATCAAATTATAATTAGAGATGGCCTTTTTAAATTAAAATATTGCGCAAATATCCGTCATAAAAAAGCTAAACTTTCAAATAGTTAAACATAATTAATTTTATAGACAGCAATTAATAAACACAAACGAATTAATTAGGAAATTTGCTAAAAATAAAAAGGAAAAATAGAACACTAAAAAAGTTATAGATAAAATTATGGACGGTCACCATATTCCAAGGTTTTAATGTGAAAAATTACTAACATATACGAGGTATGATGATACATTATACTTGTATACATTAAGAAATCTACCTCCACACGTTCAGCAGTAGTGTTGTGGACGTTTCTTTAAGGATATAATCCTTTCGATGGTGAAACTAACCAACCACTCACGTGAAGCAATTCCATGTATCTGGCAATATAATTTAATTGTTCGAAATTGACAAAGTTAAAATTGCGTACACGATTGTAAGTCAATCAACTAAACGATGTTAGAAGTCAAAATATAGGCAACTTGCATTAGATAGAAAGAATACATACATCGAATTACACAGAACAATGAACGGCTGATTTTAATAGATTAAGCTAAGCGAAGTATTACTTTTGAGTTGTGTGTCGATCGAAAGTCTGTGTCTGTGTGTTTGTGTGTGTGTGTGAATTTGTGACACGATAATTTACGTAAACTCATCAAAATTTAAATAAATTTAGCGAAGGTAATCCTTATGCCATTCTGCAACCTGCATTGTTCAAAAACTAGCTAAAAACGCCATTTAGAAAATATAAAAAAATATTTTTTTTCACTAAATAAAAGGTTAGTACTCTCTATTTAGTAAAAATATATATTTAAAGACTAGAGAAAATTTCAGTTTTTCGCCACGACGTAGGTAAAAAATTATAATAGCAAGCGAAACGTCCCTATGAAACTTATTAACATAATGCCTTTCTTTCTAAGTTTGGCTAATTGACAAGATCAGTGTCGAAAAGACAAGCACTTAGTCTAGTGAAATTAGTGTTATTACGACGTTCAAAACGATTAAGTCATATATAGAAATCAATAATTTTAATAACAATTTAATGTGGGCTACTTCGCGACAAGAAGTTCGCGACAAGTTGTTGCGTTCAATGTTCAAAAATAACCTTGTTTTTACATTATATTATAATCAAATGTTTTTCATAGTTTGCCTTAAAATTCATTACGTGTTATTTTAGTCTTATCTTAACTTCAAAATGGATAGGAATAAGGATTTTGTGTATGATTTTATTTATAAATAAAGATATATATTCTGGTACATACTTTTATTTATTCACGTATATGTCATTGAAAATTGTTTCATTTATTTCTTCTTCAAATTAATTAGGTGATATTCCACGATATTTTTAAGAATTCTGCTCTTATTTTGTCGATAAATGTATGAATCATGCCGCTAGTATCCAGACCGAGACTAAATTTTCGGCATCAAAAATGATGTCCAAAATTTTATATAAATTTATTTTTATTTTTATACGCTGCCAATAGAGTTATAAAGTAACGACCAACCTTCAGCTAATCAATTGATAAGGATTTATGTGGTATGTAGTCATATTGAGCAACTTTTTCCATTTTAAGAGATGTTATTTAACATAAAAATAGACAAAGTAAAACTTATTAGCATTATAACTTATAAATATATAAAATGATTATACTTATTTCGTTTTGATTGTTTTGATGGAATAAAATGGTAACTGTGTTAAAGAGGAAATATTTATTATTAATAGCTTTTTTAAAATTATTATTAATAACTTTTATACAAAAATATGTGCGTTTTCTTGTGCTGGATACATAAGAACACCTAAATCACAACAAATGTATAGAAAAATATCACACTTAAAGTCTATCTAATCTATAGTAGAAAGGGTCTTAAAAATCTCGAATGTCAATAAAAATGTTATTGTGCTCGTAATATATTAATAAAATTTATAGTATTGATTGCGTGCGCCCTTATCATTTTTTAAAGATCTTAGGCTTGACGTAAATTTGAGTTCAAAATAATTTCATAAATTACTGAGACTAGTTTCGAGAATATAATTATTGACTTTGTGTTTAAAGTACATATAGGTAGAGTATACATTTATAAATAATTGAACTAATGTCTTCCTTTATCGAAAATAAGCTTGTAAACTGTAACATCACATAATAATATCCAAAAAATAAGAAAACCTATACTATAGTCGACGCTGTTAGATAGACTATAGTTTCAATACTACTAAAATAATTGCAATTAAAATATTGACCATTATTTATTTTTGTAATAATAGTTGAGATATGAAACTTAAAATGTACAAAAAACCTTTACGCGTTCATATTTAACCCAGAGTTAATGAGCGTATGCGTTTAATTCATAAAAACAATAATTAAACTAAATATCCGCACTTTCTCTACGTTATGTAATATACAATATGAGCACCAAAAATAATCACGAAAACTAGAAATAAGAAATGCTGTTTATATCACTTTTGTGTATGAAGTAATTAGCAATTAAGTGAACAATTTTATTTGGATAAAAAAAGTTTTGAAAACTTAAGCGGGTTTAGGTAAACATTTTGAAGCAATTTTATTTCGAATGTTCGAACTATGCATTTCAGCACCGAACGATGAGAGATAAGTATCGAAAATGCAAGCTGTGTAAAATGCAAATAATAAAAAAGAAGAATATAGTTTACGGTTTTAGAATTATTCAAAGAAAAAAAATATAGAATATATTTGGCGATAATTTTGTAGAAATTCATTATTCACAATTAAATGAAACTACGTGATGTAGTATTATTTCTACTTTCTTTAATTTCTTTAACCACGACCTAGGTTTCGTTGTATTACAACATCTTCAGGTGGGATATTATATCTTTGCTAATATCCCACCTGAAGATGTTGTAATACAACGAAACCTAGGTCGTGGTTAAAGAAATTAAAGAAAGTAGAAATAATACTACATCACGTAGTTTCATTTAATTGAGAAAAAAATAGTTTCGACTACAAGGTGCAATCAATTTTTTAATTTATTATAAGCTGGATTGATACCAACTAGTCTCTTACCGTTATTGTATTTAGCTAGTAATGAGTTTCCCTCGATATTAATATTTGTTAATGCTGGCATTTTTAAAAGGCTATAAAGGAATCTAAATGTTTGCATTAATGTTGGAGCAGAGTAAAGAAAAAAAGGTTTTAAATTGGTTCAATATTGCAGGAGAATGTGCACAGTGTTCAACATTTGTCACGATATAATGTGTGATTTCAACCTAATTAAACCGGTACGGACTAATATTAAAAGTGTTTTACGGGAGCGTAAAGTTTATATTTATCACTGAATCCATTTAACAACAATTCATCAAGATTCCAGTACCAAGGAATATTAACTATTACTGCGTAAAGAAGCGACACTCACCTCTCCCCGCCAATTTAACGTCACCCGCAGATAATGAGTAAAGAATAAAATCATCAATGGTAGGAGATTGTTCGTCTCCATTTTTTTTGTTGTAAATATTTTTATTTTGTGTCACCAACTTATTTAATTAGTACCTATAATTTTGTGTCCACTAACATGTCACTGAGCAATTTTAAATTTCAAACTGTTCTTAAAAGTCATCGTTTTGTTTGAACGCGATATGTTTGGAAAGCGTATTCTTGTAGTGTCGCCTGTAGACATGTTATATTGTTTATTAAGAGATCTTTCACATGAAGCAAATCTAAAAGTCAGAAGTATAATGACGATATTGTTCACATTTATATCAGTGTATTACATTTATACATAAACAAAATTTATTTTTATTTAAGATTTTATTTAGTTTTAAGGTCCATACTAGGTATATTTTTTTTTAATGATATCTTAATATTATTATTATCAAACCACTGTCACATAATTAAATGTATAGTATAAAATATTTATTCATATAATTACATTTTCACAATTAGATAATAATAAAGTCGCATGCGCCAGTACAAAGTATACTCTGCCTTTGTGCTAAATTTTAAATTTTCACTTTGAACAGTTTCAGAGAAAATCGCCTGTAATATACGAACGCAATGACTGGCGGCACCGAAGCGGTTCCATAAGTATTATATTTTGGCAATTTCTTACCGAACACTAAAATAATTGTGCCATAAGAGGTCACCACTCTTCAGATGGTGAGAGACAACAAACGTTTTGGTGATAATATTATTTTCTAATTAAAAGCTCTTGACTTTGCATGTTAACTAGGATCGCCTAGCGGTAGAAACTCGACCACAATATCTGTATATTAGTACGCAGTCAAATACTAACGAAAACACTTTGTTTGTATTGAAACTTTATTGTATTTTCGAGTAAAATCAAATTAAAATCGGTTAAATGCGATGACCAATTACGAATTATGGTAGAACTGCAATTTATCTTATATATATATATATATATATATATATATATATATATATATATATATATATATATATATATATATATATATATATATATATATGCCTAATTGCACATATTATTTCAAAAATGATGATAATTTTCACAATTTCGAACAATCTAATATATACAACTTTATAATTCGAATACTATATATTCAATATTTTTTTAAGTACAATACTTTTTGCAAATATCCTGTCATCTTTTGCTAATTGCCCATGATCTCTATGTTCCATAATATAATATTTCAAATCTTCAAACGATGTAACTCCACTTGAAGTTACATAGAGTTGTCCGTGTATGTCAATAAAACACCGACTCTTCTGAAAATTTCTTCCTGAGAATTATTAATAATCATTGAAAAGGCAGCAATTATTGGAAATTGTGCTCTTTGAAAGCTAAATGGTGAGGCACTTCCAGTACTCGTCATATGTATACGTGGTATTAAAATGCTTTTGCCACGCGAATGCCCTGTAAGAATTTCACTACCTATCGTATTTCTATGCATGACATTTATACGCATTTTTGTGCCATTAATTAAACCATGTGAAGGATTCAAATTTCAAATGAGTAAAACAGTACAAATTACTTTCAGTGTTAATTTATGAGGAGGTAATCCACTTACATCGAGTGAATTTAAAAATTCAACTGCAAAATTATTAACTTTCCTTTCATTATCCGTAATAATTTTATCATAGCTATAATAAACTTTTGTTTTTCCAGGAACACGATCCATAGAATCGTTATTAACCATCGTACAATCTTCACTGGTCGGTGCTAAAATAACTAAAGTTATCATTTCATAATTCAGACTAAATCAGTCAATAAATTTTGATAAAAATATCATCTACATAAATATCAAATGTTGCCATAAATATCATCTATGATATTATCAACATTACCAATCAATTGTTGAGGTATTTCGATTATATCGTAACTAAATTGTGGAAAGGTCGGAGCAGTTCCATTGCCAATTCCTTTCAAATATTCAACAAACTCGATTCGTTTGGCAATACTGTTTTGAGTCAATGTTTCTTTACGAAATGTACGGAATTTGTCCAAACTCTTTATAAAATTCTCAATCGAAACTGAAGGTGAACCACATGGAATCACAGGAAATATTTGTCTGAAATCGCCACCTAAGAGAATTGTTTTACCACCAAACACTTGCTGCTCATCTTCTTCATTAATTGATAAATATATTAACAATTTATCGATAATTTTAAGGACATGAAGAGGATACTTGAAAACTTTATCGGTTATAATTAACAAAGCTGCATTTATAATAAAACCTTGATTACTGTTGCGTGTAACATTTGCAACCGATGTTTTTAAAACTGAAATTGGCAATTTAAAAATGTTATGAAATGTTCTACCTTTTTTAATTAGTTAGACTAATAGTATTGAAGATATACCACTGTACGCATTTGCAATACATCGAAGATTAAGTGCATGCATTCGATGAATTATTGCCTTTTGTACGAATCTTTGAGTGAGACAAAAAACATTGGAACAAGTGTCATGATGTATATCTTCATGAATAACTTTGTCGATTATATTTTTTTGCTATATGTTTGCTTGCAAATACATTCCTTGAAAGAGAAATTGTTCTTCAATTTTCTTTTTCATAAATATCAATTTCCTCTTCATATACAATATATGTTGGTTTTGGTAAACCAATTGTCTCGCACGTAACATTAGGTGCGAATAAAATTTCTTCGATTTCCAAAAGGTACGATTATATGAATTCTCTTGGTTAAATGTTCTTAAAAAATCTTCGCTCATATATTTTTTGAAGTCATCCATAGCAATAACGCATTAGCTTGTACATTTAGAGCACAAATATAGGCAAATAATTCACGCATTTTCTCAGGAGAATGAAATTCTTTGGCTTCATTCGAGCATTCTCGCCATTCATTATCGTTTGAGGCAATTTCACGTGCATGGCAAGCCTCAATAAATGTTGAATATTGAATTTCATTTTATTTACCAACATCATTAAATGATTTTGGACTAACAATATGCAATAAAAGAAGACGCAAATTAAATAGTTCTAAGTCTTTTGGAGATACAATATATATCCTTGTTATAATTTTGTTTCCAATTTGAACTCTTCTTTCCCATTTTTTTTAACATTATTCCAAGTGTAATATTTTGGAATTTAGACGTAATAAAATCAACGTGCATAACTATCTACTTTATTGAGTTCAAAATAAGCTAATAGCTTTGTATTTTTCATATTTTAGATAGCCTGCTCTTACTGGCCTAAAAGAAAAACTATAATTGGTCTTCCAGGCAAAGGAATATCGAGCCGTACAATAGCGTGTGACTGATAATACATTGGTATTTCATATATTCGCCCCATTGCTTCTGTAGATCCAACATACTTTTCATTTAGAAAGTTATTCATTTCATCAATTTGATTCTGAGCGGCCCCTATTTCTACAGTTGCACTATCATAACTTTATACGCATATTTGTATATGTATTTTACACTCTTAACTGTGGTGCATACCTCAACATTAATATGGGAATTCAATTTTGCGAGAAAATATGAATTATATGGTACAAAATATCTGTTATCCAATGATTTGTCTCTGATATCAATAGATGCACCATTGTAGAGTTTTCGATAGAGAGGATATCCATTTACTCTATCACATGTAAAATCGTTGAAATATTTTGGAAAATTTTTCGAACATTTCCCATCGGTTCTCATGCAAACTGCATTTGGATTTAATGCTCTGTACGGCCCATGTCTTCCGACACATTCATGCAATTTTCGCTGTGTTCGAATGTCTGGAATTTCCGTAAGAATAACTTTATTGACATCAATAAAATCGTCGATTTTATCATTCTCCTCTAAAGTAATTACAACATGGGAGTGGGATAGGCCTCTCTTTTGAAATTCAATTATGTAAATGAAAGCAACAACATGACCACATATGTAAATGAAAACAACAACATATACCTTTTTTAATTGTTGCGTCAATCAATTCCTTCAATTTAAGTTTAAACACCCGAACAATAAGGTCTGCTCTGTAATTTGATGACTCATGACCTAAATTGTTAACAATTTCTAGTCATTGCAGAGTACAAGTAAAAAATAATGATGGCTTTCCAAAATATTGAACAACGCACATAGAAGTATCCAAATAATTTTGGTACATGTTTTTGGGTGATCCATTAAAACATGAGGGAAGAATTATTCTTCTACCAATCGCTCCAATTGCATTGTAGAGTTCAGCTCGCAATGCGGACTGATTGTTTTTTATGAAATATAGTCGAGTTTCCTCTGTGTGATTCCCACTGAAGGAAAAGTTTCTGTGAATGATGCAACAAGCTAAATTCAATGCGTATTGCCAAATGAAAGAATCTATATTGTAACATTGTTATCTTCACTCGAGGCGTGACGTTGATGCGGTTTGAATATTATGAGCCATATTGGGATGCCATTCAGTTACTCTGTTTGGAAATAACAACATATAAGCCATTGGATCTAAACTTGAATCTAATACCAAAACATTTTTAATCCTCCACAATTCTTATGGAAGGCAACCATATTTCGTTAAAATTTTTCGTTCAATCAACATTGGTAAAAATCACAGCAACATCAGTTGCAGTGACATAATTATACCGTCTCATATCCATGGTTTGATGATTGATTTGTGTCGCCATACAAACTTCTCAACCTTGATTTCTATCACAAAAATCTTTCATTTGTACGAATGAATGCACAAAACAATTGCAACGATTTAATTCAAGTAATATATTACGCATCAAAGCAGCATCATAATGGCTATTCGTCAGTACATGCATTCTATGTGTGGTTGCTGTGTCTACATCGTAAAAATACAACTGTACATAGCATGGATTACAACTATATGATTAACTTTTCCGATTGACATTAATCGAACGAACGATAAAGTTAATTGAAAAATACTTTTTTTGTTAAAGGTCTTTGTGACAACGTGATATAAATGAGTTTCTATTTCCTCCTGCAACCTCACCAAGAAAATGCTTTGCATTACAATTTCTACAAATTCTATTCCTTAAACCGCAATCATGAACAACAAAGTTAGCAGGAATATCGTTCATTGCAGATTCATAACTGTCAACTAATGTAACCAATAAATCATTATCATTATTTAACTAATTTGTGTCATGTATAACGTATTTACATTGCGATGACGTCTCATATACTGTTCTTGTTTATTTCTTTCTCTATCACATCTACTAGTGAGTATTCTTCGTCTTGTCATAAAATGAAACAAATGAAGAAAAGATATTAAAAACTATTTTCCTCAGCAATGAATTTAGGAATTAAATTAATTTAGAAAAACAGTAAATTTATTTGAAAAAAGAGTTATTATAGTAAGAGTTATTTTTTTTTAATCCACGTTAAACACAAATATTTACTTGACAATATTTATATTTTTAAGACTAAAACGCATTTAGTATTCAGAACTGGATGACGCTCGGTATTTGGTGACGAATCGACACACACTCGGCGTGGAAATACAAAAATGTAAATACTTGGTACAAACAGATGAGCTGAAAATATAATTATTTTAGTCACTTGCAATTGTTTTTTTTTATTAGGAACACAAACAATTGAATCATAAATAATCCAATTTTAAAATTCACCAAAAATGTATCAGTATTATTATAGCACAACACAACTTTTACATAAAACGCAAAAATTTATTTATATCCGTTTTGGCTTGTTGATTCGTCCTGCTCCAAAACAGAGGAGAACGTCAATGTCACAAATATAGACTTCGTTTCACAACTAAGCAACATGAAGACACAGATCAAAAAACTAATGACGCCAATCGAAAGAGGTTTCAAAATTACCCTTAGTGTGAATCGTATTTAAAAATAAATAAACGTTAAAAAAACATTTCCGACGCTCATACGTTTTATAGTGGAAATGTACCTTCTTACTCTAACCATTCTCACCTGAGTTCCACTACACGTATCGCGATAAAACATACATTCCACAAATTTGCTTTATAATATAAAAATAATAATATATGTATCATCGCGATTCGTGGAGGGAACATACTAAAAATAAATGTTCAAAGAAACATTTCTGACGCCCATGCACTTTATATGGGAATATAACCTTGTCACTCTAACGACTGTCGCCTGCGTTCTACTGCATATATTGCGATGAAACAAACATTTGAAAAGTTTGCATTATAACACAAAAACAACGATATTAGTATTATTGCGATACATGGAAGGAACACTCTAAAAACGTTCTACATGGCGACCCATTGCGTATTACAATTTAAATAATATTTTTGAAATACAACTACAATACAAATAACTTATGATAGCCTAAGCATCCAATCATTTTATTTTCATAATAAAATATTTTTTTTAATAGAATCCTCGTGTTAAATAAAGATTATTAATACATCTTTTTGCAAGTACAAATCAATAATATCAAAAGTAATGATTGTATCCACGTAAATAAAATAAAATACAATTAAAAAAATTTGCGCTTTAACTAAGGTATCTCTTCTAATTAGCGTGATATTTAGTAGTTTTGTACACTTTTCCATTAGGACTCCTTTTGAATAGTGAATTAATAGCAACGGATTATTTATTCATTGAATTAGTTTTACATTTAAGATTCAATTTCCATAAGGTGTATAGCAAATTCCATTGTGTACATAAACCTTTCCGTTCTTTGGGAAAATTAGTGGGATTTGAATACACCTTAACACCTTATGCAATGATTACAGTAATTGATATCGAGATTCAAACTATTGTATTCGGTCAAACGTTTCGTCCTATTCTTTTTTGGGCTTCCATAGCCGAACTAGGAACCCCTCGAATATCGCCATGTCTATCTATATGTCTCGCCAATTTGTATGTCATAGCCGTTTTACTCGCAGACTATTAGTGCTATATTTAGTTTGGTTATATATATTTACGATACAAACAAAGTTATGAAAGGAAACATTTCATTGAACGTCTTTTAGGGCGCTTCCCTTAGATGAAAGGGTGACAACAATATATTTTTTTGGAAAGGAAATGTTTTTTTTACATATATTTACCTTGAATTTTAATTAAAAACGATATTAATAACTACTAAGAAAAGTATACACTGACACAAAACTACCAAAAACTGTAATAAACTTCGATCCGGAAGAAATTTACTATTGAAACAAATGGACCGATAAGCGTTAATAGCTTCCGCCCGCCATTTTACTAGCATAAAATTCGAAGTTTTGCTAAGGTCGGTGAATCTAAACAAGGAAGCAAAAAAAAAAGAAATACAAAGCCGTATACAGGAAGTATGTGTATTTATACATTTGTGAATCTGTAAAACACGTCCATCGTCTTATTTGAAGCACCGCTGTGAGCAACCGCTTACCCTGGAGGATATGACTTAGAACTGGTCTTAGGAAAAGCACGGTGTTTGCTGATCAACGTCTACAGTCTTCAGCGTCTGAACTTATAACTTATTGTTAGTCGTTATCAAAGTAAAAAAAAGCTAAAGGAAATGTGGACGCTTGAATTAAAAATATAAGTTTGAAAAGGATGAAACCATTCGCGCGACGAACATATCTTCTACATAGCCATCTCCCGAGAATGGCAATATTTATTCAAACCCAACTTTTAATCCAAAACCTGGTACGGTTAAACAGTTCAGGTCATTTAATAATAAGTGAAGTACTAACTTTTAGCTATAATTTATGCGCTCAGGAATAAGATGTATTTACAAAGCAAAAACTTGAAAGAGAGCAAAGTTTGAAATTCAAAGCAATGTTCTTTATTTAATCATTTCAATTTATTTTCTTCATGTAGCGGATTCAAAAAAGTATATAAAATTAGTCAGTCGACGCCCGTCCGTGGTCCATCAACCGTTCCAAGCCGAGCCTCCCTGTAGCATCCGACAATGTCACTAGTTGGGCATTCCCAAGTTTTACAAATACGAAGATGGCCATCGTCCATTGGCGCACAGTCGGATACTGGGCAAATCTCATCATCAGCCAAGCGGATCCTATGGAGATGAATCTGCAGATATCGTGACCGGTAGACAATCTAAAATGAGCAACAGCCTCTGCCCTCTCTAGGCGTCTTGAATTTGCTCTTTGAAATTCTTGTCTTGAAATTACCCCTTCACAGAAAGGATCTCCCGCTTTTTGCCGATGTTTTGATCTTTTAGGTGGTGAAAGTGGTACTGTTAATAGATGAGTTAATTAGGTTTTTTGCCTTGTGGGTTTGCCCTGTGTGTTTAAGTCGAATTTATCCCTGAGGTTCAATACCAGTTTGGGGTTGCATTGCTGGTATGGGCATTGATACTAATTCACCGGTTATTAGTTTAAGGAAATTGTTCTGAACAACTTCATATTTAGCAAGACTGGGCTCACTTGCCAATAAGACGACTTCACTGTCGTAGTCCAGCACTGGAAGCATATATATTTTATACATTGTAGATAATATCTCCTGAGTAGCTCCTCGCTTGGTAGACGCAAGCCTTTTCAAGAAATTCATATGCATTTGACTCTTCTCAGCTGTGTTTTAAAATAAGAGCTCCCGGATAGCTTGGTATCAAGGTTAGTTTCGATATATTTTGTCGCAGAAACTTGCTAAAGAGGCAAGCCTCTATAGCTCAGGGCAATTGGGTGTTTTTTTGGTGGACATGGTGAAAAGCTGGGCAACAGTCTTCTTAACACTTACTTCCATTTTATTCAAGTCTGGCCATATTTCAAACTATCGAAATGCTTTACTTTCGAGTCTCCTCAAGGGCACTGGTGTCACGACCTGTAGACCAAAGTAGAACGTAATCTGCAAAGAATAGGCATGATACAGAAATAATATGGAGAAAATTTAATTTATAAGTTAAGTTGGTTTTTAGTAACAGATAATCGAATTACGGAAGTGAGTAAAGTTTTAAAAAATTATAATTCGTATAAATAACGGTCATTATAGTAACCGTGTGATGATAACTCATTTTGATTAACAATTCATGTGATTTACCTAAAAAATTCTTCATTTCGAAAAGAAATTAGTTACAACCAAATGGTATTACAAATCTAGGCAAATGCCAAATTTTGTCATAACGAAACTTGAATAAAATATTTTCTTACATATCAGTAAATTTTCTAATTGGCAATGACAGAAGTTTTATTCACACTGTCCATATTTGTAACCGAATTTAAATTCTACCACCACATTAAAATAGAATATCGTACACGCCGATTATACTTTCGATTTGTAACATCGACAAAGAAGTTCGGCAAAAATAGCCTTGAACGGCTTTTATTTAATCTATCACTCATCCGACAGTAAATAACTTATACATGTCCGTAAAACTTGTAACCATATTCATTCTCCTAAAATTAAATTATCTTAATTTGTTAGCCTCTATCTTGCGTGGCTGAAGTTGAGGGACACGTTTGTTTCATTAATAAATATAAATGGGACAATACTGGCAATAAATAAATATCACTAATAACAAGATTGTCATTAGAGCATGGATCGAGTGATGTAATTCACAGCCATGAATTATATATTTGCATGGAAGTTCTTTGATCTATTAAGTAACAATATTAACTTGGTTATAAATAATAATTTGAAATAATTATTTTGCATTGATCATTATACCAAAATTTGAGAGCTTTAATTTCATTAAATCAACCCACCGACAAATGTGTCACATTGGTCAAAAAAGGAAGGACTTAAATAAAACATGAAATAATTTCTTTCTTTTAGGAATTTTACACTCCTCTTATGTAATCGTGTATATTTGTTTGAAACATTATGTTTTAGCAAAAAAAGCTAGTTCAAACAGCTGGCGGGAGGGTCATTTGGGAAATTATGAGGACAAGCTTCGAGTTATATTGTTAATAAAACATTTTGCACCGTCAATTAATTATAAA
The DNA here is from genome assembly GCA_039881145.1 of Druceiella hillmani. Taxonomy (NCBI): domain Eukaryota; kingdom Metazoa; phylum Arthropoda; class Insecta; order Lepidoptera; family Hepialidae; genus Druceiella; species Druceiella hillmani. The sequence continues at coordinate 6,122,542 of JAYKKI010000089.1, read as the reverse complement.
TTTGTTCGCAGCAAACTTTCAAGTTAATCCTAAAAAAGAGAGCATGAGTTATTTGAATATTATAAATTTAAGGTTTTAAATATGAAAAATAAGTAGCCAGGCTTCCGAATTAAACTTATGCCTGAACTGTTTTGAAGTGAATGCAATTCGACTAAGTGTCGTCTGCTCGCCTCTTGTCGAATTTTTAGATATAAACCTAATGCTTTGTCACACGTAATTATTACCACCCACGATACGTCAGATAGCCAATAACTTATCAGTGCAGTTTTGCCATGTTCAATTAGCCGTAAATAAACAAGTACTATTTTATTATTTGTACTGAAAATGTTAGAACTCATGATAAATTAAAGAATAAAATTTACGTCGTTCGTGATTTTTTCTTTTTAAAAACGCCCTCTACAACATCGCCGATTTGAAAACCAGCAGCATTTGAACAATGGATCCTCGACGAGGTTTGTCTTTTCCCCGCCGTGCTGCTGGGAATGAAGGCTGTTGGGGCAGTTGTAAAGAGCGGACGACGTAGGGGCAACGATAAAGAAGATTAACTACTGCACTGCCCTTTCCATTTCAATTGATCATAATTTCATTTCATTTCTTTGATTATCAGAAAATGAACTTAAAAGAGTGTTAGTTGCGATACATCATTTTTAACATTAAAACTAATATATGATAAATTTGTATCCAACCTTACATGGCTTACATATTATTTTAATTGTTTAACTAACTTAACACGTATTAGAATGAGCATCATCGTATATTTATTTTTCCTTCGCATAAGCTTAGAACGCCCATTACATCCTTTTAGGTATTCAGTTTCGTAAAATATCTAGTCAGCAGATTCTTACATCATATAATGAATGTTCCCTCTGAATGAACAGAACCGTTTAATAATTTTGCTGCATTTAAAGCGTTGAACTTCCATTAAGAGATAATTTCCAAAAAAAATGCGAGAAAAATGATCAATTATTGGCTTTTAAATTTATGTTACGAAGTTTCGCTTTAATAAGATCATCTGATATCTTTTTGTCACATATAAATTGAATCTCTAATTCGCCACTTAGGGCGAATTTCCAAAAAATGTGTGATTATTAACTTTTACAAATACTTTGGAACTATGAAAAATTATTTCGCTATATACATTTTGAAACCCTTTTCACCCCTTTCAAGTTTGAATGTTATAATTATCTTATTCACGACAACCCATAATATATAACAAAAGATTCCACCATAATTTTATATTTCCGGGACCAATGCTTTAGGCAGATCATTGAGATGGCAGTCTGTTCATAAGCATTATTTTTAAATATGTATATAACTCTTATTTTATGAAAATATACTTAAAATTTTATCTTAACATTGAAATTAATAGAGTCTAGCACTAGTTTTCCAAACATTTACCACTTTGCGTGTATCACACACATACTTTACTACATTGCCGCAAAATAATTGTGGTGACATAAAAAAAATGTCAAATAATCGTACAGAATATTTTAATTTAGGCGCAGTAAATTCTTTTACCTATTTCTTTTCGATCCTATTTGTTACCTGTAGATTGCAATGAAAAGCAAAGATTTACAAAGAGAAACAAATACAAATTACACGTAGTAAAAGACGTGTACTAGAACATTGTAAAACTTTACTATTTTGTCCAAATTGTTGTTAGTATTACATGTTTTGAACAATTAGAAGAAAACCGTCAACTAAATGTATATTACAGTGCAAACGAAGACTCTATTCGCTATTAGTAAAAAGTAACGTTACACTTTTTTAACTAAAATTAAACTCCCTAAATTTGAAAACTAACTGAGAAGTATGGTTTTTCAATCTAGGTAGTTTAATTTTATTTAAAAAAAGTGTGATAAAAACACCAGTTACTATAATAATGTAATTCATTATTCACAGAACTAAATTGACTAAAGGATGACATGAATACGTAAAGTCTGCAAAACTTTATGTTTTCACACCATCCTGGTTCATCTATTTTTCGATGACTTGCTGCCATATTGTGTTTTTTTCACTTCTTTCGCATCTAAGTATACGTATAAATTCTTCCAGTTTTGTCATTTATCTATATTTTGGAAACTCCACAATCAACTCGCATGCAAAAAGCCTTGGATGTGTAGAAGACTGTAATAACAATTCAATAAAACAATAACTAATATGACGGAAAAATAGAAGCAATAACTTACAATACAAATACTAAATATAAATATAATTATAACTAGCCATTAGTCGTGAGCCATGAAGCGATTCCGTAACCCTTTTTCTAAAGCAGTCAGTGGGGTAGACAAAAATACCTGGAGTGGGTGTATTCCTCAATTTTGCAATTTGCATTGCGAAACGATAGTGCGCGAAGAACAGATGAACTCTGTAAGATGTTCGCGCGCGCTCAACGCAGGTGAAATAAACTAGGGCATCGTCCTCTCGTCTTTGTCCTTAACACTTATGATATCAATATGTAAATTATGAAATCATAACCTTAGTATCAACGCTGTGGTTATGAAATTTGGAATATCCAAATTAAAAAAAAATTAAATTTCGAATATTCAAAGAAGTAAGCATAAATCTTATTTCCATAAGCAGATTCTATTTCCGTTCATTTGTCGTTTTTTGGGTTCAAATATAATTTTAGAGAGAAGATCATGCAAGAACATGCCAATTATATATATATATATATATATATATATATATATATATATATATATATATATATATATATATATATATCTACTTATTTTTCAACATCATCTAACATCTAAACATCAGGTGGAGTCAGTCATCGGTTTCGTTTTTAAAAGATTAGCCCAAATCATTTTTCAAATTATGTTTATAACACGTCTGAACATATTTAAATATTTCTCCTAAAACATATCTAAACATTTCAATATGATACATTTGTGATAAGAACGTTACATTTCATAAAATTTTTCTACACACATATACGTGAAACTACTGACGAAGTCCAAATATTTATTTGAGTCCTAACGAATAACATGTATTTAATTACATCAAAATAAAACAATAGAAAGAGGGCTATGGGCTATTTTGCATACAGAAAATAGAAATAAAATACTTTGATTCATTGTGAAATTTAGTAAAATTTACTCAACAAACAATATTAACAATGTCCCTCCTTTGATCCTTTATCGCTCACAGAAATACTTTTGGATGACGTAGTAATAACTTACTCTCTAAATGTCTATTCCTTTAATTTCAGTGACTTTTTGTAATATTTGAAAATATTTCTATTAGTATAAGTATTAGACAATTTCCATGCCATCATGTAAATTAATTCAATATTTTCTACTTGTCTGCACGAAAATAAACGATCATAATGGATAATTTTGCTTCGATATATTACCTTGAAACTATATATAAACTATATGAAGTAAATAAGACTGCTAGCTGCTCTCATCAATCAACTTACAATGTTGAGCCATATGTTTCTTGAAAGGCCCTTCCAATTTTATAAATTATTTCTACGTAGATTTTCTGAAACCTGAGAATTTTACTTAAATACTATATCCTTAAATAAATGTAATAATACAAAATTATTAACATTCATCTACTGCCACGTTTGTTCTCAAATTACTTGCATGTGTTTCTCCTAATGTGACCAATAATTACTTCTTGAACTTGATAATATATTTACTAAACATAATAGCAAGCCCATATTATGTTTTGCTTCGACAGGTTTCAGCTAAAAAAAGGCGGAAGACCCTTCCGTTAAAATCATCGGCAATAAATGTAATTGAGCTGTTGACTTATTTAAACCTATAACTACTGTTGAAATTGTTTATTCGGTATAATGATGAAATAAGCGATGACAGCAACAGTGTTGAATTGATCAAAGTTCATGGAAAAAGAGTTGCAAATATGCAATCTCTTTTGGCGATGTTAATTTGTAACTCAACTTCATCGTTAAACCCAAGTCACAGATGGCTTCATATATAAATATATCTTTAAGGCTGTTTGCATGCTCATGAAATATTACTATTTATTTTGCTTAGGTACTTCATACTAAGGTCTCAAATAATATGAGGCCTTAAAAAATATTTCAAAACTTTAATGTAAAATGGGCAATTTTAAAGATGTCAAACTTTCTTGGCAAAAAATTTAACCACCTTCAAATAACCGGTAAACAGTTTTAACCACCTTTTTAGAAAAGAGAAATAGAAAAAGAAAAGAGGAATAGAAGAAGATTTTTAAAATCTGCGCCAAATTAATGGTTCTCTTATGTCTCACGTATATTCACAAGCAAAGAGCTGAGTACTCCATTCCACTCGGAATCATTTGTTTATATTTTGAAGGATGAGGGCAATTATTAGAAATATATTATCATTCAATTTGAAGTTCCACGTACCATTTTTTAATTTCCTTTGCTAAGTTTTAAGCTTCAAAGTAATTTGCAATGTGCCTATGTTTCTCTTAATTCTTAACCACGGATTGAAAAAGTCTAAACAAAATTTAAATACTATCATTTGGACGTAATGTAGGGAACATTACCCAGAATTAAGTTTCATTTTAATTTAGTTGATCAAAGTAAGAGAATTACTTGTTAATATATACTTGTGAATGTACCCTTAACAAACTAATTAGTTAAAGGTATATATAAAATTAGATAAATAAAATAATAGACAAATCTTTGTGTTTTCTGAAGTATTTATTACACAGAGTTAACATATGCAATTTCTATAGTACATATTGTGTCCCCTCGGTGCATATTGAAATCAGTTTTCAATTCACAATAATCATTTGAAAATTATAAAATGTATAATGACAATACTGTATGTGACGATAAAACTCAGTACACTGATTAAAAGTGATTTTCGTAAATCTATCATTTGAAGCAAACTAAACTGACCCATTTTGCTTGTCGCTATTACTTCTGTCAATGTTGCCAACTGCTTGCGAGTTCGCTCAGCTGGAAGGCAGAAAGAAATATAAAACTTATTTGTTAGTCGATACCTATCAGCAATTTAGTGCACATTCGTGACTGGACACTCTGTAGTACAAATTAGTTAACATTTATGGTGACTCTTTGGCTCGTGCGAATAATTCGCAAATCACCGAATGGTAATATAATATGTGAAATGTAATAAAAGTCTCATTATAAAAAATAATTGAGAAACAACATACAAAGTATTAAATTTAATTAAAAAAAATATTTAAATTGTTTATTTTTCGTTATTAGCAGTGAAGGTAATCTTCAAAATGATAACTCAATCATTGGTTATGCTGAAGTGTTAAGGGACACATTGTGTACCGACAAAAAATACCTTTGAGAAATAATATGTAGAGTACTCCGTTTTTTTCTTTCAAAATAACTGCATTCTTAAATTATTGCATAAAATAATTATATTATTCATTGCATTTTCGAATATTCTTCCAGTGGTTAATTAGTAAATATCTTATTGGGTTTGATGTCACCTACACCTAAAAGTCAAAAAAAGTCTCACAGTATCACCCGTCTGTTTACTTAACGTACAATGCAGTTAAATTGTGACATTTGACATAATACTCTGATATTAGTAATCAGTAATTCTTATGTAAATTAATAGAATACTTCAAATATACTATATTTTCATCTAAGTGTGAAAATCAAATTTCATACCAATAGTACGTAATAATGTATTTGTCTTCATTTTCCAAATTGTTTTATAATATGTTTATATTGGATAAAAAATTACAGTAGATCAAAAGACAAATTAAATTATTTTTCAAAAAGAGACAGAATACCGCAAAGATGCTTGTCGAGAATTTTTGGAAAGCAGCCATGTTATTGGTGATATAATGTGCGTTGCCTACCGTTCTCGCAATTGCAGAATGCTCGGCCTCTTTCGTATTGTCACGTGGTAGGAGTTCCGACACTGGTCCATGGTTTTATTGGCAGAAAAATCCTTTATTGATTGGGAGAGAGAGAGAGAGAGAGAGAGAGAGTTGTGTATTAAAGATCATCTGTGCTCACTGGCAGAATAGGTAGTCTTCCCCGACTCCAAAAGGGAGACCACAAGATCTTTTTTTGTGATATACCTGAGCAGTCGAAGAAGATATGACTCTCTAATGATTATTTTACTTCACACGGCTTGACGGGACATAGCGGATTCCATGCCATCTTGCATAGATTCCACCTTAAGAGACAACCTGGACATGTTCCTGCGGTGTCGAAACAAAACACATAAATCACAGGGCATTCCACTGCGTTAAGCACGACGATGCGCTTTGTGTTTTGTTGGAAAGCATACATTCTAATTTTAATGTAGAATCACATGAAACTTAAGAAGGTGGTTTAGTCATCGTGAATTGATTAAAATGGAGCAAACTTGGAGTCGTTTAAAGCATTTTTGAAATGCGTTCTTGAAAAAATGGAGGTATTAAATGATTCATTGCCAAAGGACAGTCATTAATCCTTATTTGGAAACACTTGATGGTAGATAAGGGATACTATTAGGGGATTTTTTAAAGCCCCCCCCCCCCTTTTCTTAGGAGGTGGGATGTCAAGGATCACTGGAGGGGACCTGCGCAACCCGGAAGAAATGTGAGAATAGTATAACTTATTTTAACTTGACTATACAAATATAGGTTTACAATTAAAATTCTAACTGATTTAAACCCATCAACCAGTAACGACCAAGTAAAGTATTCCTCTTTCGAAAAATTTACTTGAAACTCTATAATTAGTTTATCGTATATCTAAGTTAGTGCATACATAGATATTTCCCAACTAAATATATTTTATTTATTTAAAGTCAAAATAAAACTTGATTAAAAAATGCTAGATGTAATTGAATGAAGGTGTTCTTCTGTCAGTGACGAATTTAAAATGTGTGGTAAAAATATAAAGTTCAGAATTAATATATTATACATTCATTAGCATAAAGTGGTTAACAGCATTATTGAAATTTTCAGCTTTAAAAGAAAGTTGTACTCACGAATTCGATGGTCCATTTTTATTTGTGTCAAATAAATTTTAGTTTTTTCCACTTCTAAATATAATTTCTCACATAGTAGACAAATACCCACGATAGATATAATATAATGCACTGGTGTTATGATTGTCCTAATCAGAAATGCTCCTTGAATCACCTGAAAGAGAACTTATTGATTGTTTCACCTACTTTTTAGTCCCCATTCTGAATAATGGCTCAACTTTGTCATGCTCTTTAGCTTGAACCAATCACATAGTAAATAAAGAACTTAAATACTATTGAAAATGGAAACTTGATCTAAAAAAATGTCGTGCAAATTTAAAATAAATAATGGTTAAATAGATAATTAAACTTGAAGCAATCTTTCATCATCATCTATACCATATTTATACTAGTACATGTACATGTAATATACATGTATTTAAAAAATGTATTGTAGTAAGTACTGACGTATTATCTGTCGTGATTTCTCTCCACGCAATATCGGTACAGATTTCGGATATTGACCTTTACTAAGCCCCACATCTTCATGTCTTTTCAACAAAGTAGGTAAGCGACTGTCTTTGAAAGCGTGAATATGCTTTAAGTATACATTCGTCTTTTTCGTTTGTTCCTGAACCAAATTTATTTGTTTTATTAAAACATTGTACCTCAAATTAGAGCATCTATCTAAAAAGTTGCATAAGCAACCAGTATTTTCGAGTTTTGTTGTAGCTTTACCAATAGAGAAAAGTGATAAAAAATAACTAGTTGGGGGTTATTCATTGAGAGGAGTAGTACATGTTTTATCCTCAAACGTGTTTTACACGAGTTTTTTTTTATATTGAATATAGTAGTGTTACACAAGTTTTTTTTTATATTGAATATATATTTATAGCATAGAGTAGAATATGCCAGTCATTAGACTCTAAATTAATATTCCATTACGATGATGTACATAGTTGTATTTTATGAAGCCTAAAATAGAAATTTCACATATCACAATTTTATAATGCACGGAACAAAAGCCAGTTTAAGGATATTAAATATCCTTAATTCATTAATGCCCCTCACATTATCCTCTGTCCGTTTTGTTCTCTTCTCATCTGTCATACCAGTGTTAATTGTATTACATTCGCGTTAAAGATGCTGGTCCACATTTAAATTTAATTTTGACATAAATAAATGAAATAATGCACTTATGCAAATAGCTAATTTCTTATGTGATATCTTACTATAAAAAGTTTAAACTTTTAAATGCAAATTTACATCAAATATTCGGCATTTGTATTTAATTTGTTTTTATTGTTTTTTAGCCAATTTTTATCAACTTAACTTCCAATTAATTACATCAAAGATAAATGAGTTCTGAATGGTTTTTATTTAATACTTACGTTTTCCTTTATTGTATATAGAAACCAACTGACACTATTCAAGACGGATAAACAGGCTATTGGTAATGAGAAAAGTATCTGAAAAATTATTGATACGTTATTTTAAATACATAAATAGCATTATTTTAACGACAGTATTAAACCATAAGGAACCCTACGGACCTGAAATTGAAATGCGTTGTGAATATTTTTACTTCATAAATTTATTAAAAAAAACTGATAAGTTGAGTAAGTTCGTCTTCTTTAGTGGTAAATGAAAACTGCAGTCTATATATATGATCGTTTCTTCATTCTGATTTCTCTTAAAGACATGATGGATCTTCCAGAAGAATGTTCTTCTTTTATAATCTTCCAAAAAAGAATTAACTAACCGAAGACGCGTAAGTATGAAGTATAACATGGAGCAAAAAAGGATTACTTCCAAATTGTATGTAATTCCACGGATTATATCAATCGCACAATTCACCAAACTGAATGATTTATAAAGTGATAAAGGCGAAATGTAAAAAAATATTCCGATCGAGAAAATTGTATAAAACACTACGATAGATAAGATCGAATTGTGACGTATTTTGTCTTTTTTATTCAAATCACGCCGATGAATTGATTGGAAAAAATGATCTATCACATCAGTGCCGTTTAAAACTTCGCGGAAATATTTTCTGCAATGAATATGTCTGCGATTAATTTATATAAGGCATATAAACTATCAAATATCTCGGAAAGCGTGTAAAAGAAATACGGTGGAGAATGTGTCGCTCGTAAAATCAAAAATGTACAAACAACAATCGAACTGTACAATTGTTTTAGCCTTTTAACTAGTTTCGTCTCGTCAGTGATGTTACTACCCGCACCGAGAAATGATCGCAGTGCCAAAATTGGCCATAAAGTATCCGAAAAACGTTTTTGATTTGCATTATTTGTAGACATATTATTTGTTGTAATTTTAATAATTTAAAGCATAATACGAATCAAACACAAAAGCAGAACTCGTGAAATGAGCTGAAACACGAAATTGAATGCAATAGTGGGGCTCGCACCTGGTACAGAAATAAATTCAAGGGTAGACCAATGAGTAATTGATTATTGTTTCAGATGGAAATTCATTTTTTACGATTCCATTGCAATTTGAGTCAAATTTGTCAACGTGAATAAATAAACACTGCCGATAGCTAAACTCAATTGAGGCATTAATTATAAATACCCACACTACAACGGCGTACTCAATGAAACTTACTTCATTTTATTGTATTCAATGAATATATGAAAATAAATAAAAATTGCTAGTATTAATATTGGGGATAATTAAATATTGAACATTGAAAATGAATAATTACCCTGAAGATTCAATTACTATCGATCACTATTTTTCGAAGTATTTTTTGAGAAACATATAATCATTAAAATCTCTAACTAAAAATATTATAAAACATATCAACCTGAATAAATATTAAATACAATTAAATAAAACTACGTGATGTATTATTATTTCTACTATCTTTAATTTCTTTACCACGACCTAGGTTTCGTTGTATTACAACATCTTCAGGTGGGATATAAGCAACGATATATCTTTATATGTATACTATATATATATCTTTGCTTATATCCCACCTGAAGATGTTGTAATACAACGAAACCTAGGTCGTGGTAAAGAAATTAAAGATAGTAGAAATAATACTACATCACGTAGTTTCATTTAATTGTGAATAATGAATTTCTACAAAATTAACGCCAAATATATTCAAAATATTAAATACAAAGCTTTTAAAATACCGAATGCCCCATCGTTCACTCAATCCGAGTAAGCTGTTGTATTTGTGTATGAATAACACATACAAATACAAAGAGTATCTACATGAAGTAAGTTTAATTTTATTTGTAAATATACTAAATAATTATGCGTTTTATTGCATGTACTCTATTAAACACAAGTGTTATATTTTTGTGTGTTTGCTTCTGACAACATTTTTGAACGTACCCATTGTTTAAATTGTATTAGAAAGTAAGTTGAAAGGGTTTGTGCAGTGATGCCAACACAATTTAATATTTATAATAAAAATAATTCATAGAAATTGAAACACGATTCTAAACCTAATAAAAAAATAACATTCACAATGCCAAGTATCATAACACATATTTAAGTTTCCTGATATTTATTATTTTTTAAATTGTACTTTTAAAATTGATGGAATAACTAAATGAAAGAGTATTGCCCTTTTAAAGTAATTTTATAAGCAACAAACGTTTCCTTTCTTTTCTAAACAAAAAAGCAATTAAATGAATAATATACAATAATAATAATACACTTTTGTAGCTGACTTCTTCTTAGAAAAATAAAAAATAGATCTAGATATCACAAATAAATTAAACCTTATATACATCGTCTTTATTTTAAATTTGCACCAGCGTAAAAATTTGATGATGTCAATTTTAGAATTGATAGGCCCATTTTCAAAACTGTTAAATTTTTTAATTTTAAATTTTTTTAATTTTTTAATCATTGGTTTGAAAAAACTGTCAAAACTGTTAAATTTTTTAATCATTGTTTTGAACTGCGAACAAGTTTCAATCAGACGGCGTAATGTTGAATAAACAAGGTGGAAAGTGTTGAGTGACAGATGTTGAGTAAACTAGTTGAACCTAATCCAACTTCTTTAATTTTCGACGCGTAAATTTTGCGATACGTAATCTGTCGTTATCTTGAAATAAATAAACCTGATTCTGGTAATTACCCATTTTGTTAGCCAATCGATATAATTTTAACTGGTGGTTGTGGTCACGATTAACCTATGAAACTCAATCCTCATCATCAAATACAAATTGTTTCGTCAAATGAAATTACGTTTCATTGTCAATAATTATTGGCAAACGTTTTATCACGAAACAGAAGTACCCTCACTTGACCTCAACTTAGATTCATTGCCCATCAAAATTTGCAGAATTCAAATTCTATAACATTACAAAGCAAAAAGTGCTATATTTTAGCGTGAAGCAAGTGTCACACTTGTGTGCCGATGAATATTGTATTTTTATGTAAAATTTACTTCGTTATTTTTGAAATATTGAAAAATCATCTATTTTATAATGGTAGTGAAAATTTTTTGTGGGAATTGCAAATTATAACGCTGCCATAAGATTATAATATAATATATTATTTTATCACAAAACTTTTCCTATTGTCCCAAAGGACCAATTAACCAGCAAAAAAAATCCATAAAACGGAATATTTTAGTAAATTTCATCGAGTTTCCCTTTATACATTAAAGTTTGACATAAATCATGGCACTTTTATATCCGACCACAATACGAAAAAACATTCAGCATGGAGCTTTACACTGTTTTCTCAGCATGTTTTGTTCGAGCTAATCTAACGTCTAGTATAGCGCTTTGCCGTCTCTGAAACACATCCTGAAGAAAAGAACAAGCCTTTAAATACAACAGATGATCCTCGGGTGAGTCATACAGTGTCATAAGTGCTTTTGGTATACAACTGCAACTCACCATTTCACGCGGAGAAGAGGGTGACCAATAATGCTCTGATTCGTCCAGTCAAGGTCAATACGACGATACGTGTAAACATATAGAGACGTTACTACACAACAATCGGCTTATTATCGTTATCGATAACATAAGAGAAGACGATATTTTGTAATTTTATCATTTCGGGTTGAAATTAATTAGCTGAGGAGGAATATTCTGAAGATTAATGTTTCATTAAATTACTTATCCATTGTACTTTCATTATCTCTTAATTATCAGTATACAAATACTATACTATGACTTAGTTTAATCTTTATTGAGTTTCTATGTAATTTGGTAAATTAATATAATTTCTTTAAATGTTTAATTATACTGAAATATAATTAACTTTTGGTGTCTGTACCTACACATGTTAAATATTGTTCTGTCTCTTTCAATATCACCACTTTTATCTTAACGCCACTTAATAATAGAAAACATTACTTTAGAAACTGTAAAAGATAATAATGATATTTCTATCTCCGACATCAACAACTATTGACTATCGAATGGCATGAAGATGCGTGCTAGATTAGATACAGTAATTTTCATTAATTACAAGTAATTTAACTACTGATTTTTAAAATGTATTAATTTGTGGTATATTTTTCTCACATATTTTTTTGGGTCTCAATTATTCTAAATTATAAATGTTATCCGGACGTTCACATACTTTTTAATTACGCTAGCCACCAAATTAATCAATTGATTCATGCATTCATTATCAAATATGGGGAAATGTATATCTGAAAATAAATTATACCCCACAAAAGACTTTAAAATAGTAATTCCAAAGTATTTTGAATTTTATTTTGACAACATTCGACTACCACTTTTAGATAAAGTCGTTTTGATAAAACTTCACAACGTCGGCATATATCCTTCAGTGTCAGAACCGTACATTAATTTATTCTTTGTATTTTGCTTGGATTGTAAAGTCTCTTTGCTGGAGTCACCTATTAATGTGCCAATATATGCATGGCATTTAACCTCTTTTATTAAGGAATGAAGTACATAACCTGCCGTGTACTCAATGACATTCTCACCAAATTGCTGCCATATCGGAATTAAAAGCGGCGTCAGAACCATCACACAAAGACTGCTTTGTTCAATGTGTTGCCCAGTTGTAATGTCGATGCATTCGACTGCAGATGTACATTGTAAGACATATATTTTAATAGAACCGTTATACTAGAACCATTATTTTATATGATATTTTACTAGAACCATTATTATTTATTGGTGCGTAAGTTAAAAGCTTCTCATATATGCTCTCAAATTGTCGAGCAGTAGGATTGTTATTTGATCACCCATGGCATCTTAAAGATCCAAAAAAGTACTCTAAGTGGTTCCGACTTAGTTTATGTAAATATTTTATTGGTTATTGTTTGTTAAGGGCTAAGTTTTTTATAAAAAACTTAGTATTCTCTGTGCATATACAGACTCCCAAAAACCTAGTATAGCTTGGTGATTGAACAAGTTTTATTGTTTTATTTCGGTTCGCTCTTTTAATTTCTACTGACATATTTAAAATTTTAGGTTCTGTTAAATCCAGTTGGGTAATAACGTTTTCGGCATTCTCTTCATTTACGCATATTTAAGATCTTAACCATGCGCATGGGAATCCAGTATATCGAATAGATCATTCGTCATGTTTAAAAATTCTGTGGTAGGATTGACATCGAAGAATGTTCTTACAAAACGCCAGAGCATCAGAAACACTTTTACTTAAAATCTGCATTGCCAGACTAACTTTGATAATTTTACACTTAAAGTATATATGTGCTGCTCTCAATCGATTTTCCAAATGGAAATATTCTTTAGGCTGTAAATTATGAAGATTTGCTAGATGTGCCCATGTTATCTTTTGTGCTTCATGATTAAGAAACATCCATAAACTTCGGAAGCCACAAGTTTGATCATTTTGCTGAATCCAAGAAAACTGCAATCCTGGCATCATTGCATTAATTTTTAAATGTTGTGACAAGATGGCGAGGCTCAAAATTACATCTAATACTTTTTGTCACAGTCAAATTAGTAGGACATCCATGAAATGTTACAGCTGCTATGTGAATACCTGCATCCTCCACTAAATATATGGCGTGAATAAGAAGAGACTCTTTTGGATCCCTGTTGATTCCATTTACCAAAAAGCAACCAAAAGGAATCTTAAAGGATGCATTTATTGGAACCAGAAAAAATACATGTGCGTCGTTTACTTCGTCTTGATAATCTGATTCTAAACCAGTACCATAGTTGATATGACTATAAAAAATGTTTCCCTGAAGATTGAATATATTTGGCATTAATTTTGTAGAAATTCATTGTTTTTTACCTACTATCTTTGCTAATAGCCCACCTGAAGATGTTGTAATACAACGAAGCCTAGGTCATGGTAAAGAAACTAGAAATAATACTACATCACGCAGTTTCATATAATTGTGTTCCCTGAAGATGATACCCGATACCACTTTTAATAGGCATTTCGTGAAAGTAATTGTAACATAAAGCTTCTCTTGCCTTTCAAGGACAGATATTCCTAAAGCCTCAATCGCTTCTTTAGTGAATCCAAATTTTCATGAGATCTTCATTAATTTTTTCGCTCACTCGGTCTTCATCTCCCACATGAAAAGGTTTGTACGGCTCATATAATCAGCGTAAAAATGATGTTTTTACATGCTCTAAATTGCTTGACATATCTGACGTCTACAGAGTGAGTAGGATTGACCCTTACGGTACACCTCTAGAAATGGCATGAACTTTCGAGGTAAGAGTTTGATTATCATCGAATACTTTGACATACTGACACCGTCGCTTAAAATAGTTGTTAAACCATTGTAATTGCCGTAATATTGTAATTTAGCCATAAAAATTGGCAAACTTAAGTAATCAAAAGCAAGTGAATAATCCAAAAGAACGACAACAGTAGCCGCCCCTTTATCAGCTGAGGAAAGAATATCATTAGTCATAGATAGAAGTACGGTGGCTTTGATGAATTTTAAAAATCTTTTAAGCTGATTACAAACAATTTTTTCCATGAGTTTAGACATGACCGGTAGAATGCTTATGGGGCGAAGATCGCTTAATTATTGAACGCTACTTTTCTTTCCTATTGGGATAAAACTGCTTTTTTCTATATCTCCGGAAAGGTAGAAGAGGTTAGCGACAGATTCGCAATTTTGGTAATCACAGTAAGGGTGTGCGGTAGTTTTAGTTTCAGCATCTGTGCAGAGATACCATCCACACCAACAGCTTCGGACTTTAAAGAATACACAATCTTCGCCACAATATCTTCACTCACCGTCTGAAAACGTATTTTTGTCGCAACGAAACGATGGGTATTATAAAAGAAATACGATCAGCGACCACACTATCGGCACAAGGTAGCGTTGCAAAGTGATCGATGATCTAATCTGGATGGTGGTGGCGCGGAGATGGTGTGGCAGGTTATTTTCTCTACTTTTACTGATGGGATATATTGTGTGCAAGCCTCTCCACAGATGTTTGCTATCTCCACGATGCATGTTTACATTAAAAGTAAAATATGCTTTTCTCTCCCGTCTCAAACCTGTGATAACTAGATTTCTCAGCAATTTATAATAATTTAAATGTGTATCTTTCTTTGATTTAATAGCTTTAGAGCGGGATCGATCACGCAGATACATCATGAGACGGATCGTGTCCGTTATCCACGGTTTGAATGGATGTTGTTCGCTCCACCACTGGTGCATAGGCATCGAAAATCGGCAAAACGCTAGTGTTCAATTTATTAACAGTTTTGTCGATATCGTCGCCCACTGCAATATTGTCCCAACGAAATTTTGATACCTCTGAAACAAGCAACTCCATATCTATCTTATTAAGACAACGGGAACGGAATTTGCGATCAGGTATTGGAGGTTTTGTGAAATTGAATGTATGTACATATAAAAGTCTGCAATAGCATCTATATAGAAGTTGTTATAGTAAGTAAGCCATTGTAACAATTTTAAAAAAGTTATATGAGGAAAGAGGTGAAATTTTTTTATTCATATTAAAATAATTATCATAAGTATTTTTTAAGCATTTAAAGAAATAAAATTTGCCCTCTTTTTTAAGTGAAATTAAAAGGTTTTGGAGGGATCCACCTCTAAAAACCTATAGGCATGCTTAGCGCAAGAATATGTTCATGAAAAAAATATTCTATACCACGTTCCTGAAAAAAAGATACTTACCATAATTGTACCCCTATAAAGTCGATGTACACTGATACATTTATATAAAACTCTATTTTGCACTATGCCGTTTAGTGGTAAGTAAACAGATTTAGACTTACAACCCAGACATCAGATTATTCAAATCTTACTTTATTCTCAACATTCACGAGGTAGCATCCAAAAAATGAGGATATTTTATAAACCAGTTCTGAAAGTAAACAGTCATTATAAAATTTACCTAGTTTAGATTTCACTTTCTCAATCATTTCGACTTTCAACTGTGATCTTTCGCTAGTTCAAACGACAAATATGCAATAGTTTTGTTTTTTAATGTGCAGCTGATTCTGTACCTGGTGATACCAAGCGTAGTTTGTATCTAAGATTGGCTGCCCATAGCTACTTTATTTTTATTTTATTGCTTGTTCTATATTCACATTGATAGCAAAAGGAGAACATTTTATTTTCTAAAATGCCATTGGCGTATTTGCCTCTATTTTATATTCTCATCAATAAACAAACTACATTTCTCAAAAAACATATTTTCTTGGATAAAAATCTAACTTAGTTCAGTTTGTTCATTATCTTTACCATATTTGAAAGATGATAGAATGGGGAACCGTACAAAATGATTTTGACGAGAGATCCGCAATGAGTCTTTTTTCTTCACTTGCTTACTCTACAAAATGATGATGCAGTTATTCAGATTTCCATTTCTCAGGTAAACTGCCTCTCATATTAGCTTGTTGGCAATTGACACCATAATCAGCATCTTTCCATACGCTAAACTGTTTTTTTTTCTTTCGTAGTTTTGAACGTTAAACTATTGAACATCTCCTTGATTCCAGATACGCAATTGACACGTTAGCAGGTTTTCCAAAAATAACTTGATGAACAACGGAATGAAGCCGTTGTGTATTAAAAGATATTGCTGCGCTTGCACAGCATCCGCTATAAGAATATTTTTGAATAAAATTAATAGGTTGACTCTAACAAACTGGGCAACCTACACATTAAAATTTTCTACAGAGCTGCCCGTTACATCATAGACGAAACTACGCGAATGCTTCTAGAAACTTTTAAACTTAATTCTTTTAATTTACACATTATAGAGGTTGCTATTAATTCGGAAATCAAATTTGTATTATTCCAATTGCTCGAATATCTGAGGAACGAAAATACTGGGCATAATTCATGAGACCATCAAATACATGATAAAGAACCATTTACGATATCTTCTGCCAAAAATTTTATTTTTTCGTCTAAGTTTAATATTTGTAGCTTTCGATAACGAAATTAACTCCTGTTTTTAAATGTAGATATTCACTTTAACTATTTTACGTGTACGAATAAAACAGCAAGAATTTTTGGTTAATGCTAACGAGATATCACAATAATTTGTCAAAAGGTGATTTTTACGTTATAGTTATTACTATTTAGTGTTCGAATATGGCTTTCAATTTAAAATCAATTTTATAATTATTGGAGTTACCACACGAATCAAATTTTATCATAAATAAGCTTTCGATCGCGGATCGTATTTGCATATCCATCTAAAACTGTAATGACTCCATCACGATAGATTATCCTACATAGTTTTTGAAATATGTTATGTTGTTATTTATGTAATGTGAGAGCGACGTTCTTATTTTTTGCTCAAATACAAATTACACAATGTTTATTTTTAACACCCAAATACAGTATTTTTTGTATGAAAGCCTACATACATAGCAGCAACGCCCGAAAGGTCATTGTAATTTGTTCTATTTGACCTTCTTGACCAATAACCATCAGCTGCTACCGTTATCGTTGGAATTCCTGGAGCGTTAACAATTCCAACAGACATTGCAAAATTTGTCTCTTCGTTCGCAACCTGCCGCATAGTATGTTCAGAACTGGTTTGCCACCAGTCACATAGCTATTTATTAAGTATTGTAAAGCTCCTGAGATATCTTTGGAATATTTAAAGTGGCTGGTATCGTTTCTAAATGGTTAAAACCGGAGCCAATCGACCTGAAACCGCGGATTGGTTGATCTTCATCCTTTCCTAGTTATGACATGAACTTTTTAAAGGTAAATTTGTACCATATAAATGGCATTTTAAATGAAATGTCGAGAATACTTCTTTGCCATCTCAGAAATAATGTAGAGACGAATGTCAATTTTCAATTCGCGCTTCCGTGCACAGAAATTGATTTAAATTACCACGTGTATCCATGGATACCACATTCTGAAATAGTAAAAACATATATCTACTGTAATATTTTTATGTAACATTGAAATGAGTGGATTTCATTCAATGACTTAATAGGACAGTTTATTAACTAACGATTTACTACAACATTTTCGTAATATGTGATAATTCAGCTCTATGAAGCACCATAAAAATATTGTCGTACTATTTGGAAGCGTCCATCAATTTTGACGCTGATGCAAAATTACACCAACTATTTAATATTGAATGGACTGAGTAACACAGTATAGCACAATATATTTTCAAAAAGCAGAAATTACGATTAAAAGAACTATAAAATGTTGGTTTTTGATAGTTTATTATTGTCTGCTACCATACCAATCCTTGAACTTAAAATTAAACAATATATATAAAAAATTACAACAACTTTATCGCAAAACAAAATTAAATTTGAGCACTTTAAAAGATCGATACGTTAAACAAGACGACATCATGGGGTCACATGAGTTATTACCAATCATACACTTTTTTCTAACTATATTTATCTCAGTTAAAACTAATAAATTGAAATTGCTGCAATTCATAGAGAAATTTGATTAATATTAAATACAGAACTATTGGCGAATAACGCGATATATTCCGATATAATTAATAAATACATGGACATGTAAATACCTCAATATCCTGATCAATTTTCCCATTAACAAAAGTTTCGTTCGCTTCAATAAGTGGAGGAAAATTTTCGGAAATATCGCCTAATATTCTCCTGAAATCAACTTACACACGATTAAAATTATCATATTTTTTATTAAGTTTTAAATTACACGCAAGAAAATATATTAAATTTATAAATTCTTACATCACGCATACACTACATCAATGTTTCGAAACTCCATTATTATACTTTGTTTTTTTTTTAAAATACCACATAATTTAAAAAGTCTGATAGATTTGTTTCATTTAAAAATTATATATAGAAAAATATTTAAATAATTGACTTGGTGTCTACTAAGCAACAACAAGGAAAACCGAGAAGAAATTTAAAATAGAATGTGATTTAGTCATTACCTCGGATTTGGTCTTCCTAAGTTTAATATACTCCTCATCTTGACTTTTATTGATGAACGGTTGGGTTTTTTTACGATGATAGTTTACGTCTGTTAAAATAATTAAAATGTAATTAAATAGAAAGTCCTAAAAATTGGCAGTCTAAAATTATGAATACCTAGAGTTAATTATATTATGTAAGTATTTTGCCACAAAAAATATGAAAAACCTATTCCAAAATGACATAAATATTCATTAAAAATAACTTTAAAATGTCCAAGACCGTAAACGCTTACTATAAATAATAGTATATTAGGTACGTAGAGCTACGAAACTCTAAGGGCTACTGGTCTTAGGTCTAAGGTCTAAACCTGATGTTAAATGTTTGTTTTTACAGGATTGTCTTTTTAAATTACATCCAAATCTTCTTCATAATATGAATGTTTGTTTATAAAAAAGTTAATTACAATGATTTTATTTTAAATTTATTTTTGCTTTACAGACAAACATGGCTTCATGAAGACTGTTTTCATATATTGAATTAATCCTATGGTAAAGTGGTCTGAATGACCACTTTTTTATTTCTTTAAAGCTAAGTGTTTAATATTTTCTCTATGACTTTATTTTTTCCTTCAACCAACTCCTGTCACTACCTGCACTTTGAATTATTTTAAACTTATCCCATGTTCTGCAAAGTAAAAAAAACTTTTTTGGCAAACCTTTGTTGTCGTTACATCAAAACCTATGCATTTTTCTGTGTCGATTTTACTTTTAAAGCTTTGATTTATTCAAATTTTGTAAGACTTTCCGCATAGACCATTATAAATTTTAAGTCACCATTATGTTCTAGGAAGTACTACGCCGAGTATGAATTAATTAATGTTAATTATTTGGTGAGTTGGCTCTATATTTTAATCATTTATATTGCTCGTATAGTGAATGAGGGCCACATGAACATATGTAAATGCGAATGTAATATTTTAAATCTAATTACTTGACAATTCAAAACCAACTGTTATAATATCCAAAGTGCATATTTTATTTAAACTTGAGTTTGACCTCGGCGTTTGCTGGTTGCGTCTTGGTTTTACGAATATATATCACTGAATATATGGAGTTAGTTGAAATTCAATTTCACGCACAGGTAAAAACGATAATAATAAGTAAATATAGAATTATGTTTCTTTCAAGAAACATCGGTACAGACAGCAATAGCCCAAGATGCAAATTTTCAGTTTGTATCTTTAAAAAAAATAAAGAAAGTTTGAGTGTTTCAGCGGCTTTTACTTGAAGAAGAAGTAAATAACGGATAATAATAACGTGAGTGATCAGAACTTAGGATCAAAGGTGTTACGCTATAAAATGTCATTATAATTTATATCATTGTGACGCACTCGCGTGGGCAGGAAGAACAGAGTGGCGAAACGGGCAAATTTGGCGCAAGAATATCACAAGCCGGTTTTGGTCAATTATCCAGAAGCAAACAATTTCACCGTATTCCAAAATGATACTGCTAGGGCGTGTGTGATTTACATAGGTCCTTCAATTTAATTGGCTTTTTAGGGTGTTCAATGGGTTTCTTTTTTTTTATTGGGTTTCTTATTTCTTAAGGCTTATATATTTATTTTATTTTGTTGCGATATACTAGTTACTTTATGATCTAGATATGGTGTTTGGGTACATTTGTAACCATAGATCGTTAATTAAACGTTTTGTATAAATATAAATCATTTTAATATTTTCTTACACAGGGCATATAATACATGGCCTTTAGTAATTGCTTAGTTTTAATACACATTTGTACTTATTAATTTTGTGAAAATACCTCAGTTGTTATTACAGGAATAGTTTTTATATTGAATAGTGTAAGTAGTTAGGTTTATAAAAATTATAGCTGGGTATTTAATTTTACAACTTATTTTTTGTTCAAAATTATAACTACTGCACAAAAATATAACCACTTACAGGAAATCTGAATCTGCAGAGGGTTTCGTTTTTATATAGATGTACAACTGATTTCACTGATAATATGTTTATATAATATTCCTAAAATTTCGGCGCAGCCGTTAAATATATATCTTATATATCCGACATATCATTAAAATAAAACAAGTATTACGGAGTGTAAGATATGAGTAATATTAATATTTGTAATAGAAAACTAATTACGTATATTTATATGTGCATAATTGTCTGCGGAATCATAGTAGTGCGAATTCTATTTGTACTTAACAAGTTTCTTTACTTTTTTATAAATGGATTTACTATGATATTTATCACCTTTCGGTGACTTAAAACTTTCGAACCTTTGATAAGCAGATGATGACACCGTATTCATAGTTAATATTCGTGAAATGGAAAGTTTACTGCAAATGATGAAAAACATCAGACTGAAGAGCGCAATAAGATGAAGATGATGATAGTTTACCGTATTAACGATAACTCACCCAAGATCACATACCATGCAAGATGGTTTATGATCTTGGGTGAGTTATCGTTAATACGGTATATATAAAGGAAAATCAAAAAAAGAAGTCAAAAAAGAACACCACCTTAAGGTATGTTGGCAATGAGATAGTCCACTTTGAATAATTATCATAAATTATGATTACCTGTTTACAGATTAACACATAGAAAGGTGTCATGATTTGAATTGATGTATTAAAATGTCGAAGTCCACAGAATTGAATAATACTGAAGTCTAATAACACCAGAACAGATAGTTGGGTGATTTTTATGGGCTAGCCATAAATGTCAGTGTCAAGCACATCATCAGTCACTTTGAACATTGCAGTTGGAGTATTGTTCCCTGACTTGAAAGCAAATTGCCGAGGGTTCAGTAAATTTTGAGTATCTATAAAACTAACGAGTTGAGAATGTGTAATACATTCAAAGACATTTGATAGTGCATTCAAAGACATTTGATAGTGCATTCAAAGACTTTTGAGAGTGGTAATGTAGGTCGAAAATTTTTCGTTTCTTTCGGGGAAAATGTTTTGGATAAAGGAATTATATGCGGCTTCATTCATTCGTATGGGAATGTAGAGGTTAATCTAAAAGTATAAAATATGGCAGTGATGGTGAGTGATACGATGTCAATAATGGTGATAAGAAAGGCCGGGTGAAATAATTTAAAAAAAAAATTAAAAAATAATCCTCATATTCCTTATGCAATTATCTATATATTATTCATCAATCTTTTTATTGTTTATTTATTTCCTAAAAAACACTTATTGTTTATTAAAAAGGACTTACAAAACAACTTCGAGTAATTCAAATAAACCTACAGATATATGCCGCCCAACCTACACCTAAGTTTATGGCTTGAAACTTTTGATATTAATATCAGCATACGAAGCGAAAATTCTGTATAAATATTTGAACCTCAGTTTGTGAAAATCACTTTGTTGCTATTTCTCGCGCAAAGTTTATGCGTTGTTTTCTATACAACGAAAAAATGTTTGCTGTATCCTGTAAAGTTCAATGATTACTGTCGACATAAACCTGGTAATCATTCGGCGACTAGCGGTAAATTGCCACTTCATCTTCATTAAAGTCTGAAATGGATGTGAAAATGTTTAATCCATTTATTCTATGTACTCATATTAGGCAATTCAATTAGTTTTGTTTTAATCGTCCGTGAATCGACTTGTAGTCCCTGGCCACATCTACAAGGCGATTTTGTCTTTTCTATTTTATTTTAAGGTGTGAAAATTAAACGAAGTGCAGATAATCATCTATTGTTCCTTTGTATGTACTTTGCTACGCTGTAAACCATTTCTTAGTTGATTCCAGACAGACAAAAAAAATTCTACAAAGGGTTTTTGATGTTTATGTATCATATAAGTAATCCATTTTTAAAATAAAAGCCTACTTTTAGACTAAAAGTAGGCGTTGATTTCAAAATCACAGGCTGACTAAAATTGTATTTATATATGTTTCTTGCTCTAACTTATATAATAACTTACTCACTATTACTTTTGAAGTCCTTTTTAATAAACAACAATTTGTTGATTCAGACAATTGACTTTAATAAAACAAGAACTGGAAATATTAAAATTTTAAACACTTTTCCGTCCTGAAAACATGAATAGTTAATGAAAAAAATATTAAAATGTACTTTAACAATAAGCATAAATTAAAAGGTTAAAGTCTCTCTAATTACAAAAATGAAAGAAATGTTAAAATCAAGCCTGATCGAGAAGAAGAAATGAATAAAGTTCGAAACATAACTAAAACTAATGACATTTCATCAACAGATATTGAATGATTGAAACAAAAAGATGATATATTTATAAGACTTTTATTCACTAATTATTGTTACATGATTAATAAATTAAGCTTAATCCTTTGAAAGCATTAGTTTATCTAAATATAATGATAAAATTATCCTTCATAGTCGCAATGCTGTTGATTCCATTGTTAAGAAATTAAAAAAAATTAACTGAAAAATTATGTTTCTCGGCTCATTTTTTTTAATTTTAAACCGTACGAAACTGTAAGCTTGCCTTAGATCAATTACTCAAAGGTAAAGATTTTCATGAAGGTTTTAAGATAGCAATTTTAAATGTTAAAATTTACATTTTCTTTTATAATTAAAAAAGAATTAACCCTAAATTTTTATTGCCACTAATCAAAAAATTATTCAAGACAAAAATGTCTCATTTTAGCTCTAAACAACTGATAATTTAGATAGAATGTTAGAGCCACCCCACTTGGTATAATTATTTGAAAAGAAAAACGAAACATAGTTCATGGTTCTCCATACAACATAAATTTCACTTTCATGCAACTGCAATTCTATAAACATTTTAAATAACACTTATATAGTGCTATTAAACATGTCGAAAGTAAAACCATTTATTTGTTTAACGACACTTGTGTTAAATTTTAATAAAGTTACAGGCAAAAATGAGCCTACCAAGTATTAAGAGATTACTATAAAACGTGACTTTTAATAGCAAAAAATGATGTAAAAAGTTACAATTTATATGCAGCTTGAAAGCAACTCTGGGAACTCTCAGCAGTTAGAATATTAATGTATCACTAACTGCATTTTTTATTCTTAAGTTTGTACTTATTAATTTTTTTTTTCATTTTTATCAAGTTAACAACAAAAATATATTTGTAGTTTAATTTTAAAAATCAAATAGTTATAATGATAGTGGTAAAGAATTAAAACATTTAATAACTGAATAAATAAAATCGAAATTTATGTACCAAAAGTTGAAAATCACCTAAATATTTGCCCAAACACAAAGTAGCTCTGACAGTTTTGATCAGAAAGTATTGTCACTGTATGCTAAATGGATAACTTTATCAGTTAGAATAGTGGAATTTGATTACAAGAGTCATCATTTAGATGGTATGAATGAGATTTCAATTAGCCAAATCAATGACACATTATGTATATTATGAGCATAAAACATCCATTGGCTAGTGTTTATATCATTGTTTATTTTTTTTTGAGCATAATGTGAAAACTATATGAAGATAAATATATTACTAAAAAAAGCTGTTTATATGGCTTTGCGAGTTGATTTAAATGGTAAAAAAGGAGTTTTAGATTTAGGCATTAATAAAAATGAAAGTGCTAAATTTAGATAGAAAATTTAAATTATATTATTATTGTTTATAGTAACAATCTTACAGGTATGTCAGAAGTCATTCAAGCAGTTTATCCTAAAACTGAATACCAGCTATGCATTGTACATCAAATTTTAAAAACTGAAAATCATTTTAAACATACTTCATATAACATGGAAAAGATTTTCTTGCTACTTTAAAACCAATTTATACTATATCTAGTGAAGAACAAGCAGAGCAAGCTTTAAAATCACTTGAATATAAATGAAATAAACAATATCCGCAAATTGCTAAATCTTGATATAAAATTTATATACTATGTTTTTGAAATTAAAAAGCTATGCTTTAGAAATTAAAATCATGTATCCCACAACTGCTGTTAAACCAGTAATAACCAGTAAACAAAATAGAGAAGTTTCTTCTGGCGATATAGTTGGCTAAATATTTAATTTAGTAATAGAAAATTGATGAAAAATTTACAATGTCTATTCCAAACTGAAATACAGCAATTGGCCGTTTCGTGAATAATAAAATTACACAATTAAATAGAAAGTCTCTGTTTTTCTTTGATAAATCATTTTTTTAAATAAAATATTACTTCTATTTTTAAAAGCAACAACAATGTATAATTTTAAATAATCATTAAAATTTTAAATGTAGTTTTTTAAGATTATTTGTGTTTATTTTTAATTATTTTTTCCATTTGTCTATAAAATTAACAACAGTTTCATCAGAATCTGTAATAATTCCAAATATCGAAAATATCAGAGATAGGAGAATTTAAATTTATATTTTTATTTAAAAATATCCTAAGACTATAGTATACGAATTTGGTAATTTAAAAGTTCATACTGAACAAAAACAAAAATAATTCAAAAATGTTGGGTAGATTTTTTATAACAGTTTGAATAAAAAATATACCCAACATTTTTGAAAACTAGAAGGATCAAGTTAAAACATTTTTTTCATTATTTTTGGACTACTTTTAATGATTTTGAAACATGCACAAATTTTCAAACTTTTTTAAATATTTAGTGTAGAGTAGGTATCAAGTTGCATGATTAAAGTAATAATATGTGGGATAACTTAATTCCTTTGATCTATTTATGGAACTTCCATCTAAAGAAAGCTTTGGAGGCTAAACATAAAGTAATCGCAAAAAATTATAACATCTTATTAGTAACCTTTACGATAAATAAAGCTATATCCAATATTATTAATTGTTTAGATAAAAGTAAATATATAAAAAATGTGTATGTAATAAAAAAATGTTATACAATCGTGATAATTTTAATAAGTAATATAAAAAACGCTTTATTATCAAAAAACAGCTGTCATTTCATTGCCAAACATCAAATTTAAAACGTTTCATTATGCAATTG
The DNA here is from genome assembly GCA_039881145.1 of Druceiella hillmani. Lineage (NCBI taxonomy): Eukaryota > Metazoa > Arthropoda > Insecta > Lepidoptera > Hepialidae > Druceiella > Druceiella hillmani. Next base: position 6,096,316 of record JAYKKI010000089.1, on the reverse strand, counting down.
TTAAGGTTTGTTTATTTTTTTAATTATTTGTGATCATTTTTTATATCAGGTCATGGTTTTATCTGCATATTCTGTATTTAATGTTATTAAAATGGCAATTCTTGAAAAAGAAATAGATTTTGTATGAAAATCATTTTTCAAATAAATTTTTAGGAAATAATTTTTGTTAGATACAACGTTTCTAATATATATTCTTTCATTGAATAATCAATAAAAAGTGAAATTTTCATTAGTATTAAACTAATTTAGGATTTATTTATCTCTGATTTGGTATATTCATTGACTACCAATCGCACTTCAAAAATGTTAAGTATGTTTAGTTATTCACAAGATGTAACCAACTGATTTACTATCCACGGTCATTAAAGTATTTTATTTAATTCATTAAGAAACTTTATAAAAGTTTCTTTCTTTAACTTAATATACCCATAATCTTCGCCTTCAACACCTAACATTCTTATGAGATTATTATGACTATCATGGTATACTTCCTTTTAGAGACAGACAAGTTTCTATTTTACTTCAAAATAATGCCATTGAGTTTTTGTTGTTTGCGCACAATATGATAATATCAATCATTAAATTCTGAGCGATGAACGTGTAAAACATCAGCAGTTTGGAAATCTGAACACTGCAATGAGAAAAATAACATTACAACCAGGGGGTGGTCAAGCAGGTCCTCGATTTGGCGACAGCAACTCTTAAGGAAATTGGCGGCAAATTTTAAATATGTAAAGCGTCCTCTAGCGACGGCTATGTGTCACACCATGCAAGAGGCACTACGAACACTATGAAAACTCAGACAGAAACCACTCAACACTGAGTCTGAAACGACTGACAGATCTTTACTGCGCAAAAACATATTACACATATTTAAAATTATAAGTTTTGTATATTAATTAAGTAAAAAGGATTTTGTACCTATTGTGTTGTTATATGTTAAGATCTTTGTTATTTTGTTTTATTATATATTAAGATCTATGTTTTATTTTGTAATGGCGTGTAGTGTACTAGTAATTTCTACGTAGGGTGTAATTTCTACATAGGACAAACCTGCTTCATAACGAAAGCCGGTAAGTGTTATCCATTATTGCTTATTATACAACATTTAAAAAATTAATATAAATTTTATACACTAACGGCGCAAAGCAATTGCGACGTTGCAGTTGTTCATTGTTAAAATTTAATTCGAAGAGATGCAAAGTTCTGGTTAAAACGGATTTTTACTGTTTTATTTAAAAGAAAACTTGAACTAAAAGATATTTTAGTTAGTTTTAGACTATATTTTATATAAAAAAAATGGATTTTAAAAATATTACCACACAAATTACAATTTCGTGTCGTTCGTGACAAAGTTTTTTCTTGTCAAAAAACTTCGTGAAATTACTTCAGACATAGTTGTGTGTATTGGGCCGGTAGTAAATTGGTTTTCCAAATTGAATTTTTTACTTAATAATGTTGAGAGCAGCATTTATATTTAATCAAACGTGGTTCATTGTAAGTTTTCTTCCAATTGAAAGAAAGAAAAAGGCGGATTGATTGAAATTATGATACATAACTTAATGTTTTGTTTTTTTGCAGGGCAAAAGTGTGGCTGAAATTGTGTGGCAGGGAGAATTGGGCAATTCCTTGAAATGACCTCCTCAGACGTAAACATAGAATCTGCGGACGACACTTCATTAATGAGAACTTTAAAACTTTCCAGCCTAGGAAATTATTATATAGTAACGCTACACCAAGCCAGTATTTGCACAACTGAATATGTCATATAAACATCAGTTACAAATGTATAATTTTGAAATAACACATGTCATGAATACGACTTTTATTATAATTAAAGGAAGACATACACTTGGAGGCAGATTCTTTGGGGTCTGGATCGTTGAAGAGCGACAAAGGCGGAAAGCTGTAGAGGTCCAAACTTGTAAGGAAGATTCGTCAACAGAACAAGAAGATTCAGCAGCTCAGACGGAAGTTAAGAAATTGCAGAAACCCATACAGATTGCAGAAACCCATGAATCATACTTTATTTAACATGAATTGCAAAATTACTTTCGAAAACAAACAGCAGCCTCCCCTCTATATGATTCTAAAATTAATGAAATTTGTATGAACTGGTATTATAATTCACCAAAATGTTATAACAATTTAGCTACCATTTTAAAACTGCCTTCAACCCGGAGTATACGTCGTTGGGGTACTAAGTTTCCTATTTGAACAGGTATAAATGATTTTATTAAAGACGCCTTAAGCAAACAATTTTATAAAAAAACTATTATGATAAGTTAATAAGTTTACTTTTTGATAAAATAAGTATTAAAGAAAACTTTCAATATAATTTAAGTTATGATAAGATTTTAGGATTTGTAGATAATGGCCATACGCGAGAAATAGAGAAATATCCAATAGAATAGAGAAATATCCCCTCCCCGTCTGTATTAGTGTATGATAACAGGTTTAAAATTGAAATTTAAGCAGGTTGTGGGCTATTGGTTGAGAGCTGGGGGAGACAATAATTTAGATATGCGTAATATAGTAAAAAATCAAGGATTGGCAAAAAGATTGTGTATTGATAAATATGTATGGGAAATAGGCCATATTTTGTACACAATAATGTAAAAAAAAATTCTTTTATGATCCCTCTCATTTATTAAAATCCCTTAGAAATAATTTAAATAAGTATGATTTAATGTGTAAAGGTAATATTGTGAAATGGTCCTATATTAGAGAAGTGGCTCTAGATATTGAAGATCCCCTTAAGTTAAAATTGCTTCCAAAAATTAACCGTAATCATATATATCTCTCTAATTTTAAGTCTATGAAGGTAAAGTATGCAGCGCAAATATTTAGTGATTCGGTATGTACAGCAATGAGTGTTTTTCGATTCCATAGTGCTACCTGGAGACGCCTGATGCAATTTACAATTGTATTTTCGAATTTATTTAAATTTTTTTGAATAATATTCTCATAGTAATGACATTTAAAATATATTAAATTGTATCGTAATGTTATTTTGATATTTGTCTAGTGAATTATTTTTATAATTTTAATAAATTTATGAATTAAAATTATTTTTTCTTTATTAACGCCATCTGTGAGCAACAGAGAGTAAGAGATTACGCCATCTATGGGCATTAATAATAATTATACAAATCTTTGGTCAGGAAGGTCTTTTTTTATATGGGCTAGTATGGATCGTGTCTGTTCTGTACTGTATCTATTCTGTGATTACAACATTATTTTCTGCTTTTGAAGCAAGTTTTCAATTAAGTTAGAGTGGTAAATATTTGATAAATTATTTATTTGATAAAATTATATAAAGTAATTATTCACACGTTTATTTCTGTATCAATGGGAACTGGAGGAATTTCTTCAATGTTCATCAGATCAGTTGCTGTTGACTATGCAGTCTGGAGGGAGCTTGCTGGGCCGATTACAAATGAATACTTTGCTTCGAATGTAGTACAACTTCTTTATTTAATATATCACAGTAACTGTTTACAAAGTTAGACTGTATCTAATCGTTTACTAAAGCTTGACTAAACTGACAGTTTATTGTACTGACTCTTATACATATTCTCATTTGATCCCTTTCTGCGGCCACCGGTTCCCACACCAAGGGCTATGAATCCGCGGCGGCCCATTCATTGCACCATCTACAACAGCTATCCAGAATAATTTATTCATAAACTTAACATGTTATTAAAACTCTCGTGGAGTATCCATACGTTTTCGAAACTACTCTAATATTCACAGTAAAATTTAAATACCGACGAGTTAGAAAAATTATATCTACCGGATTATCAAATAACAAGCTGTATAATAATTTGTGGTACAAGAAATATATGTTCTTTCTATCTACGACAAAATTATTATTTCTAGAGGAATAAATTCATTCTTGTCTTAAATCAAAATATTTATCCGTTTAACTATTTCGAATTTATGTAATAAGTATGAAAAATTGCACGGCCTTCCTTCTTCTTACTCTGTGTAATCTTTCGAAAATTCTATATGCCAGATCAAGTTAAAAATATGTGTGTGTAATCAATACTTTTCATTCGATACAAATACTTTTTTACTCAATGCCTTCCCTAAAATACTCGGATTTACTTGGTTTCGCAACAACATTTAATCGTTCCATTTCTTTCATTTTAGGGCCGTAGCATAGTGTTTCCAAACTGTTAATTCTATAATGACTTATTTTTTAAAATAGTCTTATTTATGCGCATTATGAAAAAATTATGAGGGTGAAATTTTACGATGCACGCATGAGCACGCACGATGCGACAAGTATCGACAGAATGAAGTTGGTCACAATGGGCGCATACAATGTAATAAAAATCAGCAAAATCACGATGCGACAACAAAAATCGGTAGGATGAAGTTGCTCACTAAACATATATTTACATGCGTGTAGTGACTGATACTATATTCAAGATAGTTATTAAAATATATTGTAAGTGTATTTCTCTGAGGTTAAGTTTCAAAATGTATTTATATGCATTATAAATTATAAATCATTTAATGAATACTTAAAATTAATAAATTGTAATGAATTTTTCAGTATACTTATTTATTTTCATTATTAATTAAACTTTAATTAAATTGTTTTAGTGAATTTAATCATTAATTGTATGGACGTGTTTATATTCAATTGAATGCTGGGTATTCATTTAAATTTTTGTAATAATTAAATTAAATTTAATTAATTTAATAAAAAAAAAATTGATAACACAACAAATAATAATAATGTAATAATATTACTATTACTATTATTATCATTTCATTGTTAAATGCTAATGATTGTAATTCTAGATAAAAGTATCAAATTATTTACTACCCCACGGTAGAAATTAAACTTTATTAGAAAATAAAGTTTAATTTTTAATATTCAAGTATTCAATTAAATTTAGATTTTACTAACCATATTTACAATTACGCACTAGTCTATTATTTTATTCTATTAATTATTTGAGTGATAAATAAAGTTATTCTTGTATTACGCCAAAGAAGTACAACTTCTAACGCGCATACATAAGTACACACACAATTTTTTTTAATATAGGTGGACAAAATTCCTCCAATGATGAAATTTTAAACAATTGATATTTCCTTTTCAAAATTATGTGTATTTCATGAGAATTATATAAACAAATTATAATTACAAGGGGAACAAATGCACTTTAGCAAACTTTATTTGTTCACCGTTATTTAATGCAACAAAAATCAACAGTTTGAAGTTGCTCACAATGCAGTAGCCCGGTCATTGCGCCATCTACTACAGCTATTCGGAACAATTTATTCATAAACTTAACATGTTATTTGAACTCTCGTGGAGTATCCATACATTTTTTAAACTACTCTAATATTTACAGTAAAATTTAAATACCAACGAGTTAGAATTAATTATTTCTAGAGGAATAAGTTCATACTTGTCTTAAATCAAATAATTTTTCCGGAAAACTATTTTAATTTTATTTTTAAGTTATATAATTAATTGATATTTCGTTTTTAAAATTAAGTGTATTTCATGAGAATTATCTAAACAAATTATAATTATTAACAGAATGAAAGTATAAAATCAGAAGGGGAACAAATGCACTTGAGCAACCTTTTCACTGATTTCCGTTATATAATTGAAAGAAAATTTACTCTAAACTTATTTTGAATGATAACGCTTGCATTCTTCAAATATCACTTTCTAAAAAAATATTGTGACCAAGTGGTGTCCGTACAAAGTGTTAGTGTAACGGATCATTTGTTACAGTTTTTTCGACTTGATTCGCATTTTTATTGGAAATAAGTAATTAATGTCCATGTAAATAAGAATGCAAATTGTTAAATATTAAACTTAAAGATAAACTACGTACAAGCAAGAAAGTTGAATCAGCAAAGAATTGCTTAAAAAGAAATTAAATTCTCATTAGAATTTTTTAAATTGATATTTTTTTTGCTAAATTAATCGTCAACATAATTGTAACATGATGTTTTTTATAATTATTGATTGAATTAAAAAAGAAAAAACAATGAAAAATCAACTGTTCCTAGATTTAACAAGCAACTAAGTGGATGTCGTTATAGGTGGAATAAATGAAAAACAAAAGTTTGCTTTATGATAACCTCATTGTTTTATTTACATAACAAATTTATTATAAATTAAAATAATTATAACATTTAATAGTTTTAACAATCATTTGAGTTACATCGGAAAGCACCGTTCCACTGTTATAAAGATGGATAGAAACGGCCGGTGAAGCACATGTCAGTGAACGAAAAATAGAAATGTATGAACTAAAATTACATTGCCCTCATCTTGCACTTTTATTTACTTTTTAATATATTCATATCACAGCATTAATTATATGCAAACAATTGCCACATTTGTCTACGTAGAGGTCTCCGTAGAGGTTTTCTGTAATCATTGCACTTATTCTAACAGTTTCTGTAATAACTCAAATAATAAAAAAATTTGTGTGACTTTTATAAATATGAGAAGATGAGATATAAATAAATACAATTTTTTTTTCTTTTGCACAAACGCCGAGATGTTAATTTATGGCCTTTGGTTGAATATTAAACTATTCAATGAACATTGTTTTATCATCAAATCATATTGATTCAACAGTTAAATATTTGATACTATTTAATTATATGTATAATAATTAGTGATTAGTGTTACTTATCATTCGATTACACCGATCATTCCATCGCAAGATATAAGATATTCATGATTGCCTATCGCTGAAATAAACATTTACATTGTGCTGAATAAAATAAACATTTAAGGGTATATTGTACTTCTATTAAACCATTAACAGACATTGCTATTAATTTTGGTCATATATTCATATGATATGATATATTTGATACAAAAACAATTGAGTTTAGAATCAGCACTGAAGTTTTCCAGTTAGATTCTATATTTTCAAAAATATCTTCAAAGCTATCTTAAATAAAATTTTTAAATTGAATTCTGACTTAAAATTTAGAAAAATATTTTGGAATTTTTATAATTGGTATCAAGAAATGAAAAGAAAATCCAACACTTTATTCGGTATTCAAAAATTCCCGTACATAAATTTTTGAGCGTTAACTTAAAAACGCTTAGTTTAATATGATTTATCACCACGTCAATTTAAAGTTTCTACGTCAAATATTTTCTGAGAAAATATATTCGGGAATTTTCAGCAGTATCTCTAAAACTATCTGACATAAAATAGTTTTGCAGTTCTTAAATTTCCATGCTGTTTCAATTGATACCTCAGACGAAAAAACAAAAATTTTTTTTTTCTAATACTGTTTACCTCTATAAAACCGAAAAATAGATATTTTTTAATGTCATCTAGTATATATGTAAATTCGAATTAATACGTTTTGTCATTACGCTAAATGTAAACTTTATAAATCAAATAGTTTCTGAGGAAAACGGCCGTAATAGAAGGATTTATACAGGAGTAAACTTATAGGGGCTTCGTTATTGTGCTTTTGAAGGAGGAACCTTAAACATTGCACAATATTCTAAAGACAATTTGAAAGTTCATCACAAAGTTAGCTTCATAAACTCTGTACTAAATATCAAAGAAGTACTCATACAAATTCTTCAATAATTTAAACATGATAACAGCAAAGAGCACCTTCATTAGGGTTGTCATCGTTATATGGATGATTTTCATTCTGAAACAAAAGTTTTCAATTAAATATTTGCAATAGAATATTTGTGACAATAGACCTAACTTATTGACAAATTAATTAATCAACATACTATTATGATCAGGTATGTAAAGTTTCTAAGATGCCTCTCTATAATACTTCAAAATCTGGCTTTTCGGAAACCTACTCTATATGAGAAGCAAAGTTCGATTTTTTTCTCAAATTTGGCGATAAATAATAGAATTAGATCACGACCTATAAATTAATATTTATTGTAGAATTTGTAGATATACCTGTAGCTATAATTGTCTTTATAACAGTTACACTTACCATTAAGGTAACATGATAAAAAAATAACGTATAATGAGTTAGAATTAGGTCACAATACATAAAATTAGTATTTAGTACTACGTGAGTGTACCAAAAACTCAGCTTTCAGCTTAATTATTGTATTTGAGCTATCATCGAGCAAGCGACTCATTCGGGAAGAAATCATCGACCATGGAGAAAATGATTGGGGTATCTTCTACAACCATTTAGAATATTCTTCAAGACCATCTTTTTATGTCAAAAGTCAGTGCAAGATGGTTACTGAGAATGCTCACACTGCCGCAAAAGCAACAACGTGTCAAGTGTTCAAGCAACATCTTTGGATCGCCTTAGAGAAAATATGGATGAAATTTTGAGCCGAATTATTAGGTGTGCCGAAACTTGAATTCATCATTACGAGCCTGAATCCAAAAGTCGATGTACTGGCATAAAAAGAGTTTCCCGCCCTCTAAGAAATTAGAGCTGTTGCAATCAGTCGAAAAAGTCATGGCACTTCTTCAGAATACAGAGGGTATCCTGCTCATTGACTTCAAAGATAAGGGTGTTTCTTTAATAGAAGAGTATTACGCTGGCCTATTGGACTATTATTTGTTCCCAAGAATGAAAAAGAGAGCTTCGTGGAAAAAAATCAACAATGATGAAGAAGTCAAGTCTGCAATATCAGCTTATTAACAAGACAACAAGAAAATATCTTTTTGAGGATATAATTAAAATAATCGACAATGAAAAGGAAAATTAGCAGCCTGTTTTTTTACCATCCTTCCACTCCATTCCGTGAACTTTTTTACCTCCCCTTATGTCAACTCTTACTAGCCAGAGAGAAATTTGTACCTATACATATAGTTGTATTATTTCCTTCACACTAGCGGATAAACAATACCGTAATAAATAATAATGTGCAGCGAATTAGAATTCCATAACCTTACATAAATTGATATTTTGTACTAGTTGTGGCAACTTTTACCACACAGGCAGAAATTAGCAGCTGTGATATATAGAACAGTATACATATGTTATTATAAGTCTGATTTGTATGGTTATAGAAACCAGATAAATTTTTAATTCATCAGAATTTGGACAGTTGAGTTTTGTTAAATGTCCAAATTATTTCTGGAGATTAGCTCACTGTACAAATGTTCGACCTAGAATTTGTTGCTGTTAACCTACTTCAGGAGAAGTTATTCAATGAGACTGTAATATTACGTCATATTTTCAGCAGTTATCAACCGATTTGGATGTAACTGTTTAGAAGGGTATACTCCCAGTGTTATTCCGTGGAAATTCAGTTACAATTTAACCAAGGATGTTCAAGGTGAATAGCACAGATGCCGTAATCGAGTTTGGATTATATAAATCGAATGAATCTCGTAATAATGTCGTCACTGTGATGTGTTAGGTTGATCACAAAGCATATGACCTTTGACTGCACGACGCGCCGCGAGTACCCTGGTTCGATTCCCGGCCACTCATCGAGCAGAGCTGGATTGGTGTCATGCATTGCTGTAAGATATTACTCTTGTAGCAATAAGTCTGCCGTATGTATCAATTAGATGCATTAAGATACATAAATAAATAATCTAATAACAAAATTTTTGAAGTTTTAAAAAGACTAAAGTCAACGTAAATATACTCTATAGCCTAAATAAGACCTAAAAACCTGATAGGATAATGAGGGTAAAAAATGTGGCGATAGAAACTCTTCAGTGATACAGAATAAATTTATCGAGTTCAGACTCATTTGACATATCTTAATGTAAGAAAGAAATTAATAAAGCAAATAGTTAGGTGACTATATACGTGTACATAAGAAGACATGAAGCAGCTAAGACATTAATAGGTAGGTACATAAGTAAGTATATACAGGTATATAAAAACATAAAACAGAATATTATTAAGCAGGATTCAACATTTCTAGGAATAGCAGTATTTCGCAAATTTATATATGTGTGGAAACGATATTGTACCGTAAACTTTCCAACTAAGCACTCATATTATTTTATACTTTTAGGTGCACTTATTATTTCTGTGGTTATTTCAAAATTTTATACTTTTAATAAAAATGAAATAGAACAATAAAAGTTGATAAAAATACTGACCTAGTACGAGTAAAACTCGTACTTTGAGGATTATCTACGTATTGAGGCACTTATAAATATTTAAATGTACATAGTGTTTCTATTAAACTATTTACAAATATTAATATCTCACAACGTAAATATGTTGCCTATAATATATCCTTCACAGGCGCAAAAAGCATGGCGCATATTTAAGTGATATCATTTCTCACCATATAAATATATAAATATAATGGCTACCATAACTTTCACAGACGTAATAAATATTCATTTTCAAATACAATATTATATTTGCAGTTGAATTAAGTTACTTGTATAGATGTTTCTGTGAACTTTTTACACACCCAACAACATGTCATAAGTTGGTCAACTATTACTCGTAATCTAGTAGAACTTATTTAATTGTAATTGTTAATCTTTTAATTTAATTTTATGTGTAACTTTGTGAACATTTTCAAATATTCAAAAATAGTAGTGAAGCTAATAGTGGATGGGCACACGTAACTCTACCAGAAATGACCACTTAAAGCTAAATATTTGTAAACGGATCCGCATATCGAAAAAATGCTCATAACACACCTCCTATATTTTTAAAATATCTTTTCAACGATACATTACACATGGATTATACAAAAAAAAATCCAACCCACATGCACCCTAAAATATTTTTTCAAATTATTTAATTTCGTAACTTTGTAGACGTCAGAAATATGCCAAAATTTTAGCTTTATAGCTCTAATAGTCTGCATGTAAAATTAATGTAGCATATAAACAAATAGACAAACAGCCGTATTTATTGCTATCTTTGATTGAAGATTTTGAGGGTTCAAAATTGAAGAAATGCGTTTTCTTCAATTTTGAGGGTTCAAAATTGAAATGCATCAACCTCAATCTCCTTTCCCAATTTTAAAAAGTTTCCCATTGTTAAAACTATTTTCGCTTGAGTGAGACAATTCAATTTCTAAAAATAGTTTTTTAAGTCTGAATATTATGTTTGTTTAAAGAAGCATAAAATTTTATAATTAAACATTTTTTTAATTTTGTTACAATGAATAGATAGTAATCTCGCTAGCGAAAGTTAAGTTCAAATCTTTTCCGTTAATCCATCATCAGATTATATAATATTAATAGCTTTAATTGAATATAAATATGGTTTAATTCAATATAAATAGCTATGCACTTAAGAAGACATACTGACTTCAACGTTGGGAGTGTGGTCTTTTTATATTGAACTCGAATAAAATTAGAATGACTGGAATTGTTTATCACTTGGTAACAACTTGCTCATCACTAGGTAAATTTTGCTTGCGTGTAATATCTTGGACTTTTGGAAGTATCTGACTTATTTAAATGTGTTAGTTAAATTACGTATTTTTACCTCAATTAGAATATTTCATGACAATAGACACAATTCTATAGTAACTATTATAATAAAACTCTTTTATTTGACGCATCTGCACAACCATAAATTCTTGAATCTCATGTCAAAACTCCCCTTTTTGGTTTTTCAAATGTCGATATTTTAATAAAAAAAACCTGTCAAGCTTCCATAGAACTCACACTACCATGGTTTTGTACACATTTAGGTACTTACAAACATTTATGGATATATAGTGTTTTTATTAATGTATATACAAATGTCGATTTTTAATAACTTAAATATATTGGCTATTATACCTATTGAAGGCCAAAAAAGATGGTGAATATTTAAAAAAAATTACGAACTAGAATAATCGCTTTAGTTTTTCTACACCCTTGCGTGGCCTTTTAAACACCCTCTTTTTTAGTAATGCCCTTAATTTTAGTTTAAATAGTTTTGAGAAAGGGGGCTATATATTTTTTCATATTTTCCAGTATATACTGTATTACATAAAATTGTGCAAAATATTTTTGAGGTTCTTAATATTAACTCTTTCAATGTAAAAGTATTTAAAAAAAATCAAGTATTTAAGTTGCCCCCCTGAAACCCCATTTAAATATTTATGGTATTTTATTGTTGATTATCGAGGTATCTGTGTTTTAATATGTTTTATTACTAGCCAAATTTCATGTTTCCAGGTCAAGCGGTTTTTGCGAAAAACAGCCGCAACAGACAGATGGCCATGCACATGAGTGATCTTGGTTCCGTTTTTATTTTTAAGATATGGAAACTTAGAAATGGTAGATGTCTTTTGATGTCATTTTGTGTAGTTTATCATAATACAAAAGAAGTTATTGTAAAAATCTTTAAAGGAAAATCTTATGTATCACTTGATTTTGACAAATTTCGTAAGTAATACCCTTATAAAAAACTATAATACGTCACTTTAATATTTTTAAATAAAAATATCGCTAAACTTTCTTCTGTAATATGCTTTCCAATATGTACGTAACCAATTTCTGCACGTAGCCTAATAATGTAATATTAAATCAATTACTAATACTAAATAATAATGAAATACTTAATTAATTAAATTAATGAAAACCCTAAGAATATTAAATGAGCAATGTTGTTAAGAATGAAAACAAATCACGACATGAACATAACTATGCAAACGAAAATATGAAAAAATTATAGGAGCAGCGGGTTGAAAAATAACATGAAGAAGCTATAGCATCGTCACATATTCTTTTTCAATCTCATATATCTTGTTGAAGTTTTTCTTTATAATTTATTTTATGTTAATTGCATACCTTTGATATCTAATTTTGGCTTGTGGAAGCGTAGACATGTCGTCCTTCAATATGTAGACTCGTAATCCTGCAACACATGGCAATAGATTGGTTTCAACATTTTACTACTATGGCGGAGCCAAAAGAAAATGTATTTACATAGAAATATGATACGTTTGTTTATTATCTGAATAATTCTTTAAAATTAGATTTACAATAATTGAAGAAAATGTTTAAAATTTTCTGTAAAATCATTTTTATAAATGTTTTCCAAATTTATCTGCGCACAATGCTGGGCAATTAGTCCCAGGCAGTATACACAAAGAATCTAGTTGACTTTTCAATGGTGTTCTCATATATTTGAACGTCAAATCTTATTACATAAAAAGTGTTTAAAACAAATTGGCCGCCTTCTAATATTATTAAAGAAATATACAAAACTAATATTAAAGATTTATGAAAAAAAAACATTAAAGTGTTCTAATAAATAATTTTCTCTGATATTTTTGGTTCATATATTTTCATTATATTTATTTATCTAGATTTAAAATACAATACTTTATAACTATCGTGTTCTCTCTCTCTCACTATCCCTCTTTCCCTCTCTCCCTCTCTCCCACTATCCTTCTCTCCCTCTCTCCCTCCCTCTCACCCTCTCCCTCCCTCTCACTCTCTCTCCCTCTCACCCTCTCTTCCTCTCTCCCTCTCTCTCTCCCTCCCTCTCACCCTCTCCCTCCCTCTCACTCTCTCTCCCTCTCACCCTCTCTTCCTCTCTCCCTCTCTCTCTCCCTCCCTCTTTCTCTCGCTCCCTCTCTCTCATCCTCTCTCTCTCTCCCTCTCACCCTCTCTCCCACTCCCTCTCTCTCTATAATTATATAAAACAGATTTCTGTGTTTCAAACTAAAGTGACTAGCTCACTATTTTTGGTCTAATGAATAAATAGAAAGATACCCATATGTACATGTAGATACCTTTTTATTATACATTGTTATACAAAGTCGACCTGGATCAGTATTTACATAATGACTAAGCAATTATGTATGCCAATTTTAGTTAATTTTAAATTATATTTAACAAAAATAAATTTAAAATTTGCATTAACACTTTAAATTATATTACAGAGAGGATGTGTCCGTGTTCTTTTCTAAGCATTGGGATTTATAACAAAAATGATTTTTCTATTCTGATGAAAATAAGAATTTCATTTAGCCTTGTAAAGTATACATTAAAAATATACAAACCAATAAGATGAATTTCGTAGAAATATTTTGCACTCATTGGAAAGAGGAAAATGTTCTTGACTGTATTTCACCATTATACACCTGTGAAAACTATGAATCTCCAAACGATTGCATTTAATTTTGATACATATTTTTTTGAGAAATGGTAGACTTGATTCTTTAGTGCATTTACGATCGAAAATCTTGTTAATTAAACAATTAATATTTATTACTATCTAAACTAGGTATTTAAATTGTACCATAAAACAAAACTATGTGTAATGTGATAAGAGATGGCGCTAATTATTTCACAAAAAAAGTCCTTTTCACAAAATGTCTTCGACATGTTCACTTATTTAGTAGCGGCCAGTATATAATAGTAGCGTTATCCTTGAGATATTTTTGGTCCTTTCGGATGGAAATATAGAAACTCGGCCTTACAGAGTGACACGTACTTATAACGAATTAACCTTAAATAGTTTCCTGGAAAAAAATTGGCAGCACTATTGTCAAACAGACTGAAAAAAAATGCTTACCGCAGAATCAACTTCAGAAATAAACTTTGTGTTTACATATAACGTTATCTAATATCTAAAATAATTTTTGAAAAGGATTCTTTCTTGAATTGTTTTTAAAATTAGAAAATATGTAAATTTATTAATTGCAAAAAAAAAATTATACTCCTGCTATAACAAGCAGGCAATAAAAATTATACTCCTGTTATAACAAGCAGGCAATAAAAATTACTTTATGATATAATATTACTTATTACAACATAGTTCACTGCATTGAACCAATAGCTTGTTCGACAATGTACCTCATTGTTATTATGTAACATTATAAAATATAATTTTACTAACTATGAAATGTACTGTCGAATATGCTACTCCATCAACAGTCGTATTTAAATATTTTTATTACTGTTACTTTTTTACTTATATAAGGTTTACAGCCTTGATAAAGTAGTCCCTTTGATAACCTGTCTTATCGTTAGTAACCTCATAAAATATAATATTGCTAACGATAAGATATATTATCGAACATGCTACTATATCAATAGCTAGAATAGGTATAAATTCACATAATTAATATATGAATTTTCAGTCAAATTTCAAGCAATCCTCGTAAGTTGTAAAGAACGTAGAATTCAAATGAAATCTTTTGAAGATTTTCCTTTAATCTAGGTGACCATTAAATTTCAAGAGATAATGGTGTTATTCATCATTTAGTGTATTTGAAAGGTGTTCAAAAAACCTAGCTTCGGGCTAATTTAACTAATTATCTTTGTTGTGAAGATTCTATTGCTTCTCAAGAAAACCAATTTCGTCTAGTGAAGTTTTGAAATCTCCAGATGATATCCGAACCCCTTGGATCTATCTTTCAAAATGTGTCTACTATTATACGTACTGTTAACTAATAAATATTAAGATGACTGTAAAGTTTTGGATGGAATTAATTACTATATGAGAAAATAAGTTGTGTGTAGTATAAAATTGAAAGTACCTGGGTAAAGCTTGATTTTCAAAAGATTTTCAAACATGAATTAATTATTTACAGATGCTGATATATGATACGCCTAAGAAAAAAAAACGGATTTGAGCTATAACTAATCTGAAAACTGAAATTCTATTTATAAAGGAATATAATTAATTTCAATCTAAAAGCAATATAACGAACCTATATTTTGTGTTTCCACATAGTCAGACCAATTAATCTGAGACATGTCAAACGGGAATATGGTCTTGTCAATTTCGGATTGTCGGTGCCACAGACTCTGCGTTTCAGTGTTCCTAAACTTCCATTTCCTACAGACGAAGTAGGCGATGACATCTATAGACTTATGCATCCTTTTGTATATTTGAAGATATCTGAGAATGTGACAAGATATGCAAATTTAATATATGAAAATAGTAATTTAAATTCATATACATTCTAAAAAACTGTATAATTTCTTATTAAAAAAATGTATTTTAGTTAGAGTTTTCAAATTTGGGAATGCTAACTTAGAATGATAGTTGCTATGGTAAAGTGATACAAAATATAGGAGAAATGAAACTCAGCAATCAAAATTACTTATTTTTATATGAAAATGGAACGAATCAAAGATCAAGCATGTATACATTTTTAGGAGGCTTTTGGTAACCGAGAAATTAATTTATTCAACAATAATAATCACCCCTTCCATCCCCCCTGCAACTTTATTAGTTAAAGGAAACAGAAATAAGTTTCCAATAAACATAATGCGGAAACAGCTTTGTAGTAAAAGATAAAGAAAATCAAAAGAAAAATGGAAAAAAAAAATATTGCAATTACTATAAATTAAAATAGCCCTTTTTGGCCAAAAGCAAGTTTATTAAATATTTCTGCGAAAAAATAAGGTCTATTTAAACTGGCATCAGAGATATATCCATATGTCTCTGCTAACCGATTCTTTTCTTCAGGTAAGTCTTCATTCGTTACAGAGATAACAAATTCAGTTAGGGGGTTGCAGTTACAGTTTAATGCATTCATCACAAGTCTTCAAAATATCAACTGCAGATATACCTGTTGCCCACTTCTTTTTCCACAAATGTTATGCTGCTTTCAAGGTTTCGAAAATTACACTTTTCAAGTACAAGTTTTATGTTGCTTATAAGTGGTTATAAGAAGATTGTATCATAGAAAATTTTATAAATTTCTTATAATTTTCGCATGAGCGATAAATCTATTTTTCAATTCTTTCATAACATGATCAAGAAAGGATAAAAAATATTTGTTTTCTTGTGGGGGCTATTACTCCAAGGCAATGACTGCAACGTTGCTTCAACCAGTTTGTTTTAAAAATAAACCAGGAACCGTAATTTTCGTTTAATAAGTGTGTTCTTTGGTTTCCTGATAATATTGTAAAACATAGCATCATAGCATCACTCCAGGGTTTCTGTAATTATTTCAAAAGAAATAGCAAATGATTATTCCGTAAGTTTTGTCTGAATTTAAAAAGCTTGTTATAAGTTGCTTACTTACTGTGGTAATTCTTTTCATCACCTTGTTCCATGAGGAAGATTATCTGAGAAATCAAAAATATTTTAAACTGTTCCGGTACAGTTTTTTGTCATAGAGGTTTCTGACTAATGCAAAAGAACTATTTTGAAAGGATTTCTAAAACAATGTACTTAATGCTCCATTGGATTCTGTCGATTGATCACCCTAGTAAATTAGTAGCCCTGACCAAACATCATCTTACGATCCAAGCCATGAGAAATCAATCATTACATTATAGTGAACACCATTACAGATATTGAGGTCTTCAACATGAATGAACTCAATAAAGTACCCACAAGCAGTCCTTTTTTTATAACAACTGATTAAATAATGTGCATGCCAAGACAATTGCTGCTCTTTTGCTAAGTCTTTTGTTTCATCTGCCAAAAATGAGAAATATCCTGGTCTTTCATTTTCTGTTTTTTCTGATTATAGTATCGTGAAGTGAATTACCACATAATGCAATAATTTCATTTCAAACAGAAGTATATTTGTATATAGCCCCATTATCCAAAGTCTAGGCATGCAAATGGCTGTTAAAATCTTCATCACCTGAATGGCTTAGATATCTAAAAATGCTTTTGAAATTGTCATTGTTGTGCTCGGTTAGTCTGATTAGCCCATCTTCATAGTCATAATTTCTTGTCTCTTTCTACTGACAAATCGTTTTTTAAGATTTGGTACAATTTTTCTATATAAGTATTTTATTAAGTTATTCCTCTTCACATACTGATTACTTCAATGATATTAAAAATGTAATTTTTCCCAACTTTGTAGACGTTATTAATGATCAAGTTGTCATTGTTTCGAATCGTATTTCGTCACCGAAACCAATATAGTAATTGTAATGTGAGAGCACTGTTCATAGAGTCACAGACGACTCTGAATATTTCTGATTGTTTCCTGAAGCTTCAATGCATACGCACAGTTTGAAAGACACTGCCTTCATCGTGGGGTATATTGTGATCTATTATGTTAAGTTAGAGAAAGTGTTTTGCTTTTGTACGTGATAATGAAAACGTTCAAAAAATTCTGAGTCATATGTGGTTATGTCACAGTTTATTTAATGGATATATCTATAATTGACAAATCGAAGTTTGCTGTTCAGATGGAATTGGAATTGATTTTTGTAATTATCACAGTAATTAGGTTTCCAGTTTTTTAACCAGCCTTCTTGACTCTGGCCATTACATTAAGTTCCATGTACAATGAGAAGATTTGAATCCATCGAACTCACCACTTTCCTCAAATTTCACAGTCAGTTCATTGAAACATGTTAGTAAGCCTACAAGGTACTAGGATTTTTCATACAGTATTCTAATGATTTTCATGATATTAAATTATTGTTGCTTCATTTAATTTTTAGTTCCGTAGTATTGCTGTAGCGAAGGCATTCATCTGGTCTTCATTTCAAGCTATTTATATTCTTATGCCCGAGAAAAGTTGAATCGGTTTTGTTATTATAAAATATATCTCATTCTTATTTATACACTTTCAAATTTATAATGGGCATGGTCATAATATTCAGTTGCTTCCAACTACGACAGGAATTGCATTTGATCATACATTTTTTTAATTATTAAATCATAACGGTGATAACCCCTCGATCTTGAGTTTAATAGCGCTTTTTGCCTTTAATTGCTGAGTGAAAGAACAATGTCATAGTTAATTTCACTGGCCCAAAGCGCGTATGAATATCCCACAGCATTCATGTGTTTTTCATCCACTCACATCGTTAAATGCAGTATTGCGAGATGCATCCAGTCCAGATATTTTTTTCTGTTCCACTGGTCAAAAATGGGGTTACGGAATTGCCTAGTGGTTCATGACTGATTACAAGTTAGAATTATATTTATTGGAATTCATAATTGTTCTCTGTATCTGTATCTGTCATAATTGTTATTGTTACGGCTTAGTCTGATGTTCTAGTATTGAACTGCTTGTTATTATATCCTGCCACATGCCCAAACCCTTAAGTGCATCTGTAAGTTGGGTATGGACTTCACAAAAAATTAATAAATTGAAATAAATTTATTTAAAAGTTCTAATCTTATCCAGAATTAGTTGAAAAATAAGAGGGGCTTATAAATTGTACGTAATACGAGGGGATAAATACATTGTACATGATTTTGAGGCTTTAAATCTCCCAGTTGAGCTTAAGAAAAATGGCGAAACGCCTCAAAAGATCTATCTGGTCATATCCCTTAATGCGATGCGCGAAAGAACATTTTTGCTCCCACTTAGGGTAGAGATCTAAGATCTCAATGTGAAGCATCTACATGAAAAAATACTTGCACATAAACCTAATTTTTTTTTTCATTCTGCATTTATCATGTCTTTTTGAGTTATTGTTATATTTATCTTTAAAGTTGTTACATATTGTTTAAAATATGGAATTTTATACCAAAATACTTTTACTTAAATCAAAAATTCCTTAATTATAACAAAATTTGTTAGATTATTGTTAATTTTTAAAAATAAATAAATATTGTTTATTCATCGATCTCAATGCCAAAAAAACTATTTTACTTCTATTACTACATGAAGTTTAATTTGTTTTAATTAGCAACAATTATTTTATTCTGGAATTTTTTTCTTCGCCATGTTAAAGCAATATTGATTTAACTTTTTGCAATTTGTTTTTATATTGATAATGAATATTCCTTCTTTTTAACTTATTAAACTATAATAGCTAGGGGTTGATATTTCAATCCACAAATAAACCACCATATAACTAACAAATCTTTATTTTCAACAGAGAAACATTTTAAATTTATTCAACGATATGGTAATTATTTGACCGAATTTCACGCGAGCAACGTGTAGAAGAAAAATAAAAATTGACGATACTAGATATATCGTAAATTTTTAATGTATAGTTAGAGCAGTATAGCTATTGCACAGCGTGTAAATACTCACAAATGTTAAAATATTAACTATCCGTTAAACAGCGTTCAATTAATAGGTTTAAAATAAAATTTGCTAATACAATTCTATCAATTGTTAGTAACTACTAATTTTTAACTATTGTAATCTATATTATTTTCCACGTATGTGTATATATATATATATATATATATATATATATATATATATATATATATATATATATATATATATATATATTTATATATATATATATGTATATATATATTTTTTTTAGAAAAAAAGCTAAATTTAATTATTTAATCTTATTTTCTTTTTTAGAAAAAGAAAATAAAATTAAAACAAGGTTCAACATAACATTGATGCGTCTTTATATATGAAAAGAACACAATTTTTGAATGATATTAATAGATGGATATTTTTATAAATAATGAATACCTTTAAAAGAAAATGTCTTACACCATAATGGAATAACACTTATTTCAAAGTGCTTACCTCGGTTTCTTGCCTGTTATGTAGCGATAGCAGTCAAGAATAATAGCAGGAATAAGGTGAAGGAAGAAATCATAAAACCTGAAAACCGTCATGCTATTTGTGCGGCAATCCGAGTAGTACCTGTCAGTTGAAAAAAAAATAAATTATTTTTCACGAACCCGTTCTAGCCATTTTATAAATAAAAAGTTTGTTTTGAGAAATTATTTTAATAAGACATTTAAATATTTTAAAGATGATTAAAAAACCGAATCATTTCATACGTGCCATTTGCATTTTATTGATCTATACATATTATATTTATTACAAACGATTGAATCCTTAAACGCTTAACACCACAAGTTGAGAATAATTGTGTCCCTGGTACTGAGGGCCACAATAAAGTAAAAGATTAACGAGAAACTTGTAAACGTCCTCTACACTACTCGTGAAGTTAGCTCGATAAGGTGATTCTCAAAGTTGATTGGAGTCTAAAATACGTGACTACAAACTCATGCAACCTCGTGAGGATCTCAGTCGCTGTGAGTCGCCCGCACGCTAATAACATGAATAATGTTCAAGTGGCAGCTGCTGTTGCAATGTGTACTCTTATGTATTATAACTATGACATGGAAAAAAAGGAGATAGTGGATGATTGCAATGCACCGAAACAGAACTAGCTTAGTAAACACGGCACAATGAAGAAATTTACCACCGGTAGAAGTCTACATAGATATCTATTATAATTACCATTATTAACTGTTACCGTTATTGTTCAATTTCCAATTTTTCACAGACTATAGAGCAAGAACTCGTTGAACTCATACAAGAACCATCTTGGGAATTCGAAAATTTCCATCGAATGTCATTGACGGATTTTAATCACTTGCTTTCCATTGTCCTACCCCTAATCTCCAAACAAGATACTCATTTAAGGGAACCTATACCTGCCAATTTCGTTTGGTAAATATTTTGAGATTTTTAACAACTGGAGACAATTATAGAAGCCTGCACCATTTATTTAAAATTTCAAAGGCTGTAGTCGATGTTTGCAAAGTTCTTAATAATATTATCAAGTATTGAATATATTTGGCGTTAATTTTGTAGAAATTCATTATTCACAATTAAATGAAACTACGTGATGTAGTATTATTTCTACTTTCTTTAATTTCTTTACCACGACCTAAGTTTCGTTGTATTACAACATCTTCAGGTGGGATATTAGCAAAGATATTAACAAATATCTTTGCTAATATCCCACCTGAAGATGTTGTAATACGACGAAACCTAGGTCGTGGTAAAGAAATTAAAGAAAGTAGAAATAATACTACATCACGTAGTTCCATTTAATTGTGAATATTATCAAGGGCGTAATAAAGGTAGCATTTAAAATTTTTTGTACACATATTTATTTCAAATTAAAAATATGTAATTTATTCTTATTATAATAATAGCAAAAAAAATGAGGACCGAAATGAGTATTGGTATTATCAAGACTAACAATATGCCTGACTTCTTATATTATTCATAACTGCCGAGGTTTGGTCTGGGACTGATCGAATTTAGGTTATAGTTGGGATGATTACTGAAGAAATGTTTTTGGCTGCTCTAACAACTTTATCCCTTATAATGAATACCATCGAAGAGTTTTCATTAAGGGAAGTGTTTTCATTTGGTTTCGGGATGTATAAAATATGTCGTCTTTCATCAGTCTCATCTGAACATGGTGCCAATGTTTGAAAAATTGGTAGGCTCTGAAAATGATAAGTGTGGCCTTGGAGATATCAATATAACACATGAGTAATTTGTACAAGTTATCGATTTAGGTCGCTGTAACTTCATAAAGAATGTTGATTGAAATTGGATGAATTAATCTAAATCTTTTTGAGAATGTGTTGGAAGTTCAATTTTTGGCAATTAGTTTGCCAAATATATTACGCTCATGTTCCACATCATCTTTCCTGTTAATAATTTTATTCAAATTTTTAAATGTCTCAGACATTTGCTTGCTGGCAATTTATAATTCTGATGGGTTCAGATGAAGCCGGATATTTTTTTTGACTTAGTGTTGGAACGAGTGTCTCCGATGAATTAAGTGTATCTGCTGGAATCGAAGAATCTGTTGGTTTGGCAGCCATTGTAGCCTCATTTTCCTGTTCAAGTTATTAGGAAATTTACAGTATTTCCATCCTGAAATAGAAAAACACAAAGTACACGCATGTTTTCTTTACAAATGCCAGTCAATGAGTATGAGTAATTAGAAGTTAAAAACGGATTTAGTAATAATTTCTCCCATGCTGTTGATGCAATTAATGGAAAGCATATTATTATGCAATGTCCAGACAATTCGGGTTCTGAGTACTTCAGTTATAAGAAGAAATTCAGTTTAGTACCATTGAGAAGAAATTCAGTTTAGTACCACTATATATTTATGTATGCCAACATTGGTAGTCAAGGGAAGATCAGTAATGGAGGTGTATTTTGAAATTTTTCATTATGGCAAAAAATTTCATCCAAAAGTCTTAATTCACATACGACATGCTCATTACCTAGTGTTGATAATGCAAATGTGTTTTTGGGTTGCAAAGCATTTGCTTTGCATGATCTTAAAATGAAACCATATCCTGTTACTTATAATATGGGTTTGCCCAAACAAATTTTTAATACTTTTATCGAGGTCTTACGTTGCATTTGAGAAAATTTTTGGTATTTTAGCATCCAGATTTAAAATATTCAGAAATATAGATGCCATTCCTATTATTACAAAGGCTTGTCTCTTATTGCATAACTTTTTCAGAAAAGTAATCATTTATCATATTTATATGCATCCCGGTATAGTGGATACATAAGATGAAAACAAAGTTTTATTCCGATCTGGAACTTGGTGGCAAAACGTTAATAAAAAAACGCAGATCAATGTTATCTGCCTTTGAGATAAGAAATCATTTTGTGGACCATTTTTTAGTTGTAATTAGCCATTGTATTTACTGTATCTACTTATTAAATCTTCCGATATGGAAATCCGACAGATCACAACTACTTATTAAGTACCAAAACCTAATAAAAATTCTTTGCTCAAGAGTTTATTATTAAATGTAATCAAAATCATACGAAGCATACAAACGTAAAAAAGAAACAAATGAAAGTGAAATTTTGCCCATCTGTTATTGGAAATCCATGGAATATGGAAATAAAATTAATTTGAATAACGTGTTTGCTTTACATTACTATGTACTGAAATAAATTCATTGTTAACTTTCGTACCCACTTATTAATTAAATAATAAAAAACTCACCTTACTTGTTATTGTTTGTTCGCATTTAAAAATTGATCCCAAAAACCTATTCATATATTCATAAATAAACCATATAAACCGATAGACATCATCTACTCCGGCACTAGATTTAATGGAACTTGTTTTTATCTGTAATGGCCCTTGCATATGGCAAAAAGAGAATCTTTCTTTAACTTCGATGAGCATATTGAAGATTTCTTGAGTACGCACCCAAGCATTGTTGATTTTCTTTTTGTCTTTATGTCCTTAATCATTCAGGTCCCAAACGAAACCCTACAATCAGAGCCCATTAGGGGTCTGATTGTAAAGTTTCCAGGAAGAGAAGAACTTGTTCCAATGGCCAGGTAACGCTCAGGTTATGTACTTAAAATAGAATGTGTCCACGTGTAAACAGTACGTTCTTTTTATAGTATTTAAAAAGTTTACACATTCTAACACTTTTTCTTACAGAAATGGCTTTAATATTGCCTCAACTGTATTTCCTCCATATTTAAAAGTTAGACATTTTTTCAGTTTTTCTGTTTTCGTTCGATACATCTGTCTTTCATATACACGATAGAAGGTGATGACATATTTTGGATAAATTTTTGCATGGTTTTCATAATTTTTTTAATTGACAAATGTGAAAATACATTTTTACACAAGGTCTGTCGACTGTTTTCTTACTATTTCTGGCTTTTGCTATTTTTCAGTTCGTTCTTTACACATGTGATACATATGAGGCATATTATGCACGATCCGTTTCACGTAGAATTTTGAAATTCTCTTCCGGTAATATCATACTTGATCTTTTAGCAAAGACTCATCAAATTTAACCATGTTTTTTCTTGTTCCTTTTAATCTTGGTCTTTTTTAAATGCGTATCTACGTATGATTTTTATTATTTCAAAAATTAAGCTTTGGTTCAAAAGGTGTTGAAGAAAAATATTCGACAATTGCAAATAGGTTTCAACACCTGACGTATATTCAGGTCTGCCTCTGATGAAGAATGTGATTCTATTTCAATTTTATATCTTACATTGTCTTAAATCTATCATCATACTCCTTGCTAAAGACTGCACACAATTCGTTTTCATTCTTTTAATAATTTTAATGCACTTTTTCGCCCTTTTTATTGGCCTATTTTACTAATACAGTTAATCTGTTTCAAAGCATGTGTTCTCATTTGCAACTGTTGGCTGAGCCGGGATACTGACCAATTCCGAGTTAATATTTTAGGATACTTTTGACTTTTCAATCTTTTCAGAAAATCATGTGGAGTTAGATAAAAACTGGCGCTTAACAGAAATCCCCATCTTGACAAGTTTGCGGTTACGTTTAGGATTTTTTGTACATATTGACACTTTATCATGTCCTATGAGATCGCAGACTTGCAAGAATTATTTTTTTGTCGTCGGAAGGGATATTTCAGCTTTTTATTTTTTTTCTTTATGAGTAAGTGATAAACAGTAAATTGTTTGAGAAAGAAACCCAAGTTCATTTAAAGTTTTTTTGTAAAATATTTACAAAGAAAAGTGAATAATCATTTGGAACGATTTCCTCACCAAGCACAAATATGAATGAAAATGTTGATTCACACATAGCAAAAGGATAAAAATATAATATAGGGGAAAATATAATAATATATGTCATAAAAGTAAATACCATAGACATTTCATTGACGGTATAGTCACCGCTTTTTTCTTGCCAATTTCTATAAGGTCCCCCCAAGTAACTGGATTGGTATCATAATTTGAATAATTGTAGATGGAAACTTCCTTCAGGGCTCTGAAAAAAAATTATTAAGAATTAGTAACAAACCTGCTTAATATTGAGATTTTATTTTCATTATTTTGTTTTAATGTTGCTGTAAAATAAAATACTTGACAAGGCAGAAATTTAGTGACTCCATTTGTAGAGAAAGCTCAAAATACTGTGATATACTATAAAGTTTCGAAACATAAACTTTAATTAATTTATAAAAATATGTCCATTCTTCTGAAATTACGTTAAATTCATCATATGATAATTTTTCGGTAGAACTATGTTTTCTAGCATTACTTTAATTAACCTAAATTACTGTAATCATCGATACCATTAACTTAACAACAATCAAAGGGTTATCAAGTTATTCTCAATACTTGCTAAAATACACCAGTTATTTGTAAATTTAAAGTTGGCGTTCAAAAATATTTTTTAATACATTTTAAATATTTTCAGCAATTTAAAATTTTTGGCGATGGCCACTTTCCATATTTCTTTTGTATTTTTCTTTTCTGTTGCTTTGTATGAAAAAACTTCAATGCAAGATTCGATTTATCTCTTATAAATAATAAGAATATCTTAGTTTAATAAATTTACTTTCAATATGTATATTTGAATCTTAGCAAATTCTATTAATGTTTTGGAGCCAAATATTAAGAAAAGGTCTAATAATGCCTTATTTGTTAAAATAAATGCATGTTATATTTTTTATTATCCTAATATTAATCATATATATATATAGGTATATTATATATAGAAAGCTGTGGACAGATCTCACTTTTTATATTCCAAGTTCAATAAGACATCGCATCACTGATTATTTCCACTATCTATATTATCAAAGTGAGTGACAATATTAAATAATAAATATAATTTATACATAGATTTTATTTTATAAAAATGATCCCCAAGATCATTCACGCACAATTCCCATGTAAAAGTAAAGTATTTGATCACGTAAAATATTACAAACGTATGTAATATTTTACGTGATCAAATACTTTTTCGTTTATGTCTTTATATCTTCTTTGCAAAATGAAAATCTTCATGTGCTTTAGGGACAATTTTGAAATTGCTAATAACTCTGTCTAAACATTTAACATAGGTACTAAACATTTAGGAGGTTAGAAAAATTCATTAAAATTTGCATAAAAACGTTCCCTTTAAAGGTAAGAATATTTAAATTTAGCTTTTAGTTTTTGTCACCCACCATATGACTAGTTGCCTTAAATCATTTGCAATGATTAATAAAAAATTGCAAGTGAGCTGTATTCTATTGATTTTAATAGATCAGCACTTATAGCAGTAAATCTAGTCTTGTTTTTTATAAAATTGCAATAATATACACGTAAAACTGACAATAGATTCTATTATTACAATTTCGAAAATTGGTTTGTGCGTCTGTTCGTTTATTAGCTAATAAATCTGCAAACAATGAACGAAACTGTATAAAATTTGTAATGTATAAAGTTAGCTTGGTGGAGTTAATACATAGATCTTTAGTGAAGGTAAAACGTAGGAGTTAACAAGTAGATTTTACCTGGTTTGGGTCAATACCGTGGTTTAACCAAAAACCCACTCTGCTGAAGTTGATGGAAAAATCTAGTTGTGTACATTCTTACTGGTAAGTTTATTTGTTTTGAAAATGATCAAAACAAACGATTTTGATAATCGAATCTCCTCTTTAATGCTACCGTTTGGTCGTACACCACCTGTTAATATATGATAGAACTAAACCTGTTGCATCTCCCAAGCGCTATTCCTCAAATATATTTTTTGGGGATATTTCATTTTTCAATAAATGCGAGGGAAAGCAGACAAGACCCGTGAAATATTAACTAAATTGACTTACTTTCATTACGAATCACCACGAGTTTTTATGCCTGTTACGGATTATTTAAGCAGCATACTCGACATACGCTCTCATGATTGTAAAATCCGAATTTGCAATAATTTTGTCAAGAGCAATCTTTTACATAACCTATTTTTAATGCTCTACTTGACTATAAACATACACTCAACACAATCATTTGCATCAAGGGATTTTATAGAACACTTGACATATTAAAGTAGGAAAGTGACACTAGATAGCTATTTTGATGTCAGAAGCCAAATCTTTATTTCGATTCTTTAAAGATATTTCATAGTTATTTGGAAAATATTGAGTAGCCTTTTTTATTTGATACACAATATTAAAATACAAATGTAAGAGTGTGTTAAATAAATAAAAGAATATTTATGTCCATAATCTTCAAAGTCCTTACCCATTCTTGAAGCGAACAGCTGTGTCATATGTGGCACCGATAATGGAGTTGGCTGTCATATCCACGGGAACGAGATCAGCATTGGCATTATTATCAATCAGTTGGACGCGGATAAACTGTATTAATAATATTAGATTATTTCAAGTAACTTTCATACGTAAACATACACAACTTTGTTTACACAGTTATTTATTTTTGAAAAATTATATGGAGACGAAATAAATAAATTAATTTCTAATTTACTATGAAGGAAAATGTGAAATATTAGCTAGTGTACACCGCTGCTCATATAGTTAACTAGCTGGCACGGCAGACGTTGTTCTACAAATACTTTAAAATACTTTGAAACACAATGCCAACTATCGGGTCCAGCTTTTGTGATTTCCTTTTTTGACACTAAACTGGCATATATTGTGGATACAAGTCATTTGGTAAATATGGAATTTCAGCGGGCCCGAGCTTTTAAGAAGCTACAACGCTCAATTGGTTCTGACGATTTATCCAGTTACGTTATTTGAAAATGTGTGGATAATGTCAGTAAACCACACCTTCATATATTTCTTCCATCTTTAACTAAAGTTTATTTTTAACCTAACTCAATTGAATTGTTCATCAATTGATTGATGTGTCACGTTAATAATGAAATGCGGGTGTGTTAATGATTATAAACTAGAAACCTATTTCGATTCTTCATTTGGCCACTAAGCTTTCCAATTTTACATCGAAAACTAGATCCATAGTAGCCGCATATAGAGCGAGTTTCGATTACCAGAAGATTTTCGATCAAATAAATAATAATGTCCTTATAACCTGGCTTGGAGAGGAATATTATTAACTTTTTGTCTTGAAACTTGGCGGATGGCTTGTATTTTACACGGGGTAAAATCTTGGAACGCTTTATCTCGGTGAATGGACTGAATGATACGATATCATCACATCCGATAACGTGAAATTTTATATTAACATGTTATCGGTGCTGTAATTGATTGGAGCGAAGCAAATGGACTAGTGGTGAGTATTTACATAGCAAATAATGAAAAAAGGAAGGTAGCAATCTAGTTTCCTTTTTTCGCCTGTTCTTTTTTTACTCTTGATGATATAAGTTTCCATTGTAATGAATCTGAATTCATATTCATTTTCAAAACATTAGATGAAAATTTTCTATGTTCCTTCCCGTTATATTGCCCTTACCCCAAATTAATAAATAAGAACCCATGAGCATAAACGTGTGACTTCACTGACTTACCGGCGACAACCAAATAAGAGTACACTATTCTTAAGTAATAAAACAGAAAATAAATCCTGAAACAATCAAATAACAGAACTGGAGACAATTTCTGTAAATGATGAAACACAATACAATTTCTGTGAAGACACACCAAATTCCAGTGTGGCGCACACGCTAACTACACCTTGTCCACATCCTACGGTGATCAGCGAAGAATAGGAGAGTGAGCTTGATGCGGGTTTATTTATAGACTTACAGCGCGGGGCGATGGCTTGCGCAGTATGCTTTGTCTCACTTGTCAGCTGTCGATCTCTGTCGCAACGCTTTGTCTCGACTTTCTTGTGTCGCCATTTTTGTCTTGTTATCGTGTTGAGTTAAATAAAACTGCATGTCGCAGCACCGAATTCATTCAGTTATCCGGACTTCTACATCTTACATTACATTTCTACCTCTTACTTCAAGTCAAGTATTCGCCTTAATACTCATTACAGACTGTTTGCCGTATCTCCTTACTGAACGGATTTATGTTATGGCATCTATGGCTCTTTGTTCTCTTTATCGTTAAAAAATTGGAAACTAGTAACGTGTTAATAAAGGTACGGCAAATAAAAAATACAGATTAAATAATAAAAATGAATGCGTCAGTAGCAAAATCAGCAACTTCATACTTGAAGGTATGTTATTATAAACTGGAATCAGCTATTCGTAATACTAGATGTCCAATTATGAATCACGAGGAAGTAGAGATAGAATCATAGTGGAAAAATATTTGTTAACAAATTTCGAGTAAATAATAAAAAAAATCCATTGATGGACAATATCGCCTATGTAGTCAAACGCGATAGCAGGTCCGTCTATGTCAGAATTTTTAATTATATAAATGTAACAAGCCTGATGGTGATTGATATCCCATACTAACACAAGGAACAGCGTGCTGTAGTGTCAATGTCGATATAATTTAGACCTACGAGTTCTGTTACAACGTAACGTTTAAAACTGTTCTGAACAAACTAGGGAATCTATTAAATTTAGTAGTGCCTTGTTGGCTTTAGCCTCTGAAATAATATTGTCCATTAACATGTTAAAGTAAAAAAATAAGTATTTTTTTTTTCTCTACCATAGGCTTAATTTAAATAAAATAACATTTCAAATGGACAGCTGGTAAATATGATATTTTAAAATGCTCACCCCGATACCTGCACCGGTAAATATAAATCCAGGAGGATATTTCTTATCTGTCCAACCGGGTATGGGCTCCTGAGATGTCGAGATCACTGTAATGAGCGATATAATTTAAAGTTGTGATACTAAATTAAATGTATGGCGAAAGTCATGTATTACATTAAATAATAATTAAAAACAAAATAATATGTTACGATGTGTGTCGCGTAAAAAAACTCTACGATAATAAATTATGATTAAGACTAGTCGGACAACGCAGAACATTTAAATATTCATAGAGTCATCATGTACTATGTTCAATTAATAAATATTGGTAAAAATTTAAACACGATGAACTCCTGAAAAATTCACCACGAATCAGTGGACCCAAAGTAATTTATCTATTTTTAAAGTCTTAATATAGAAAAGAAATATACACAATTGCTATTGTCACTTATCAATTTTTAAAATAACTTTAACTAAAAGAACAATTAACTTAATTTGAGGACATTAAATAATTAAAAGTAAATACAAATATAATGCAAATTATAAGTAAACACGGATATATTGCAAATTGCAAAATCTGTTTTTATTTATTTCAAATGAAGTAAATATAGAGATGAAGAAATACACATGTTGTTTGGCATAAAACTCAAACAATCGATGCATATCCTCACCAGATGGTGCCTTTACCTGTCTGGCACTCAATAAAACATCTGCTAAAGTATATATAAAAATACCAGCACCAACTCTGCAACATATAACTTTAGATTGTGATGGGTTTCATTATATACTACGTCACAAAACAATGTGAAAAAATATTTGAAAGTTTCCAAATCCTTCTCTTAAATAGAATATATGAGTGGATGAATTTATTTTCTTGACTTTTTCTTTGATCTGTCAAGAATTCAAAAAGCACTCAGTTTTCTGGTTTCTTAATTATCATAGAATTTTTTATAATGATTGTGTTTCCTCAATGAATGAAGCAAGACTAACTACCTGAAGGTATTCCAACAAAACTTGGTGTTTATTCTATTATTGAATTCCCTCGTAGCAAATAGACATGTAATCAAGCTATAGAATCGGTGTGTTTGTATAGGTATTGAAGACGTTTTGAAAAAGAATACTTAGAGGCCATGATAAAAGTAGTAGAATGCAAAAATATTGTTTTTCGAATTTTTGTCTGTTTATGTGTCCGTATGTTTGTTTGTACGCGCATCATTTAAAAACTACCAAGTTAATTAGGATAAAATTGTACAAGAATTAAGAACATGAAGTTATAAAAAGGATGAAGTTATACAGAAGAATATACAGTTTACTTAAAATAACATTTAGTTTTTATTTCGTTGCAATCGGTTAACTCGATCAGAAGATATACAAATTTAATATTTTCATGTATTGCATTAGCACAACAATAAAAATAGCCTAGCTACTCGACGCGTATTAATTACATGCCTGTTTCTATATTTATCAATACAGAGCGCAAGGTATCATTTAAATCATATTATGAAGTTTTTCACTTGGACGTACATTGAGGAAATGGGCATGAACAGAATTTATATGTGGAGAGGTATGAGAAGTGTAGATGCTTTAGTAATCAACCCAAGTAAGGACAGATGCATGAGAACACACGTTATTGTCCTCATGCATCTATCTGTCTGCATTTGAGTTGCTTACTCAAACACATGTAACATTTTTCTATGTTGTATGTATCAGTTCTAAACTGACTTTTCCCCAATTTGTTTAAAATTTCAGACTACTTTCAATATTTGCAATTAAGTTACTTTGATAGGTTTAGTACATGGACATACATTAAGGAAATGGGCATGAACAGAAATTTATGTGTGGAGAGTTATGAGAAGTGTAGGTGCTTTAGCAATCAACCCAAATAAGGACAGATGCATGAGGACACACATCACTGTCCTTACTTACTTTTTTCTCAATTTATTTAAAATTTGAGTCTATTTTCAATATTTGCATTTTTGTTACTTTGGTAGGTTTAGTATTAAGCTCAATAAGTTTGGTTGATACGTACTTTCTTGTCCATATCTCTCTATGCATATAATAAAATCATAAAATTGGTCTGTCTGTACATTGAATGTATTTACGAAAAAAAGATTCAGGGGAACATAACAAAAGTTATAAAAAATAAATTTATTGTTTTTGGAATTTTTGTTGGTTAACTGGGAGCCTGTTTATTTATTTGGGCATCATGTAAGGACAGCTAAAGGAGTTTGGTGAAGTTTTAGTGGTGGATTATGTTGGGTGTGGGGTAACACAAAGGTTAACCTAAAAAAAGGTATTACAATTTGACATTTCAATACAAACTGACGTTACTTAAAAAAGCCTACTTTTGTATTATTATAATACATAGCGTTACATGTATTAATCTTACAGTTCATAAAGTAATATTTCCTAAAGGTTTCCACAAAGTCACAGGCACAGTTCGTAGCAAATAATGAACTATTATCAGAGCAATGTTAAGAATTTATTAAACGCCGCTTGTAGACAATGACACAGAAGATAGCCTAATAACGAAGATGGAGTAATAAGTGTTTGCCATGTGATTTCATTTACATTTTTAGAATTCTTCTTGTTTCTCTATTTATGTGATGTTGCATATATTTATATATATAGTCTATATATAAATATAAGTAATAATATATAGTATATATATAGTTAAATAAACTCAATGAAAGTGAATGGAATTGTTATATTAACCAATATATACAGTACGAACTATCACGTTACATTACAACTCTTTGTTTTGTTTGTTCTACAGATATTTTTATAAAGTTCGGTAAGATATAGAACATAAATATAAAAAATATAAATCGGCAAGTATTCACGTACCGATGCAAGGCCGCACTATTGTCACGGGTAGTCCAACACTCAATTGTCTCACAGCGTCTTCAGCTATTGCTTTGGTATATACGTAGGTGTTTGGTAGCCCATTTAATAATCTGTAATATAGGAAAGAAATTGAATTAATATTCTACTATATTTCAGCTGTATTTTGATGTGACTAACTTAGAATTATTTTTATTTGTGACCAACTTAAGATTTTTATTAGAATTATTTTATTTATTATATTTTATTTAGAATTATTTTTTAATTTATTAATTAAGTATGTGTAGGTATTTATAGCACCAATTCCGGAATTCTATTATTATTGACGTTCCCCTTGTCTGCTTGTTTACATATAGCTGTAGCTATTTAGTATTGCTATTTACTTCTAACTTGTCTTGTCTACATTTTATTAATGCAAGATATACAGAGTTCAAATGACAATTTAAAAACTTTTGGAAACTTAGTTGCTCGTTAAAGAAAATTTTAAACTGATTGAGCAGGCAATGACAGTATTAATTTTGACAATACCTTAGGGATATTAATACAAATAAATCTCAGGGCAGTATATTTATTTAAATATATTAGTAGGAGGCGCTATAATTTTACAACTATTGGTTTACAATGCTTTCATAGTTGACACGGTTTATATTTTTCTATTTAATATATATATTTTTTTAGTTCAATTAATAACAATTCTATCAAGAAAACACCAATCTTTTTTAATCAAATTTCTTTTAAAAATAAATTTTAAGAAATATATAATATATTTTGCTTTATTGAAAAGAGATCATACTTGTAATAGGTGCATATAAATTGCAATTGTATAATTAAAAACTTTTTCTTGATAACATACTTTGCCTCAAGTTTTCTTACAAAATCTTCCTTCAGTTTGAGTATTTCTAATAACTCACGATAATCCATTGGAGGTTCGTAGAATCTGTAATGAAATAATTAAATATTCGTAAAACACGTAATATAATTTTAAACCGTATAAAGTAAATTAACCCATTACAGAGTGTTTGGAACTCATCAGCGAACTGATTTTATATGATATTTTCTTTCTGTACAATGTAATATACATTGTATTTAACACATTTGGTGTAAACAGTAATGATATAGACTCGTATTCAATATTTACTTCCTTCAATATTGCAACTCAAAAATCTGCATATTGTTTAATCGTTATAGTCTTTTTAAAGTGCTTGGAACGTTTACCTTTAGTAAATATTGAATTTAACTAGGATTTCAGTTTTGGAAAAGTCTACCTTTTCGTAGAGCTGATTGGTATTTTAGAAGTTTTTTCATAAAAAGTTTAAAAAATGTATAAAAATATATATTATTCCCGGAACTAAAAAGAGATTACATGCCAAAAGAGTTAATTAACATTGAAAATAAAATTGAATAAATTAAACTCTTAATGAATACCAGGAAATACATGTGGATTATTGTGGATAAATTACTGATAAAATAATTATTATGTATAAATTACTAATAAGGTAAATTACTACATGTGGATAAATTACTAAAAAATATAGTAAAATACAGTTGGTATTAATTTTAAAAGCCAAGAACATTTCTCACTTAGAAAAAAGGGAGAACAATTTGACAGTATTTTTTAGATTCTTTTTTCTATGTAAGTTAAAGAACAAACATTTTTGTAAAGTCAAGTATTCGCATACCGATCGAAGGTTGCACTATTTTCATGGGTAATCCAATACTCAAATGCCTCATGGCATCTTCAGCCATAATCTAATAAATGAAAATTTTTTCAGAGCTTGAACATGTAAATTGTACACCACAGAAATGCTCAACAATGGAAAACAAATGGGCCAGCATTGAGTTTCGATGAAAGGGATGTAGTAAAATATAAAAAATAATAAAACAAACATAAAAAAAGTTTGTGCTGGCCCACACGAATGACCAGATAACCGTAATAGATGGTCAGACTTTCAGACCTGTCAGCTCTAACAATGCTCACTTGTCGTGTGGTCTATTCAATAATTTATCTGTGTTTAAATGAAACAAAACTACGCTCCTAAAATTGCTGACATGACTAACGCCCATATGGACCACACATGGTCAGGACTCTTAGTTGGATTTACTGATAGCTAAAAACATATTTTGTATGAATACTTTAGCGAATGGACTGTGCAATAGGGCACGATCAGTAAAGTAGACTGTTGTTCCAGATCATTTGACAGTTAATGAGAAATATATATACGTTTTAACTGTTAGTAAGTCTGACTGATAGTCTTGACCGTGTGTCGTGCATATGGCCATAAGAGCGACATAAATCTGTCCTTTAGCAAAATCAGGGTCTCGTGATGGAGTAGGAAGGCGGTAACAGATACTATTCAGGGCTGAGGAGTAAACATGTCAAGTTTTGATTCGATTGACTTGTTTTAATGTAAGCAAGAAAGAAATAAAGTAAATAAGTAAGTAGTTACAAATACATACAAATGCATGAAGCATATAAGATATAAATAGACAGGTAAATAGGTATGTACAAGCATAAACAAAAGTTATGAAGCGACTCAAATATTAGAAAGTGGGTTGGTAAATATGCACAGATATTATATTAGCAGAGAAATTATATTAGCAGAGAGATAAGTAAAAAATGTACAGATATTCAAAAAAGCATGAAACAAATAGGAATATTGTTGTATATAGTGGGTAGCTATAAGTATGTATAGATAAATCAAGTAGCTAGTAGGTTTTATATACAGAAATAAAGCACTGACTGCGGTCAGGCCAAAAGAAGGAATGTGATTTAAATGTCGTTACGTACGTGTGTACGTTCATGTACGTACGTGTGTACAACACGTGTGTACAACACGTGTGTACGTGTGTACGACATTCTGTGTGTCATATTGACATCAGAGGCACTGAAAATGAAAAGAAAAACTTTTGAATAAAAAAATTTAATCGACTTCAAATAAGCTCTGAATAAGCAACATACTGAAAATACTGAAAAGCATAAAATAATGAAAATGCTTGTAATTCGTTGGAATTTTTGCTGTAAATTATCATTTTCAAACATAAACAAATTTACAAAATACTTCCTGTGCTAGAGATTTTCGAAGTCGGTGCCATCTCAAATATAGCACTTATCTGTGGACGTGTGTGGGTATGCACCTACTTGAGAGAGGAAGAGAGGTATCGACTTAGCAAAAATCTCAAGATTCTATTTTGCATATCTATATACGATTGAAAAGATATTG
Source organism: Druceiella hillmani (assembly GCA_039881145.1). NCBI lineage: Eukaryota > Metazoa > Arthropoda > Insecta > Lepidoptera > Hepialidae > Druceiella > Druceiella hillmani. The sequence goes on along the minus strand of JAYKKI010000089.1, from coordinate 6,060,249 downwards.
TGCCACGAATCTCTATTTTGCATATCTATATATGTTTGAAAAGATATTGTGCCATGAATCTCTATTTTGCATATCTATGTATATTTGAAAGGATATTGTGCCACGAATCTCTCTTTTGCATACCTATATATGTTTGGAAGGATATTGTGCCACGAATCTCTATTTTGCATATTTATATATGTTTGGAAGGATATTGTGCCACGAATCTCTATTTTGCATATTTATATATGTTTGGAAGGATATTGTGCCACGAATATCCCAAATAAATACCTGTTTTATCATTATTTTATACTTTTCAGTGTGCTTCTAATTCTTTAATTATTTCAAATCGGTTCAATTTTTTTATTAAATAGTTTTATTATACAAACAGAGTAACTTACCATTAAGGTACTCCAGGTTAATAGAAAGATATATAGAAAATACCATAATGTAATGTATAGTTTAATTAAATCATAAAAAGGGTAAACAATATCCTATAGAAAGGAATTATCAACTACTTTAATTATGGGACTGGTAACAATGGTAATGAATTATGGGATGGATTAATTATAGGACGGATTTAATTCAATGCTTCATCATTCTTGCCCACCCATTTCAACAATTTCACGTATTGAGTTAATATATTACCGTTCTACTGTTTCAGGTTCCTTGCAGTGGCAGAATGTCGTGGATATGTGAGTGAACGCAGCTAGATTTTTACATTCTCTCGCTAGCTTAAGCAGTTCGATGGTTCCTCTCACATTGATATTACCTGCAACAGTAAGCGGTTCGTCGAAACGCACTGTCGCCGCACTGTGGATTATAATGGATACCTACAATAAAACAACATAAATTTATTTACTGTATAATATTCATCGCGGTCTGTTCTGATAATAACAATAGTGAAAGTCGGCTATTGTAACACTGGCACACGAGGCTTACCTTAATCACGCTCCTTATAACAATTGTAAAAAATATTGACGATTATCACGGATGATCCATCAAAAGTGAATAGCGAGTGAACTGTGTAAACAGCAAATCATAAAAAAGTGATCACACAGGATGATGGATCAACAGAGTGGATGTCGTTCATAAATAAATTGGATGATTCTTCCAGAGTGACGGGTGTCACGGGTGTCAAGACGAAAATGAATCATGATTTTATCATTATCAACACTTGTCACATTTTATTTACTCTTGCTCTGGTTATTTTATTTCTGAAACTCAATTTCATTCAAGTACGGCTGAATTCATTTGGTTCCATTTTGAAACGAACTGACTGACCATTTTGGTCGAAAAGGAAAAGTGAATTAAATTTTTGTTTCACTCCAACTGAGTCATCCGGGATGATAATCAAGAATGAACTGTTTGAACTCTACATTCTGACTATGCTTCTCACCATTGTATATTAACATGATTGTAGTTTCCGCTTATGTTTTTCAATTAAAACTCATGTTTCGTATAATCCATAGAAATCCATAGAAGAATGTATAGAAGACATGTAATCCATAGAAAAATGCACGTGTTGAATATCCTTTAATATTTAGTCTCATTTCTTTACTTTTCATGATCTTTGAGTGACAGATACTTCTTCAATTTGTAGGCTATTTATTTATTTCTTTTGTCATCATGTTCACTGGTACTCTTATTTGATCTAGATGCATGTATTCTTCAACATAATACTACATGATTTCATTGATGAGTATTTTCATTCTTTTAATTCTTGTCATTGATTTTATTTGTGTTGATTTTATTATCGTCTTGATTTAATGTCGTCTTGATTTTATTTATGTTCGTGAAAATTCTACATTTTTGCTCTTATTTTTGTAGCTGTTGTATTATAACTTTGTATTTTGGGGATTCCCCTTGGAAATAACTAAGTTATCAGTGAAATTGAAAGGGTTTAGACGTGAAACATTGATGTTAAAGTCAAATTCTTTCCATACCAGCTCACGAACTATACTCGCCAATAGAGCAGAAAACCTTTTTGGTAAAATAGAATCACCCTCTCTTACGCCTCTTTTAATTGGAAACGTCTCGTCCATAACATTCAATTTAACATTTGTCTTACGGTTTCATTTATTTAATATTTTCATACTTACTTATTTTCTAAATTCTTAAGTTTTCATCAGATTTTCGTATCAAATATATCATAAAATATTCTTTCCGATAAATCAATGAAGACATGTATACATGAATTTTTATTATGCTATTTATATTTTTCGATAATTTGTTGATAATATGAATATTTAAAGTAGAAAACTTTTTTGTATTCTGCTTGCTTCTTTGGTTGATCTATCTTTTTCAATATTCGGTCGAGAATTACTTTGGCAAATACTTTATAGAGAGGAGGTTTATTAGTGCACAATTGCTTGCATAATTTTCAACACCTTTTTTGTGCAGAAATATTACATGTGATCTATGCCGCTGAATCACATATATCACTCCTTTTAATGGATTTCTTTCGTTACAAATTCCTTTTTTCATCAATAAGCTTTATATGAATCTTAGATTAATTAGCTTTAGTTAGCTCAGATTGATTAGTTTACATTTCATTTTCAGATCAATTTCATTCTCTGGATTATTTTGTTCAATATTTATTGTATCTTCTTCGTTTAATTGGCACGGTATTTGTTTTGACAAATATCTTCACATTTTTATGCTGATTTGAATTATGGGGTGCAAACCACAGGATAGCTGGTATAGTTAAAGTATTGAATTACTTTTGTGTTTCTTGGACAATTAGTTATCATATAATTGCTTTCACTTTTAAGTGCGCTATCTTTAGATTCAATCAATCAAAAATCAATTTTATTTCAAGATTGTTTTCTTAAGCGGCTATTAAAAGTAGTCAAATTATATTCCGTTCTAAAATCTGTAACTTAAGTTTCTGTATCAAATTTTCTTATTACTTTTTCTTCTCTGTGTTGTCTTGTCTCTACTTAAGCATTGAAGTCTCCTATCAATAGAAGGTGATTGTGCAGACTTGCTAATATAACTTCTTAAGAGTATTGTAAACTTCTACAAGAACACTCTCCTATTAATTCATTATTAGTTTACATTACTTCCATTATAAATTCCTTAATTTTAACGTGGCTTTGCTGTAAATAATTAAGCTTAATGTTATTAAGCTAGACGACTTCTTTGTATGATTTATATATTTGTAAAAGGTTTATTTTATCCCCAGTCACGTAACTTTCAGTTTTCAATTAATTTAAACTGTTAGAAAGGCCAATTTTAAAGGCGGAAGTTAGGTACCTGTTCCTAGTAATAACATAGTTTCTTTCATCTTCATCGTTATCAGCGAAAAGACGTCCAGGACTAAATATAGGCTTCCCCATATATTCTCATGTAGGTCGACACTGCCTGCATCCGACGGCTTCCCGCAACCTTCACCAGATCATTCGTCTACTTAGTGAGGGGCTGTCTCACTCTCTATCTTCCGGTATGTGGTTGCCATTCCCCAGCGATTGTCGGTTCTGCATTGTATATAACCTGTCCATTACCACTTCAGCTTGCCTATGAGTTAAGTATCTGACCTCATTTTTCTTATGAATATATTTTTGTTAAAAACTACTAGAAAATAATTTGCTTAAAAATATTAAATCTTAAAATTACAAGGGATGAAGGTACCACTTAACTCTTTGCCTCAAGTGGATAGTAGATATATGTGAATTTTGGGCATTCTTCATATCCTTATGCAAAAGAAAGAAACTGATAAATATAAAAAAGACACACTTATTTAAAGCCGCACACTATGCGCTGTAATCCAAATTTTCACGTCAGTATTGGCATTTAAGAGCAAAATATTCACCCAATTTTCAGTTTCAGTAATTAGTTCTCCCTTAGAAGTAGAACTAATTTCCGTCAGATTTTATACGAAAAACTGGAATATTCCATGAAATTTAATTTTTTTTTTTCAAAAAACATCCAATACTTAAGAAAAATGTTAAATCACTTGAATAGATTTTAAATTTATGAATAAATTTTTTCTATTATATTATTGACTTTATAAAAAAAATGGGAATCGGAGAAAGCAAAGTAATCATTTTAAAGATTAACTCCCTAAGGGAGAATGAAATGGATGAACTGATTCTTCGAAAGGAATCAAAAACCTACTTTCAAAAGCAACTGATGCTGCGCGAGACCAAATCACACATTCCCGCTATTTGTTCTCATTCATTTTGTTTCAAAAAGATCGACATTGGAGCGATGTCGAGATAGCATATCCATTGACATGGATATGTCAGCTGGCTCATGTGTGTATCAGTTCCTGGCTTGCCAAATGGTTCAAAACGATATAATGTGGATGTAGCTATATATTGTCTATTATCATTTTGTATTTCTTAACATATGTTTTTCAATACTAATCTATCTTTTATGCTAAAAACTGATATAACCTATTTTCAGGGGTACACTACTATATAGGTAGCGTCTACTGATACTTACATTGTCCACTAGCACTTTTCGATCTTCCTGACTTAGAGCCAAATCGGGTTCGCTCATTTCAGAGCTAATAGCCACAATCTTGTCGTAAGCATTAGGATACTCCTCCTTTAGCCTCGTAAAGAGCTGAAATTATTTAATTACACACAATTAACTTATTCGTAAATGACTAACAAATTTACAGTAGCTATGTTTAGATATACTTTTGTTTTACGTAAACATAATTCGTTGTTAAAATCACGTGCAATTGTTACAAAACCTGCCCATGCCTTACTCTTTTGGTATATTTAAGGTACTTATTACGGAAGGATAAGCCCTTTTAATGTTTGTATATATTATTGCTCTTCATTAAAGTGCCATATATGCATATGTTTTCCTAAGTAACAAGGAAAGAAAGTCATATGTACACATGTAATTGAAATAATAAGGTGGTAATAAAAGATCATCTTTTCAATGTTATGAGGATCGAATACTTGAGAAATATTGATTTTCGTAGTGAAAATATTTATAGAACAATTTGAAAGATTGCAATTTATTCTGTAAAACTGTTACAGGTGAATAATGTTAAGTATTTGTGATTAAATATTTTTCCGATATTTTACATTTAATATATTCAATGTAACTGAAACATCTCAACAATCTTTGATTGAGTTTTGATGGAATATTTATCGATATATTTTTTTATGTATGATTCTTTTCAGAACATTTCACCTAATTTTTTTGTAATACACATTTCTGAAAGCGATATTAACGTATACAAAATGTTCAGGACTTAGTAAAACTATTTGTCCACCATTCAATAAATCAACAATAGTATTTGTCCATCATTCAATAAAATCTTTTATTTTAAATAAATTCTATACAAATATATATGAATACTTCAAATTTCTTATATAAAGTTGTTCTTTTTGTAGTTTTAAAATTTCGTACCGTTTGTTTACCTATATTTTTTATAAATATTAAATTAAAAATAAAAAATCTGCTAAGTAAGGTGTAATCAAAAGATTCTAAAAAAATTTGGTCCCTTCGATGTAAATTACATATACACAGGAACAAATACAAATGAAAGAGGCTTTAATTTTTGTATTCATTTTAGTTTCTTTTTTGACAACTAGTCCTTGTATTGCTTGTTTTTTCTTTCGATTTCCGCTGGTATTTCATTTCTTCATTTCTTCTTTCTTTCATTTTCATTTATATTTACAATGCTCTTTTCAGTTACGCTGGAATCTTTAGGACCCATAAATATTTCATTATAAATTCTAGACATTCCACTGAATGCTATTAATGTAGCTTTCATATATTTACATTGCGCTCCAAAAAATTGTATTTGGAATGACACATGGGAATAAATTTCTTTTCATAAGTTCCACATACCAGCGGAACTAGTAAATGTTCTAGCTAAAACTGGAAATATGTAAATCGTTTTTTTCTGCGAACCGTGCTTTATTCTACCTCTTATTGACACATTCCTCATTTACCAAGTAAATACTTTTGTTATGAAAAAATGCATATTTAGTTCTTTCCTTCTATGATTATTATTGCACTAGAAATGCAACACATCTGATTTCTTTTCCACATAGCAAACATTCGTTTTTGCACATGTTGGATATTTTACATCTCTACTCTTGATGGAAGATGATGTGCCAGTATTTTCAACTGAAAATATTGGGTATATTATCTTTTATGAAAGTCAGCTTTTTGGCTTATCCAAAGCAAAAAGTAATAATAAAATGGAGGAAACCATTCTGTTAAAGCTTTTATTTTATATAATTGTAAATAAATTCAAATTAGATTTACAATTACTATTAGAACTATTGATCATTTTGTAGCTGTAAAATGTTATTTTTTGAGTTTGGTTGGGTTTTTTCAACGTAATTAAATATCCATTACCGAATGCTTTTCTTTACAATAGATTAGTTTATTTTTACGGAATTTCTGAAATCATAGGTATTTTCCGAAACTTTCCGACAGGAGAATTTGAAGTTGTTTCAGTTTTTATATTAGGAAATGTCAAATATTTTCGATGGAGTTTGAAAATGATTACTTAATTTTTTCTTATAAAAATCGAAAACGTTCTTAAATTGTTTTTGGTTTTTGTCTAGATAATATAGATGACACTAATAACTTTTATGGATGACTAAATGACTTAACCCGTGGCTCTGTTCGCGGCATGTTGAATGTGTGCAAATTATTTTTAATGTTCGACTTTTAGTCGAATTTTTAGCGTGAAATATACAAAAAACATAATTTTTATTTGTTTCTTTTGCAAATTTATAAAGAGATAAATAATGTTATTATAGTATTGTTGAGAAAACGAGGTGAAAAACTCTAAGCAGGTATCTTTTACTTTCACAAAACTATCGAGCAAATTCAATGTAAGTAAAACTTAATCATCTTCGTATTATTTAATTTTTAAATTAGCATTATATTGTTTAACGTTATATTGTTTAATTACATAGTATTTTCAATGCAAATTAAAATGGAGACAGAATTAAAACGATAAAACCACTGTTTATGTTTATATAATTACATTGGTGTGTATCCAGTCAAAATTTTGTTTGTTTTACTGATCATTATTTTGGCATAAAAAGGAGATAAGATAATAATATTATTATAGTCAGACTATTACAAATTAAAGTCTTGTTTTGTTATAACTGTAAAATAAAGCTGTTTGTTATTAGAGAAGTATACTATAGGAAATAATCAAGTGAGGCAGTTGAAGGTAGGCGGATAGACGACAACTGGAGTTAGGTCGACTTATGGCCAAAGTTAAAATAAAGATTGAGTAGGTTTTTTGGGCAAATAATGAAAACAATATTACATGAAATGGTAAGTGACATTAATTTCTTAACAAAGAACCTATTAAGCACAAGCTAACACTACGAATTTTCCATAAATATATAGGCACTTGTAAACATTCAAAATTACATAGCATTTCTATTAAACTATTATATTTGCAAATATTAATTTTTCATATCACAACCAAACCAAATAAAGGAACATATGCACTTTATAACCTGGTTGTATAGTGAATTTATACCCAAACAAAGTATATCTTTCATAAATAATCACAACCAAAATATATCTTTCACAGGCTTAAAAGGATGGTGCTTAATAAAAAAAATTAGAAGATCTAGGATAACGGTAATAGTTTTCTGAAAAATTTTCCTTTTGCTTCTGAAATCTCTATTTTGAAGTTATATTTCTTTAGGCGCGTTACGAAAAAGATTATGAGAGTTAAATTTTCCGAATGCAATAAAAATAAACAGAATGAAGTTGCTCACCATACAATAAAAATATATAAACAACATGATGAAGTTGCTCAATAAACATATATTTACATAGCTTATTTGACAGAAAGTTGCCCACTATTTTATTTTTCTGCTGGCTTTCTATTGTAAACCAATCATTTGACAGACCATTTTTTTGTTAAATTGAATGCTAGATATTCCTAAAAATGTTTAAAATAATTAAATTTAATTTTAAAGTTAATTGAAATTTAATATAATTAGTTTATAATTTTTCAACATTTTGACAGTTTCGTTATTATTAGATATTTTAGGGTTCCATACCTCGAAAAGGAAAAAGGGAACTCTTATAAGATAACTCACGTATCTGTTCATCCGACAGACGGATCCACGGCCACGGTTATCCACGGTTATATACACGGTTATCCAGAGCCATTTTACCCAAAAACCGCTTGACGTATAAATTTGACATTTGACATGGTAATAAAACATATTAACCGTCATATATCTCAATAACTAAAATTGAAAAAAATATTCATTAGGACATTTTAGGTTGATAAATTAAATACACGATTTTTTTAATTGTAATATTTTTGAGTATTGTTTGAAAAAATTAGTTATGAAAAACTCGAAAATATTTATTTACAAGTTTTTCTTTATATTTACGGAAAAATATGAAAAACATATATTTCTCCACATATATTCTTGAATCTACTCAACCTAAAATTATAAATATATGAAATTTTACCCTAGTCTAATGCCTATGAAAGATATATTTAAGTATATTTTCGCTGTGAATATTTTGCATTTTTGTACGATTTAAAAATAATTCTGTGTATATTTAAATGTAATAAGTAACATAAAAGTAATTCTGCGTATATTAAAAGTAATTTTTTTAAATATATTTAAATGATATAATATTTAAATTTTTATAGATATCTACTTGTATTTTATGCTATTAAAATAAAGAAAAATTATATTTCATTTTTATTTTGTCAATAAATTCCGTTTTATTTCCCAATTATTTTAGTTCTATTAAGGGACAACTATTGATCCTGTCTTAAACACAGTTAAGCATTTAAACATTTAGGAATATGTAGTATTTCCCTGGCCCGACGAGAACCGTAACGGGTTCCGGGGTAGTTGTTATGTCGGACTCCTAAGCTCCATTCGCGCTCGACGATACACGACGGCAAGCCACACCGTGGGCTTTTTTTAGAGAAATCAAATATATAATTATTTGTATTAAAAAAAACAGAAGCAAAGAAATGACCTAAAAAGAAAATCAGCCTCCGTTTATTTCAGTAATTAAAAATACCACTAAACTTAAGGTTACGAAACACGAGCTTTTCTCCCCTCCTTAAAAGCAATTCTAAATTAGATTATCTTGCAAGCGCGCTTTCCAGAGCTAAAATACCAATACTAAATGGCCTTTCTTGACACATTTTTACACGCATCAAAACTGAAAACGATCTTTCCTCTCTAGCTAGTGTTGCTGTTATTGTCATAAAAATGCGAAGAGCTAAGCATGGAATAGGAAACAGAAATGTCAAATGAGTTTCTTGAAGTGTATTCATTGGTAATAGGGGTTCCAGAATGACTTTGCCAAAATTTGCTGATAAATTAATTTTAAGCCCTTAATGTCATCTACAAGCTCATGTTGTCCCTTAATTTCATCTACAAGGTCAGTTTTATACCTACTAATGACGACAACTGTCTGTCTTTTAATTTCAGCCTTCGCTAAATTGCGAAATTTCCATAGAATGGAGAAAACATTATAACGTTCATGCACGGCTTTAAATCGCATAGTTTTGTCTCCGACACCTGTGTCTAAAATAACGTAGAATAATTCCCTGATGGGTTCTCTATCACTTTTTCATCTACCATTTTCTTTCGTTTGTAGAACCTTTTTGTCTCTTTTTGGAAAGATGCTGGCCAGCCAATATTTTTAACCACGGTGAGAGTTTCGGTCCAAATCTTTCCCCATCTCCTGTCACAGAACCTTGAAATAGGGTATTTGACTGATGTCGATGTTTTTTGTAAAAAATGTTTTGAAACTGAAGAGTAGGTTTAAAAAAACCTTGGGATAAAAAAAATAATGCATATAACAAACAATTAATTGAAACTTCTAAACAGGAAAAAGTGTAATCATGTTCTCATTAAATAGAAAAGGTTATGATGAATTTAGTTTCAACACAAAAAAAATGAGAAAATTGTAATACGTAATATATAAATTAAATGCAATATTTAACGAGATAGTAAAGATATTTAATGAACTCCCTTATAATGAATGCTAAATACGGGCTCTTGCAGCCACGCACCCGCCCGCCCTTATGGCCGCTCTCCGCCCTAAAATATTTAAACTAACGAACAGAAGTGGCCGTGTCAAAGGAACAAACCGACAGTCCCACTGCCGCTGTGCAACTCTGAACGTTTATGTAAATTTAATTATAATTAAATTAACCTTCGACTAATTTAATTTTTATATCAAAATTTTAATACTTGTCACTGTGTTTAATTCAGACTTTAATATAAACTTTACATATATTTCTAACTCTCATCACAATAATGGAAGATGATAATGCAACATCAGAAGTGAAATATGCAGGTATACATCCTACCGAATCCGCTCGTTCTCCAACTGTCTAACCAGTGGCTCCTGTACTAGGATTAGCCTCCTACCACTTCGCTGCTTTCATTCGAGCTGTCACTGGAAACCTCAGTACGACGAGCACTCAACCGGCAACACCCAACTATCACGCGCCACCACGACTGATTGAAGATTTGCTGCCGCTGCCGATATTCACCCGAGAGCCAACGATAGGGGTGCAGCGCCCTGGATACGAGAGGTAGAGATCGAGATGGAAGGCAACAACTGGAGCGATCAAGATATTCTGGGTCTCACGTGACTCTGCTTGAGTGGAAATGCTGCCGTTTTCTTCCAAGAGTGGCCTCCAGAGAAGCGCACTTAGAAGAATTTTGAAATGACTTATTAACACAATTTCCAAGCAAGAAAAATATGATAGAATGCCTGACGACCACTCAAGAATGTAGAAGAAGTACGTCCTCTAAAGATTTAGATGCATATGCTAGGGAAAAGCTTAGGTTAGTACAGTTAACTAGTATTCCCTTCACGAATTCAAAATTGGTCGAATTTATAATATCTGGGATTTCTGATACGTCTATACGCAGTCTATTAATAACTAGCCAAAGCGAAAATCCTCGCCACCTGTTGGCTAAAATGGTAGAACTAACTAGAGATTCTTCCTCGTTCTCGACTCGAGTCTAAGTCATAATGTATACCCCAAACGAGATGTGCCGAGCACTGCCAATCGCGCTACATTCCCACGAATAAAACGCCCATTTGATAAAATTGATTCAAAAACTTCACCCAAACTAAACTGTTTTCAATATGGGTTTTCAGGTCATCGACTGCTGGGAAAATTGCCCCACTCTGACCACAAATCAATTACTACGTCAGTCTAATTTTAATCTTTATCACCGAATATACAACTCACAAAATCATATCTGTGATCACTGTAAAAAACCCGTGTAAATTGTTGAGTTCACCATGGTAAACCCATAATAAAAGTCGAAGTAAACTCTGTCTCAGTTATGTCACCAGTGGAACTTACCAAATGGTTTGCGCGAGGTGCGCAATTAAACTGTCTCTTTGATACGGGAGCTGAATGTTCGCTAATTAAGATGAATATTGCATCCCGCGCTAATGTTCCTTTAACCTCATTTGTTTTGTCTATGAGCGGAATTGAAGGAAGTGTCGTATCGGCTATTGGTCAAGAACAATTAATAATACAATTTGAAGAAATAACTCTCGATGTCATACTCGTAGTATTCAAGGACCAAAACATAAAATATGACTGTATTATAGGATGGAATGTACTTAACGACGATTTAATTTTAAACGGCAACGTGTGACTCTGTTTATTTACACAACTGCAACACCATATCTTTGAAAAACCAGACTCTGCGCGGCAATAAAGATATTGTTTACATAAACAATACTTCCGCTAGCGACATTATATTGAACACTTGTCCTCTAGTGAACAGAGCACATCGTTGAATTTGTTAAATGAATATAATTCATATTTCTATACAAGTAACGGAAATACTACAGTTTCTACAGGGTTACTACGTATCACTTTGAATTTGGAAAAGGTAGTGATGCGACATCCATATCGACTGTCGATGTCTGACCAGGAGACCGTAATGGAAATAATAGACGATTTACTTGCTAAATGTATAATTCACCCTAGTAACTCTCTCTTTTCCAGTTCCATATTATTATTTCGAAAAAAATCGGAGGAAGCATGTGCGTTGATTTTCGCAAATTAAATAGGATCACCGTAAAGGATAGTTTTCCTCTTCCTTTAGTTGTCGATCAATTAGATAGACTTGGGAAAAGTTGTTTTTTTTTCAACACTGAATATGACATCAGGCTTCTATCAGATACCAATAGATCAAAAATCTAAATCAAAAACTGGGTTTGTAACCCCACAAGGACATTACGAATTCTTGAAAATACCCGTTGGCCTCTGTAACGCCCCGGTCGTTTACCAACAAGCTATTAATACTACCTTGCTTCTAGTCTATTTGGATGTTATTCTCGTAATATCTTCTAAGAAAGCTTATTATGCCTAGAGGAAACCCTACATAGGCTGTTTAAAGCAGGTTTTTATATGAATATTAAGAAATGTTAATTTTTCAAGACATCTGTCAAATACTTTGATCGTATCGTTTCAAAGGACGGTACACGGCCTAGTATGACTAAAATAGAAGCACTTATTCGATCACCTGTTTCGTCTTTTGTACGGCATGTTCGTAAATTCTTGGGTCTCGTGGGATATTTCCGTAAATTCGTGCACGATTTCTCAACTAAAACAGCCTGCATCTCAAATTCAAACCAAGCAAAGTGTCCTTAGAACTGATCAGTTGACTGTGAACAGGCGCGTTAGTACGTTATTAATAGACTAACATCCCAACCGCTTCTTGCTATATTTAACCCTGATAATCCTCCTGAACTATATACAGTTGCTAGTAGCTTAGGCTCTGGAGCTATTTTGACACAAAAAGACCAAAATGGTGTCAACAACGTCATGGTTTACTTCAGCTAAAAAGCTTTACCAGAGGAATCTCGCTACCATCTTATGAGCTAGAAACGATAACGTAGTGAGGGCACTCGAACATTTTCATGTCTACCTTCTAGGTACATACTTTAAACTTATAATCGACTGCAACTCTCTGAAGGCGTCTCAATTCAAAAAGGACCTGGTGCCCAGAATAGCCCCTTGGTGGATTTATAATTTTAATGTCGAGTATCAAAAAGGCAATATATAACTCAGGTCGAGTTTCTCAGTCGTAATCATCTCTTAAGTCATTTCAATTCAAAAAGGGCCTGGTGCCTAGAGTAGCCCGTTAGTGGATTCATCAGCAAGATTATAACTTTAGTGTCAAGTATCAAAAAGACAAATATGTAACTCAGGTCGATTTTCTCAGTCGTAATCCAGTGTCCAACCCTAACGTCTCGGTTGTCATTACGGCAATATCAGTGTGGTTGCAAATGGAACAAGCGCGAATTACGCCGTTCGTTCGAGCGGTTAAGTTTTTAAAAACGATGAGTAATAAATTTATTTGCGCAAGTGACCACAAATTATTTATTTATTATATTTATTTATTCATTATTTTTATAAATTATTTATTAATTGTTTATATAATTTTATTAATTCTACTTGTACAGAGACAAATTTATAAATATTGAAAGACAATTGTAGCTAAACAACAAATTATTACAAGTGCTCCTGCTGTATGGCGAGGGCTCCTTTTATATGATAGTTCGATGGTGTCGTATTCTGCTTCTGGTTTATATTGTCAAATGTAATTCTTGAATATAATATTTAATAGGGTAACTAGTGTTCTCTCGATGTGTGGTCAGTCAGTTAAGTCTTCGTGTAACAATCGTGATCCGGATTGTTAAAAAAAGCGAAAAGCGCAAACATACGGTCGTGATCTTGGTAAATACGCCATCCGTAATGGCATAGTGTTTTATACAAATGAAAATAATCAGTTAATGTGTATACCGCGTACTGCTCGATATAACCTGCTTAAGGTTTTCCACGATAATAATTGTCATACCGATATTACGAAGACACTAGATAAATTAAAACAAACTTTCTTCTTTCCTCGCATTAAATATTTTCTTTCCAAATATATAATATGTGTAATACGTAAATCCAAGAATGGCAAACCTGAAGATCTATTGTGTCCAATTACGAAAACGCCTATACCATTTCATCCGCTTGATATGGATTGATTAGGTCCGATCAACCCGTCAGAAGGATGTTCATTCCTCTTAGTCCTCGTAGACGCTTTCACTATATTTCACACGATAAAACTGCTCATCGAGGCAAAAGAGCCACAAACACAAAACGCAATTTTAAGTCTTGCTGCTATGTTTGGAACATCGGTGTGGGTTATTTCTGATAGCGGAAGTAACTTTAATAATACTATTGTTAAAGGTTTATGTAACAAACTTAACACTGAACTTCATTTCGTAACCCCATATAACCCTCAAAGTAATGGCCAGGTTGAATGCTACATGGAGGCTACATCCCTATAATAAACTAATGATAGGGACCTATCTAGTATTGGAAAAATGGCGGTATCCAAGATTGATGAGGCATCGATTAAAAGTAAAATACGTTTTGATAAAGTTCGACGTCAGTCCAATGTTTACAAACCAGGATAACACGTAGCTGTGGAAATAATGGGCTGGCGTTCAAAACTTTCACCACGGTTTAAGGGAACGTACAGGATCCAAACGGTGAACATTGATGAAACAGTTTCTTTGACAGGTATTGGGAAACTGAAAAACATTAAGTATGCCGTTAAGCCTCTGAAACTATGGCCGGTGGCACAGCAAATAGACACTTTTACAGACAACCTAGATAATAGTGGAGATGGCTGTCTTGTAGCTGATGGCTAATAACTTTATTCGAAATAATTTTACATCAAATGTTGTGAAACGTTTTGTGAAACAGTTTTCGTTCTTGGGAAAGATTTGATCTACCAGACCTTATTATTTGACAATTTATGTACAAGTGTTTTGCATTTGTTAATTTCTCTATATGTTAAGGTCTTTGAATTCGCTCGCAGAGTTAAGCCAGATGCGAATGCAACAACATTATATGGATTTGAAATGCATATGTTAAGGCCTCTGAACTCGCTCGCAGAGTTAAGTGAGACGCGAATGCAACAACATTATAAGGATTTAAAACGTATATGTTAAGGTGTCCGAACTTGCTGGCAGAGTTAAGCCAGACGCGAATGCCACAACATTATAAGGATTTGAAATGTATGTGTTAAGGCTTCTGAACTTGGTTGCAGAGTTAAGCCAGACGCGAGTGCAACAACATTATAAGGATTTCAAATGTATGTGTTAAGGCCTATGAACTCGGTCGCAGAGTTAAGCCAGACGCGAATGCAACAACTTTATAAGGATTTTTAAATGTATATATTAAAGCCTCTGAACTCGCTGACACAGTTAAGCCGGACGCGAATGCAATTAGATTATAAAGATTTGAAATGTATATGTTAAGGCCTCTGAACTCACTTGCAGAGTTAAGCCAAACGCGAATGCAACAATATCACGAGGATTTTAAAAATACATATGTTAAAGCCTTTGCACTCGCTCGCCGAGTTAGGCAAGACATGTGAAGAGCAACCTACAAAGGAATCTTAATTCACTTATTTAACACATGTACTAGACTTTGCAACACCGGAACTTAAGCAGATTATGCCCTAAATGGATTTATGGTTATGTAAAAAGATTTTTAATGTAATATGCAATTTGTATATTCTGTTATCAGGAAAAACCGAGCAAACATCATAGAATAAACGGTTCGAGACCGAACCTCTTGTCAGGTCGGGCGTGTTGCAGCCGCGCACCCGCCCCACCGTTGTGGCCACCCTCCGCCTTACAAGATTTAAACTGACGAACAGAAATGGCCGTACCAAGGAAACGAACGGACGGTCCCACCGCCGCTATGCGACTCTAAACATTTAAATCAATTTAATTAATAATTAAGGATATATTTTGAAATTTTTATAATTAGTTAATCCTTCGACCAATTTAATTATATCAAAGTTTTAACACGTGTTGCTGTATTTAATTCAGACTTTAATATAAACTTTACGTGTATTTCTAACTCTCATCACAATAATGGACGATGATAATGCAATAGGGCCAGTGACGTCATAATCAAGTTGTGTTTTGTATAGAGCGTTTTCGCACGAATTGTAGTTCGTCAGTTTTTAAGTCATTATAACTTAGTTATGAAAAGTTCTAGGTACGATAAATTGATTTTAACCATTTTTAATATTATTACTTTTATTAATTGTTGCTCTCCGTTCTTGAATTACTTTCTTCACAACGTTAATTGCTTTCTAGAGTTTCGTCCAAATTTATAGTTTGATGTGCGCTCTTATTTCTGTAGTCCAATTGTATTTCTATGGCATTCCAAAGATACGTTTAAAAGTAACAGTTCATCTAGTGCTTCTGCTATCCCAGGGAGGTGACCAGTAAAAGGTTTTATACTCTCTACTCTTGCGGATCATCACGTTTAGGACATAACATGTAGTGAACATTCTATTATTTTGTTTAGTATTTTCCACCTTTGATAACTAGAGCTGAAAATATTGTATATTTTTTGGACAACGCTAAAAAGGCAAGGCTTGTTCACGATAAAGATTGAGAGAGAATGACAAGCACAATGTGAATAAACTGCTAGATTATTAGCAGCCTTAACTCCGTTGTAGAGGCCTTTCACGTTGCTACCTTGGTCATATTCTGATCCTCGGCCATCTGATATTGGGAAGTGAAGCAATTCAAGTGTTGCCAGGCTATAATCTGAACAATGGCTTCGACTGTTTTTTGAGAGTAGTCGTGAAATGCTAATAGGCCCTCTTCAATTTTAAAACGTCTTCCGTCTTTGCTGACCAAGTTAACATACCTTATTAAAATAACCGTTTGCTTGACGTGGACAGTGTCTGGAATTGCATCTACAGTAATCGAAAAACATTTTGTTCTCTCACATTTTTTTAAAATATAGTTTCGAACTTGGGCTGTAGAGGTAGATATAAACTCGTTTTGAATATCAGCGATAAAAATGCACCCACAGTCTTGTACCAGTTTCTTTGGACTGTCTAATCTTCCGTGAGTAATCATTAAGAATTGAATCATATTTTGCGAACAATTCAAGGACTCCGAGAAAGTTATCATTAAAAGGATCTCCAATTCTGTTATTATTACCGTGAAAGGCTAAATCCCTCTTAGTAAGAAATAAAATTACTTTAAGAGTTCGACCTTTCCACAATTCTTGCTCATTTTTATAGATTTATATAATGAATCACAAAGGAAAGATTATGCTTTTGAGTTGATTTATTCTGTTTTCGACTGAAAATAAACATTTTTTTATGAAGCCCTATTTTCAGATTCAGGAATTTTGTCATGGAGACTTTTTCACTTTCAGTTAGTAGAATGGCCATCAGGTGATGCTAAAGCTGATTTTTAAGCAGGTGGTAATGTACTAAAAATTCTGCAAGGTTAATAAACGAGCGCTTGTTTTAGTTTGCTCCATACTAAACAATCTCGAACTAGAATTTCCCCATTCTGCAGTTTTTCCTTAAAAACTAAATATGGCAGCACAGTGTCATCTTGAGGAAAGTACTCGGTCAACTTTTCATGCGATTTGCGTGCGCAACTGCAGCGTGCAACTGCACCACGCGGCGGCGAGTGAAAGCTTTTGATTTAAGTGATGTCAAAACTTTTGATATAAATCGCCTTCTCGAGTTCGAAGTCCGGACGCTTTTGTTAGACGAGTACCTACAAGCTCGTTGACAAGTGTAATTGATAATAAAACTGTATAGGTAGGTAGTTATTATATACATATATGCCCACCCTACTTTTAATAGGAAAGGTACTAATATACATTTAATTATTGTTACAATCGTGAAATAAAATCGTGAAAATATCGCAAATGCTGGGCTCTTTTATTGTGTCCAGGTCCCAGGGATACATTCTCCCCTGACCCCCCCCCCCCTCTGGGCAGTTCATGTCCATTAAACAATTTACAAATATTAATTGTACAATACTTAAACATATTTTGCCTGCTGTATAATTCACAGACGTAAAAACGTAACGCGTATTTCCAAAATTATAAGAATTAGGATTATTATATTGCATAGGTCTAGTTTTCTCAAAAACTTTTCATTGGCTTCTAAAAATTCCATTTTTTCGTAATTATGTATTCAGTGATTTTGTAAAAATAAGGACGGAATAAAATGTTTTTTTTGTTGAAAATTGTGAAAAAAATGTTTTTTCTCATCTGTCAAATTACATTTGAATTAAAAAAAAATTCGTGTACTATACTTGTCCTCCAAAATTTTCATACAAATATTTTTAAATGGTAAGCATTGAGATGTGTGCGGGTTGAAATATTATACTATACCAAATTTCAAATTTCAACGTCAAGCACTTTCTAAGAAAAACGGCCGCGATAGACAGGCAGAAAGACATATGGGTGATCTTATAACTTTTTGGACCGAAGTTCTTTTACGCGGCTCACAGTAGAGCGAACTGGCAGAAATCGTAACGTAAGGAAAATTGTTATGTCTCCTCCAGACGGCCTTTTCCTCTCTTTCTATCTGTCTCTTTCTATTATATACGGTTGTGTGTGTACAGTTGAATGTGTATGTATCGACATTCGAGCAACAAGCATTGTCCGCGGTCAGCTGTATAACCTCAATTCTAAACACATGTAAATATTATTTATACTTATTTTTTTTTATTTTACTGGCTTTCTATTGTAAGCCAATCATCTGCAAGACCGTTTCCAATTCAATATGTATTTATTTGCATTATAAATTATTGATATATCATTTACTGAATATTAAAAATGTTTAAATTACAAAAAAATTTCGGCAAATTCATTTATTTTCATCATTACTTTATTATTTATTAAATATTTAAAATAAATAAATTGTCAGCATATTCATTGTCATGTCGTTATTTTCATTAATTAATTAAACTTTATTTAGATTGTTTCAGTTAATTTAACAATTCATTATATTTATTTATATTTTAGAAACATTTAAATTTAAAATAAAATAATTAAAATAAAAATAATTAAGTAAAAACTTAAAATTTAATTTCAATAAATAAAGTTTAATTAATAATGAAAATAAATGAATATGCCGGCAATTTATCGTATTTTATTAATTTTAAGTATTTTGTTATTGTTTTTTTTTTATTTAGATTTTTTTTACATATATTTATAGTTCACTATTTTATATTTAATTTTTTTTAATAAATGACTATTTTTCCTAAAATATTCAATGAAATTTATTGATTTAAATCCTTACTTTACACTTTTGCTTTGAAAAAATTATAAAAAATACCATAAAATGTACAAATTAGAGAGAGTTGAATAAAACAGGACTGCGCTTTTTGGCGTGACAAAAATACATTATTATAATCAATAGAAATCTATATTTTAAATCACGTTTAGAATGGAAAAAATAATCTAAGGAACTTCGTTCCTGGCGGGTGTCTCCCGACCGCACAGTTTTTTCGGAGGTACAAAATTCGAAAAAGTAGTGCAAAATTATTTAGCTTCAGTTTACAACAAAACAATTTTTTCGAAATTAATTTAAAAGTGTTAAAAGCTAAATAACATCACGAATAATGGACTTTTTTTTTATATATATTTATGAAATATTCATGTTAAACAAATTTAAGAAGCTTCCAGGAACAACAAAGAAAAATAATAATCTGTACTGAAAAATTTCTCAAAATAAGTTAACCGTTATTGCCAGAGCGCCGGTTGTACACATAATATTATCAATACACTTACAATATCCTTGAAGAGTTCCTTGATTCTATCACTCGGATTCAGTTCAGCTTTAGTTCTGACCAGCATGTATATTTTGTCTATATCAGGACAGGATCGAAGTAATTTCTCCATTATCACTGCAGAGATAAAAAAATTAAATGTATTTTAATCATCATTTGCATCGGTAATGTTATATGGGATTTAAATACTATGGGACAAGAGACAGAGTGGGCTATTGGGTTTAAACCACGAGTTACCCTATCTACGTACAAATAAGGTGATGTTGAATAGATTAGGGGTTAATTTTGTAGAAATCGTAATTAAATGAAACTACGTGATATAGTATTATTTATATTTTCTTTAAGTTTTTTACCACGACCTACGTTTCGTTGTATTACATCTTCAGGCAAAGATCAAATCATCATCAACTCTGCTAATAGCCCACCTGAAGATATTGTAATACAACGAAACCTAGGGCGTGGTAAAGAACTTAAAGAAAGTAGGAACAATAATACATCACGTAGTTTCATTTAATTGTGAATAAAGTGATGTATAAACGGGAAGACGCGATAACGCGAAACTCGTTTAAATGAGAATTGTTTTATTTAGCTGTTGTAAAGATCAGCAACAGTAGCGATTTTAGCTTAGGTCTTATGGAATATAAGTATTCTTGAATTGATCATTTGATTTAAAGTAACTGAACATAACTTTCACTTAAACTGATTTTAAAAGACAAATAACCAAATAAAAATAAGCTTTTCAGATGCGAATAGATTTCGCACTACGAGGGTTCCGCACACACCAAGAAACATTCAAACGTTTAAGGTTCAATAAAATTTCCATTATTCCAAGTATTAAAAATACTATTACAACCATTAAAGTATTAAAAATACTATTACAATTTTTCATTTTTCATATTGCTGTGAATTCAATTATCGTGAACTTTTTAAAAACTATCGTATTTAGAATTATTTCTGCAGTTTTTGGTAAAGTTCTAGAAGCTTTCTTTTTTTCTATAAGTTTTACTGATAGGCAGTTTTGATGATAGGCGGTGTATTTTTATGGAGGCTCTATTTATTTTGGTATATATTTATGGAGGCTTTATTTATTTGGTGTATTTTTATGGAGGCTTTATTTATTTTGGTATATTTTTATGGACGCTTTATTTATTTGGTGTATTTTTATGGACGCTTTATTTATTTGGTGTATTTTTATGGACGCTTCATTTATTTGGTGTATTTTTATGGACGCTTTATTTATTTGGTGTATTTTTATGGACGCTTTATTTATTTGGTGTATTTTTATGGACGCTTTATTTATTTTGGTATATTTTTAAGGAAGCTTTAATTACTCCTGAACTATCTAATATTAAAATCTAAAGGAAAAATTTTGAAACCTTTGTAACTAATGATTCTATAAACTGGTACCTCCAATGTTTCGGACGGAAAATACGGGAAGATCACTAACGCATCCCGCTGTCTGTCCCTCTGTCATAACCGATTTTCTCAGAAAACGCTTGGCGTAGAAACTCTGAATTTACCACCGTTATCTCAAAAATATTAATATGAAAATGTTAAGCGGGCAAGTTAAGTATACGAATTCTTTTGGTTTCATACATATTTTATGATATCGTTTGAAACTGAATAAAATAGGGGTGACTCCCTATTTTTTATTATAAAATATATTTTCTACAACAAATTTCACCTCCTTTTCAATTTCACCCCACCCCCCACCCCATATTTGCGAATTTCCTTGACTTAAAATTCTGAAAAGAAAAGGGTTGAATAGGCCTATGTAAAGGTTGTAAGAAGGTTGTCACCAAAATTCTAATCTTCAATTCTTTCTAAAATATGCCACAAGTTTTAATGTCATTGACGAATATAGTAGGTAATATGTTTATGTTGTGAAAAATTAATATTTGTAAATGGTTTAATGGAAATACAATAAACCCTTAAATGTGTATAAGCCTAAATGCACGCACTTTTAGTGCGAATACTGCCCTTGCTTAACAGGTTTTGTTATAAACTACGACAGCTTTTTTTATTTAATGAGGTTTATCTTTAGACTGAGGTAATTAAAATAATCTAGACCTATTGTTAGAACACATAATGATTTTTATTAGCATTGTTAAAAATAATATAAATTGAGTAATTAAAATTTATATTGATAAAAAGGATAAAAAGATAAAATCGAAAAACAGATTATTTTTCATTTGAATTGGAAGGACATTCAACTCATCCTGAGTGAATGTCAATGAGAAAGTGCTACCTATTCTCATTCAAATGCTATTAATGAAAGATTTAATTGGCTGTTAACAGTTTGAAACTAACTACCTAGCCCGGCTAGGTATAAACTAGTCAAGCGATGCGGAATTCCTAAAGTGTTAAAAATAAATTAATACAATGCCCAAAGTTCATGGCATTTATTTGTGTGTTCGTGTTTTTAGATTTGTTCATTCGCTTTCATTTGTAATTCAAATTAAGTAACATTTGACTTAATTTGAATTATATTTGGTTTGTCTTGCATTTTTGCTTTGGCCAATGGTATTAAAATGAATTTCCATTGTTTAAAAATTGATTTAGATAATGCCCAATGTTTGTGATATTTCCTTGTACATTATGATCTATTTATTCACTTATATTTGTTATTCAAATTCAGACAATTAAGCAATACCTCCGATCTTTTTGTCAGTTTTATTTTTTACCACTATACGGAAATACATAAATGAAAAGCTTGTAATTCGTAATTTTTTATTCGTGAATTCAAACTATACTGTAACTATAAGTCTTGGAACATTTTGGTTCACAGCCAAGAAAGCACAATTTAATTTTCCGCGTGTTATCGAAGTATTTCCTTTCATTTGGTGGAACATTCTTTTGACCCAGGTACTTTGCTATAAATCCAAGAAAGACTCCTTAGCAATAATGATTTTAGAACAATGATAATATCAAACAACTTGATATTAGCGTCGGATCTTAATAATTTAAGTCGTCTTAAAATTTCTGTAACAGCGTCAAATTATAATGGCTATTTAAGATCAAGGTTAACTTAATCTGTTAAACTTGAACTTATTTTTTAAAAGCACATTGTATTTCATTTTTTAAAACAACTACAATCTGTAATAATTTAATATCAGTTTGTTACAGGGGCTTGATGCAGTTAATATTTATATCAAATATAAAATGCAACTCTCACTATGAGGGTTTCATACGCATTTATAAACATTTAAACGGACACGGTATATCAATTAAGGTATTTCCAAATATTAATTTTTCTGAACGTAAATATATTGCCTACTGCACTTTTTACAGTCGTAAAAACAGGGCATATTTCAGAAATTATAACAGGAGAGTAGCTATAATTTACCAACACCCCCTGGGTAGGTTTTTAAAAATTCTATATTTCCATAATATAGGTTGGGTAGAGCCACACCCTATACCATGTACAGAATTAAAAAATATATTTTAAGTAATTCATTCCGCCCCTCCGTAACAAATTTCCATATATATTTGATTGTTAGCCATTGAGATAAGTGTGGAGAAAAGGGGCTATTATATATGTACACACATATATGCGAGTGATCTTGTAAAAGCTAATTTTTTTCTTTTTGAAATAAAGAACTATAAATAACTAGTTGAAAATCAAATGGTGTTACGTCTGAAAAGTTTCGAATCTAGTTGTTTGACTATAATAAAAATTAATCATTAACTAACATTCTGACTGGGATAACTTTAAAATAGGATTATACCAGGTATAGCAAGACATATGCTAAACAGGTTTAGATAGACAAATTAGATACATAATAAAAGAAAATCTGATTGAGTAAGCATGATGTTTGTCAGTTACAAATTCATATTATGTTTAATTTTTAAAACTGACTGTTTTTATTTTCTCATAAAATACGATAAATATTTTTTCCTCTTGCAAATAATTCTCTGCATTAAATTAGTTTATTTCCATATTGTCTATATTGTATAAACCAACATTGTTCCAAATTTGTTTACTCAACATTTTCTTAAATGAAATGAAGTAACTTATATTGTATATAGTGTCTGTTTTAAATTTGTCCCATCTATTTTAAACTATACTATGTAAACCAGCAAATATTTACTCAAGATTTTCTTAAATTAAATGAAGAAACTTATATTGTATATAGTGTCTATCTTAAATTTGTCTCATCTATTTTAAACTGTACTATATAAACCAGCAAATGTTTACTCAATATTTTCTTAAATAAAATGAAGAAACTTATATTTTATATAGTGTCTCTTTTAAATTTGTCCCATCTATTTTAAACTATACTATGTAAACCAGCAAATATTTACTCAACATTTTCTTAAATGAAATGAAGAAACTTATATTTTATATAGTGACTATCTTAAATTTGTCCCATCTATTTTAAACTATACTATATAAACCAGCAAATATTTACTCAAGATTTTCTTAAATTAAATGAAGAAACTTATATTGTATATAGTATCTATCTTAAATTTGTCCCATCTATTTTAAACTATACTATATAAACTAGCAAATGTTTACTCAAGATTTTCTTAAATTAAATGAAGAAACTTATATTTTATATAGTGTCTATCTTAAATTTGTCCCATCTATTTTAAACTATACTATATAAAGCAGCAAATATTTACTTAAGATTTTCTTAAATTAAATAAAGAAACTTATATTGTATATAGTGTCTATCTTAAATTTGTCCCTTCTATTTTAAACTATACTATATAAACTAACAAATGTTTACTCAATATTTTCTTAAATTAAATGACGAAACTTATATTTTACATAGTGTCTATCTTAAAGTTGACCCATCTATTTTAAACTATACTATATAAATATTATTCCCACCTTCCACCCGGGTTATTTCAGGACAACTCTATGGTCCCGTAATATTCGCCCTCATTAGAAAAAGGAACCTTTGAAGGTCCCCCAATAGTGTCCCATAACTACCGTCCAATGCTTCCACCTAATAAAATTAAAGATTAACCCTCAGTAGTGGATCATTTAAGATCGCCATTTATCTAAAGACGCACTTTGTGAACCGCTCTAAACGACTCCGAGATCGGTTCGCTCTCAAATACACAACGTTCTAAAGTATCGCGTGATTCTATTATAATATTAGGTCGTATGCTCTTGAATAAAACTATATGCGTATCGTCGTGCTCACAGTGGAATAACACGTAATCCTGATTTCCAGAATCGCACGAAAATCGCCGGGCTATCTCTGAGAAAATGTGTACAAGCCGGTGCGAAATCCACTGTACCCCGTTAAACACTGTAAGGTATAATATAATGATGGCTAGCGATTAGTATACGAATATAAATAGTACGTATCTTACACTGCCTGTCTCAAATTTCTTCCATGCGGTCTTTTGATTCGAAGTATTTTCTATGGTCTATGTAAAATTTCTGTAATTCAATATTGAAAAAATACAGAGGTAGTCAAAATTTCGATCCCTAAATGAAATAAAACAACCAAAAGAAAAATCACTCGCATATATGGAATAAAATATAAGAAAGAGGAAGGAGCGAGCGGTGGGCTCTCGCTCGCGCAGCAACTTGAGTAGAAACAATTTAGGGCAGGTCCTATTATAGTCATAGCTCAATTAGGTGGTGCTGAGGTATGCCTACATACTACATACGGACTTGATCAGCTTTGAAGCAGAAAAACCTTCCAGCAAATGTCCCCTTTAGCCAAATCCGATACAGGTACAATATGTCTGATAACAACCTTGTCAAGAAATGCTCTATATAGTCGCTTACATCCCTTGTCAGGCACTGATACGGCTGCTTTACTTCTGTCCACTTACGAAATGCCCCATCAGAATGCATCCGATTCTGATTGCGTTAGCCTACTTAGACCTTGCTATGGCCTGCCGTATTTGAATGTACTAGGTCCCGATATGCTACATTACTATAACCATATTACGAAATGGCCTATCAAAGTGCATCCGGCCGTAACAGTTTTGTTCTATTCGAAATGCTCTATCAGAACCCATCCGGCCCTGGAAGCATCGCACAAGTTCAGACCTACTGTTATGTTTTGTATATATGATTCATATCCAGAAAATAAATTTTCAATTCATCAGAAATTCACTACAAATCCGAGTTTTATACATTTCCTTATGTCAAAATTCAGAAGTGTTTATTCTACTCACATAAATATGTAAAAAAATCCGTAAAGTGGGTGAGACGTTAATTTGACCTGTAATATCAATCATTATTTTAAAAACATGCGTAGACATTTGGCGTATATATGTTAAATTAACTGACGTTAATAAAAAAAATATTCAGTATACCCGCAGAGTTCGGTGTAATGAATTACAAATGTTTAATCTGATCTAAGGTTAGACCTGGCATTACGTGAATAATAGTTCAAAATTAACATTAACGAAGAGGAAATATATATTTGTTATTTATTAAATACAATAAATCTAGTGAGGTTTATTTCAAATTTAGACGGTATATTTAAAGTAGGAACTTGATTTTTCACTAATTTTTAGAAAAAATATTATATTTTCAGGAAATTTATTTATTTTTGATCAGGAATTTATATATATATATATATATATATATATATATATATATATATATATGTGTGTGTGTGTGTATGTATTTCCATAATAATATCCACAGATATAGATCAAAAAATAATTTAAATTAAGTTTATTAATTAATTCGTTAATAATTAGGGCTAGAATATAAAAACTGATACAAAATACAGTACAATTTTTATTAATACAATATTCTATTTAATATCTAAGTAATCTATTTTAACGAATAAAATAAAATGGCAGCGCACCAATTGTTGTATTATCATAACTGTCAAGCAGAATATACATAGAACTGTCGAGTGTTTACATATAACGAGAGTTATATCATAACTAGGCCAGATTCGTTATCAGCCAAATATTATATTCCTGCCTGTGTAATTCTCAAATAGCGTATAGTGGAAGAATATTTCTAATTTAATGCAAATATAACACTATAAAAATTTACAATAATATTAAAACTTGGCGTTTTTACTAAGTATTATTTATGCGATATGTCCATTTTACATGTATACAAAATAATACATGATAGATAGATATAATTGTGGATTACGCGATAGAATTAAAAACTTATATTGAATAGGATCGCTCTATAAAACTTGATATAGTAAAAAGTAAATAAACAGAATGTATTTAACAAAAACCGCATTAAAGTTAAAACGTTGAAATATACATGTATCACAATATATTTTGGTTTGTATTTTTGACAATCCAGCAGGATAATAATGAAATGTATATTGTTCATATTTTAAATTAACATATATTTTATTCCAAATACGTAATAGATATAATTAATTGTAGATTACGCGACAGAATCAACAACGGATATTGAATAGGATCGCTTTATAAAATACGTAATAGATATAATTAATTGTAGATTACGCGACAGAAATACGTAATAGATATTATTAATTGTAGATTACGCGACAGAATCAACAACGGATATTGAATAGGATCGCTTTATAAAACTTAAATAAACAGAATGCAGTTAACAAAAAGCGCGTTAAAAGTAAAACGTTGAAAAATACACGTATCGCAATCGATTTTGGTTTGTATTTTTAACAATCCCGCTTGATGATAATGTATATTGTTCATATTTCAAATTAACATATATTTTATTATAAATAAACTGCTCGATCTCATTTGGTACAAGAAAATCTTTATATAATAATAGATTAGACGTATTAATTAAAATTTGGAATAGATATCTTTCTTTAAACACATTTAACATACTTCAAGAACTCCGCATCACGCAGCGTCTATCAACCCTAGCACTGTCTCAAATTTTGAAATTCTTTGTCTCGAGGCGAAACAATGACTCCATAGAGCGTTTGGTGATCCAGGGAAGGGTCGAAGGAAACAGACCGCGTGGCAGATCACCCATGCAATGGACTGATCAAATAAAATCAGCAGTTGGAAACCCTCTACATAAATGCACTAGAATGTCGGCTAACAGGTAAGATGCCGAGAAATTGTGAGGAGGGTCACATCAAACACCGATGATGATGTAGCCTCATCATGACCACGACCGCTTTGTCAAGAGCGACACGAGTCAGAAGAAGAAGAAACACATTAAACAGGTTTGATGTGGCCACTTTTGAAACAAAAAATAAAATGAGACGTTGAGTCTCTTGCATATCTTATTGCCTAAAAGTATAAGGAGAACTATATTAAGTACAGGGACTATTTTTTACACCTGATACAAAATCAAAAGCTTTGAAAAGCTCAGTTTTTTATTTTTGATCGAGGAATTATGAGACGCACTTTACATTAGCTTATACCATTTAAAAAGTGGTTCCAAACGTTGAAAAGTCTTGTCTCACTACACAATATTTTCCCTGGTTGCAATAACCCCGGAAAAGTAATCAAGATAACAGAAAACTGTTAATCTAGGAACACTGTTAACCCGAGGTGAGACTAAATCGACTGCTGTTTATACTGGTGGAACTTCTGCTAAAAGTACCTACCAACTTTATAAGCCTGGATTGGTCAATTTAAATTACAACCTTAAAATATTTCTTTCTAAAGGTCTTCATTAATACACAGGCCAGATTTAAAAACGCCAAATGAAGTATACTTAATTTTTCAATTTAATTTCGGAATTGTGATTTTACCGTCGACTCCGAATTAAATTTCGGAAGACGATACAAAGCATTTGATTCAACAAAACATACTCAATATTTATGATGATTAACAAACACATTATTAATCACAATACAAATAATTTCGCAATGACAAATATATTATCAAATATTTCACGGGCCTTTAATAAACAACTCGTTATCGCTACGTAAATGTGATTTAAACGCGTCGGTCGGCATTGCGCGAAGAAATAATGTATCTATTGAATTGTAATTTAATGTCAGTGTGATATAAATTCTATTTATGATAGTTAATTAAACGTTAATAGATACTAATGCAGACCTATCTTCACTCGTTTAGTTCAAGTAACTTTTAGTTATCGTTATACGATGATGTCATACAATTGTATATACGCGACATTTGTTATAGTAAAAATAATTTATTTTTACGTTCAAAAAAAATTCATACACCGTAGAAGTAAAACCTCAGTATTCAAGTATTTACTTATTCACAAAAATAAAAACATAATTTTATGATCTAAAGATAATTTTATTGATCCAAAATTTACTTTTTCATACATATGTTTAGTTATTTCTTCCATATTTTAAAGTGATAGTATACAACACTATGATAATTAAAAATTAACGAGAGGTGTTGTGGGACACCCGGTTGGAACGAAGTTCCTTTCGTAATATATTATGTATTAAATGTCATAATAAAACATTCACCATAATAAAACATTGTTAATCGTAAGATATGAAAAAATAAAAAGCCAGTAAAAAAGGGCATTTTCACTGTTGTAAATATCGATACAATATAAATAAGTTTAAATTATACTCTTACGAAAATAGCCAAAAAATAAAAAAACAATAATAAGAAAATGTATTCGTCCTTAGCGGTGCGTATCGTAAACGAAACGCTTTAATAAAATATTGAAAATGTTGACAAGATTAAAATTTCCACGAGATTCCTCAAAATTTTCACTTCGTTCTTATTCATATTGACCTATATGAACAAGCATAAATCACAAACCGAAGTCGGCGTAATTTGTTGTGTATCTGAAATTTAGATTTACGACTCACAAACGGTTTTGTATCACCGATTGAAGTGTACATCAAAATAAAGCTGTTCTCTGTCTACGAAGTTACAGTTTAAAGAATTAACCTATCACGATATATAGTTTAGAAGTTAATCAGTACTACTTGGATCTTGTGTGATGTTGACACTTAAAAAGAATTAATTAAAAAAATAATATACAAAAGACGCTTTCACAAAATACTGCACTAAAAAGCCAAAAAATAATTATCGAACCTGTTTTCTCTGTCTACTTATTAAAGACTTTAGTGTAAGTCATATTTATTATTGAGTTTAATGTTTGAGAGTAAATTCGAGGGGCGCTTTTTCTTAAAAATAAATGATTCAAGAATGGTACTTTGAACATAAAATGGGTATGCTTAAAATGGGCCCACAATGGAGAAAAGAAAAATGAACGTGAAAAAATATTCTATTATCTTGGTAAATTTCTCATGATTAAAGAGCGTTGGACTATTATCAAAACTTTTTATGGAAAAAATGACGTTTTAGGACAACTACAAAACTATGCTAAAGCGATTGTCAATTAATTTCCGTTTATGTCATTTTGTTCCCGTCTTAATCGCGCATATGCTGTACTAATGGAAGTGAAATAATTGAATTTATTCAATGATACAATTGCGATTTGTATATTGTTATGATGAAACAAAACTGTGTTGTCCCCCGTCCGTCCTCCCCTCAATTATAATAGCATGTAACTAAATGCAAACTTGTATAACCAATTTTCAATATAAATATGAATATCACGAAATGAAATGCGTACAAACTTAATCAACGACTAGACGACTAAGGAGCGAAAGAGCACGCAGTATACGGATGAAAGCAAGCAAATGTATCGAATTAAGCGCGCGTCTTTCCTAATTCTTTTTAGGAAGACGTTATATGTTGCCAAACGGGTAATTACAAAATTCACACACACACATACAGATACACACATACACACACAGACACATACACATACACACACAGGGCGCGCTCACACGCACGCCCACATGCACACACTCCCAGATACACACACACACACAGGCAAACCGACACACACACACACACACATACACACACACACACAGACACACACACACACAGATACACACACACACACACACACACACCCACACACACAGAGATACACACACACACACAGAGTGAGAGAG
Organism: Druceiella hillmani; assembly: GCA_039881145.1. NCBI lineage: Eukaryota > Metazoa > Arthropoda > Insecta > Lepidoptera > Hepialidae > Druceiella > Druceiella hillmani. The sequence goes on along the minus strand of JAYKKI010000089.1, from coordinate 6,029,782 downwards.
AGAGAGAGAGACACACACATACACACAGTCACACACACACACACACACACACACACACACACACACACACACACACACACACACACACACACACACACACACACACACACACACAGTCTCACACACACACACACATGCACACGCACACTCACATACGCACACACACATACACATATACATATGCATATGCAGTTGTTACAGTTGCTCTTGCCAGAGACGTCTCATCGCAGTCACACCTACGTTCATTTACTATCGTATTTCTAGTTTTCCTATGCATTATTACAAATTCAGATTTACTTTTCAGATTATTCACTAGTATTTAATATTATTTTGGATTATTTTTTTATTGAAAAACGACTCGGCATAACAAACGACTTCTAAATATTTGTTGTGCAACAAGGCAGCGGCGTGGGGATTTTGACTACAATGGCGCGAAGAAAACTCCTGTACTTGATACGCAAATGTGCTGCCATGAAGTAACATTTGAAGAAGTAATACTTCTACGGTAGTATTTCAGTAATGCTCAAGCAGTATAATCTGACGAGCAAATAAAGATGACGAGCACCGATTCCTGACCGTATTTATTGAACTCCGCAACTCCTTGTCGGAGGGAGTACCTCATTTAACAAGTAAATAAATAAATAATTTTATCTTTCAGTTTACATAAACTTTTTTACAGCTGGCAAGCAATTTCCGTTACTGAAAATTCTATGCTACAAAGTTTAAGTCAAGCACCCTAGCTTATCCAATTTATCCAAATAAATACATCATTTTTGTCGAGTAACCAAAATAAATCTAGTGTTTTCTAGCTCTGTACTATATAAGTTAATGATCTTTGTTTTGTGGTTAATTCCCTAGTATAGCCAACGTTCTTGCAAAAAGAAATAAACATTTATTAGTTTAATTTAATAAAATAATCAAAGGATTTTGCTCCATGTACGATCTAATACAACTATATAATCTCCACTTAAATATCGAACAGAAAGGTCGCAGGATAAAAAAAGTTAATTAACGTTTATACTTTTATTAAGTTAATGATCTTTGAGTTAATGATCTTTGAGTTACTATATAAGTTTATACTTTTATTTTATACTTTAAAAGTTAATTAACGTTTATACTTTTATTAAGTTAATGATCTTTGAGTTAATGATCTTTGAGTTACTATATAAGTTTATACTTTTATTTTATACTTTAAAAGTTAATTAACGTTTATACTTTTATTAAGTTAATGATCTTTGAGTTACTATATAAGTTTATACGTTTATACTTTTATTAAGTTAATGATCTTTGAGTTACTATTTAAGTTAATGATCTTTGAGTTACTATATAAGTTAATGATCTTTGTTTTGTGGTTAATTCCCTAGTACAGCCAACGTTCTTGCAAAAAGAAATAAACATTTATTAGTTTAATTTAATAAAATAATCAAAGGATTTTGCTCCATACACGATCTAATACAACTATATAATCTCCACTTAAATATCGAACAGAAAGGTCGCAGGATAAAAAAAGTTAATTAACGTTTATACTTTTATTAAATTAATGATCTTTAAGTTAATGATCTTTGAGTTACTATATAAGTTTATACTTTTATTTTATACTTTAAAAGTTAATTAACGTTTATACTTTTATTAAGTTAATGATCTTTGAGTTAATGATCTTTGAGTTACTATATAAGTTTATACTTTTATTTTATACTTTAAAAGTTAATTAACGTTTATACTTTTATTAAGTTAATGATCTTTGAGTTACTATATAAGTTTATACGTTTATACTTTTATTAAGTTAATGATCTTTGAGTTACTATTTAAGTTAATGATCTTTGAGTTACTATATAAGTTAATGATCTTTGTTTTGTGGTTAATTCCCTAGCACAGCCAACCTTCTTGCAAAAAGAAATAAACATTTATTAGTTTAATTTAATAAAATAATCAAAGGATTTTGCTCCATGCACGATCTAACACAACTATATAATCTCCACTTAAATATCGAACAGAAAGGTCGCAGGATAAAAAAAGTTAATTAACGTTTATACTTTTATTCCTAATGGTTTCATATACTGATACCTTAAATCAAATAACTTCCCAAAAGTTTATTAGTTAAAAAGTTTTTCCATTACGAGTAGGAGAAGTGAATTTCTACTGCTTGTATAAAAATGTATGCAGCAGAAGCATATAAAATGTAATTTTAAAATTGGCGCCATATTTCTGCAAGATTTCAGTTTCAAAAATTTGAATGAAGAAGATTTATATTTTTAGTACTTACTTCTGCCTAAGAACCCGGTCCCGCCTGTCAGGAGAACACTCTTTCCTTTGAAGAACTTCTGGATATTCGAACAAGGTTCGCCAGTTTCATCGAAAATCTGCTGCATCTTCTGAGCGATGTCATCTCCTGAACATGAAGTGTCGTCGTTCACTTGATCGTTTGTCATTTTACGATTATTATTCTGGAATAAGGACAAACATTTAATGGAAATATTATTCCGAGCCGACGTAGCATTATGGAAAATAAATGATTCTAAATGCAGCGAGAAGGAAAAAGCTCTTAGGAGAATTATTAAACATAAAAGCATAGAAGGTACTGGGATGTGTCATACGGCATTATATAATAATAAAATCATTTATTCGTGGATACAAAATACAACAGGCAAAGTAATACACATGTACAGAAATTTTCTTAGAGCTAATGACAAAAAAAAATTAAAAATTCAGTTTTATTAAGCAACCTTAACTTTAAATTTTTCAATATTTTGTCCACAAAAAGGTAACGAGCTCGCAGTTATGTTATAAGCATCACCGATACGGCCGGTTTACAGCTAGCACCTATCGATACACACACACATACATATACATACATGCATATACACACATACACATAAACATATACGCATACCCACATACACTTTTTTATTCTTTTGGCAACTGTTTTAACTCTGCAGTACAGTAGTGGACACATATTTCATCAGTGATTAGAAATATGTTCAAAATGTTTGTGAATCAATTTCAAGTAACTCCAAACACTCGTGCAAAATCATGAGTTGGTTTCGTTTCCGTTCGAAAATCCTAGTTTATTGTGAAAAATGTTTTTAGTTCCCCATAATCTCACTTATCATTATAATTTTCAATTTTCTGTGACCGAAATAGTAATACATTTTTCTAAAGCTTTCTTTAGTAGTCCCAATTGACGGCCGTCAAGTACAAAAGTTATTTCCAATTCATACTATTCAGTTATTTCCAATGCTTACCACGTTTTAAATTAAACTGAGCAATCTTTAGCGATTGTATACGATCGGACAGATTCTCATCGAATCATCACCATGTCTTCATGTCTTGGTTTTGTGTGTTCCTTTCCTCATCAGGTTTTTAATAAAGACGTGGTGTACAATTTTAACCATATTCAAGAAATCCGTCAATTAAATCGGTATAAACTTGAAACCAAAAGCAACACAACTATGAAACTTTGCATAGTGATAATTATGGAATTGGTGAATGTATTGAGAGTTTCACTACAACATTCTAATTACTTCACTACACTGTATAGCATATAGAGTCACGTGTATTACGAAGGTATCTACATTAAAAGTGCAGGACATGCACCAGATAGGTCACGTCAAAATCACCTGGACCCTCAAATTATTATATATACGTAATACACTATAAACAAATCAAAGATTTTGATTTGTTTATAGTGTAAACATAAGAAGAAATTTTACAGAGTATGGTTAATTATTGGGAGGCAAATAAGTTTCAGGTTTAAATATGATAAAATCCAATTAAATAAATTGGACAAACTTACTTATACGGCCGTAAGACTCGATTAATTTTTTTTATTTAGTAACTATTTCTACAAACATACATTAAAAATGTAAATATATCGATCAGATTTAATGCTTCACGAAATAAAAAAATGAAACCTTCGAAATAAACCAATAAATAAAATATCACAATATTGGTCTACATCGATATATTATGCAGCCTACGCAGCACTATCGCAGATAAATTTCAATAAAATACTTCAATTATTTAGCACTACCTCTAGTACAAATAGTTTGAATCTTTAGTGTGCAAATTGGTGTCTCCTTCAAGCATGAACGGATGAAACGATCGACTATCGAGAAAGATCAGATGATTAATTGTCTACCATCCGCTAACTTTCCCTCCACACTGAAATGCCCACGCGGTTCCTTAATAATATGCCATTATTGAAGATGTTGTCATCAGTGGCAAAACTGCGAGTGAAGTGAATAAATAAAAACAAATACGCATTCTACTATTGTTTGTTTCCCACAGATTTCTGAGATAAAATATTCAGATTTTGCAAGCTTCCTTCCTCAGGTGCTATTTCCGATGGATAGTTATTTATATTTTTTGAGTTATAATCAACAAATGATCCAAAAATAATATGATAGAATAGATTTTTTTAAACTGAGTTATATGCAGTAATTAAAATAATAATTTATGATCTTCTTTTAAATTTAATTAACTTATTATTTGGCGTACAACTTGGTTACTCTGATCGCTTGGCTTTAAAGTATAAAAGAACATTTGATTACACTTTAGTTTAAAAATTACTAGAGACAATCCTTTTTTTTATCAAATTTCAGTGATACTTAGAAAGCTAAATATGTAGATGTCATATTTGTTGCCGTAGGAAAAATCTCTTACAAAAAAAAGTGATAAATGTTAGTACAGTTGCATATTGGAATAATTGATACAGGCAATTACAAATTAAACAATTATGGTCGCAAACGCAAAGAAAAATACGCAGATGAATATCAGATATGCACATAATATTAATAGGATATTAAATAAAACCATACAAGCGGCGCATCAGAGACAGGGTGCTAATGAAGAATGAGATATTCGATCCGTAGATTATTTTAGGTGATCCAAATTCAGATGAGATTCGAACAGAAACACTGAGGGTGCACTTTCTATGTTTATATTTAAGTTATGTCATAGTTTCGTGGTGTGTACTGTAAATGCTGATTTCCTCGTCTGTTCTATGCTGTTCCATGCTGATTTCCTCATCATTAGAACGTAGTTGGACGCTATTTGTTGAAAGCTGTAGGAATTTGGACAGGATATGTTTAAGGTTGAAAGAATAGCTGAAGATATGAGTAAAAGATGTAGATTTCATCGGTCACCGATCTCTAAACATTTTAATTATGAACGATCGGTACCCAGAAAAGTGGTGGAGTTTTCTGAGACCCATTTTTTCCTTTGGAAAATTTGTTGACAAGAGTAATAAAAGAGCCAAACGAGTGAGAAAAGATATCAGCCACTTTCTTTGTGCTTCTTTCTTCTCCCTTATCATCCTCCTCTTTCTTACCGTCACTGATTCATTCTGCTATAATTTTTGTTGAAATCAACAGAACAATTACTGCGACATAACATTCTAACATTGGCTGTATGTTAATATTCGTTTACTTTGTTTTGAACAAATATCAAGAATAACGCTTTCACGTCACAGCCATTCTCCACAAATATAATGCTCTAGCGTATATGGCCATATAATCATAAATTCTCCGGCTGCTGTGGTTATGGCACTTGTGCTATCCTTGTAGAAAATTCACGACCAGTGAAACCATAAATTATGTAAATATGTGCGTCTTTTAGTATTATAGACGTGTTGTGAAAAGCTTAGATGAAAGAAGTAAGGAACTTAGAGTTCTGTTAAGGAAATGTAGAATTCGTACTACTAGGTATCCATAGATTTAGGCTCTTATAAACATTTCAGGTTATATAGTAATTCTATTAAACCATTTTCAGACATTCATTTTCACAGGGTGAATATATTGCCTATTAGATCTCTACAGTCATAAAAATATAGTACATATTTAAAATCTAGAATAAGTTTATATTTAACATCTAGAATAATCGTCACAGATTTGCTACAACTTTGGCGTGGCTTCCCCCTATTTTTTTCATAATTTTAGGTTGAGTTATTTCGCAGGTAAGGAGTGGAGCATATTTTTTTCATATTTTCAGTATATCTCTGAAGATATACTGCCCAAAATTATGAACAAAATATTTTTGATTATCTTTTATTACGCCCTTCCGAACTATACTCCACGCTATATACTGAATTAAAAATAAATTGTCGAGTACTTAATTTAAACCCTCTAAAATTTCCATATAAATGTTTCTAAATATTAGCAGAAAGCCATGTGAGTGATCTTGCAAAAGTTCCATTTTGTATTTTGAGGTACAGAACGAAAAAGCGACTATTCCAAGAAACTTCCTACTCCAACTGAGTAATTCCACAGACAAAAATTATTTAACAATGAAAGGGAAACTAAATCTTCATAAAAATAACTCGTTGAATACTTAATTTAACCCCTCTAAAATTTCCATATAAATGTTTCTAAATATTAGCAGAAAGTCATTTAAGTGATCTTCCAAGGGTTCCGTTTTGTATGTTGAGGTACGGAACGATAAAGCGACTATTCCAAGAAACTTCCTACTCCAACTGAGTGATTCCAGAGATAAAAAAAATTGTTTAGCAATGAAAGGGAAACTAAATCTTCATAATAAGAAATTGTTGAATACTTAATTTAACCCCTCTAAAATTTCGATATAAATGTTTGCAAATATTAGTAGAAAGTCATGTGAGTGATCTTGCAAGGGTTCCGTTTTGTATGTTGAGATACGAAACGATAAAGCGACTATTCCAAGAAACTTCCTACTCCAACTGAGTGATTCCAGAGATAAAAAAATTGTTTAGCAATGAAAGGGAAACTACATATTCGTATCACTTGAGTATTTTGAATAGTACGCATGTGATATGTATGTTTTATTCATTTCCTGTTATATTTGGCATGGTAATGACCTCTGTTATGTAAATGTAAACATTTGGGGTCAAAAAGCTTGCGTCGTCAAATTAATGCACTGTCGTAACCTCGGTCTAAACTTTACTAAACTTTTTTTGTTTGAAATTTTAATATGTTGTTATCCATTTATAAAGTAGCTAAAACGTATTGTAGTATTTTAGTAATTATCATTTCATATCGGTCTTATATATAATATTTTTATTTATTTCATTCTACGTAGTCGCTTTCAACGTTGGGTTTGGTGACGGTAGTGGAGCGATTTTGGTTCAATTTTAAAATGGAATCAAGATTCCCTTTGCATCAAAATACTTTCTATTTTGAGTACTTTTCATTTACATACTGAAGTGAGATTTTCACAGCTTATTAATCCGAAAAAAATAACATCATAGTACGTGGAACTATTATTTAGAAACAACTGTAAAAATATTTTGTGTTTTTATCTAAGACATAATTCAATAAATATTATGTGATCTAACAAAACAATTTGAAGAGAGAAAACGAGATGAAACTCTTAATGTCTAGTCATTGACTGAGTGGCGATGGCCGATCTATGGTTACTTTCAATTCCTGTGTCATCTTTATTGAAAATACGAAGTTCTGTCAAATTATCAGAGTTCAGTGGAGTAACTACCGAGCTTCAAAACATTTTATTGAAAGCATCTGTAAACACAAAGCCCAAGTTGTCGAAATGAATCAAAAATTTATTGTAAGCATCTATAAAAACAAATGCCACGTTGTGGACAGGAATCGCAACTTTATTGAAAGCATTTGTAAAAACAAACAAAATGTTAGAGAGAGGAATCACAACTTTATTGAAAGCATCTGTAAATACAAATGCCACGTTGTGGACGGGAATCGCAACTTTCTTGAAAGCATGTTGAAAAACAAATGGCATATTACGGAGAAGAATCGCAACTTTATTGAAAGCACCTGTAAAAACAAATGCTGTATCATGGAGAGGAATTGCAACTTTATTGAAAGCATGTTTAAAAACAAATGCCATGTTGTTGAGAGGAATCACAACTTTCTCGAAATTTCGATTATTATTACTATTTTTAATTTTCGAAAGTGCGAAAAATGTTTCACTAAATGGCCGATGGTGACTTAGTTTGACATTCTGAATGAATCCCATTTACCGTTTAAACTGCTACAGACACAAACAATGATAGGGTGAACAGGTGATATGCGTAAGGGTGCATTATTAGTAAATGAATCTCATTGTTATGAGAGATATTGTACTTTAGAGATACAGGACTAGTCCTGATAATCCTGACGAGAGATACAGGACTAGTAATCAACTAACACTAAGAAAATTCAATGTCATAAAATGTTGTTTACATTGTTTAAAAATGTCTTTTATTATCCACTCGTATTACAGATTGAAGTGGCCCTTTAGTTAACTTACATGCTTTATATATATATATATATATATATATATATATATATATATATATATATATATATAAATTGAAAAACCGATAAATAACTAATTTCCATGTGACCGAATGCATCTTACCCCGAGCGCCTAATTGAAATTTCTTAAAGCTCGATAAAGCCCCATTTCTCAAATAAATATTCATTAAAATGGAATGACACGGCATGGAGATGCCGCATATATTTTTCTCTAACGAGTGATGACAAATGTGTATTTAGACGAGAGTTATGGTGTATTAAAGATTTTTTATGTGTACTTTGTTTCTAGAGTGCATTTGTAGCCATTCTTTATACTTTAAACTGCCATCATTTTGAAAACAATGAGCTAATTTTGTTCGAACTTTACCTAGATTTTCTTTCACGATATTTTTGTCAAGTGCCTAGTTTCATCCCGATCGAATAAGAAATGTGGTATCATGCGTGTCTATAAATTTCTTTACATCATGTATGTGTATATATATATATATATATATATATATATATATATATAAGAAAAAATAATACCGCGTCAAAAAATGAAAAAATACCTGAAAAAATACCGCGTCATTTCATTTTAATACAAATTTATTTGATTAGTAATGCGCCTAATTCCATATTTTAATGCATTTATTAAGGAAAATTTTCACAATTAAATGAAACTACGTGATGTAGTATTATTTCTACTTTCTTTAAGTTCTTTACCACAACCTAGGTTTCGTTCTTTCAGAACATCTTCAAGTGGACTATTAGAAAGATCTTTGCTAATAGCCCACCTGGAGATGTTGTAAAACAACGAAACCTAGGTCGTGGTAAAGAACTTAAAGAAAGTAGAAATAATACTACATCACGTAGTTTCATTTAATTGTGAATAATGAATTTCAAAAAATTAACGCCAAATATATTCAATAAGGAAAATATTGTTAATTAATTAATTGGCATTTATTTTTTCTTGTATTCCACAGTTCAGTTGGGCATCTAAATTAAATACGAAATAAATTTATATAACTAAATTAATCCTTACCAAATTTCTACTAAAATATTACGCTGCTACATTTAAATAACTAAAACCAAATTTAAATTATTATAAAAAAGCTAATTAATTAAGTTTCTTTTAGAGATTAGTCATATAACGCTGTATTTTATTTTTACTTTCGTATTTCTAATCGATTTTTTTCTCAAATCAATGTCCTAATTCAAAACTAGATTCTGTAAAAGATTAGCCGAGTTGCTCGTATTTAAATAACAAAACCAAATTTAAATTATTATAAAAAGCTCATTAATTTTCTTTTAGAGTTTAGTCATATAACTCTGTATATTATTTTTACTTTCGTGTTTCTAATCATTTTTTTCCGTAAATCAATGTCTTAATCCAAAAGTAGATTTTGTAAAAGATTAGCCGAGTTGCTCGCATGTAAATAAAAAAACCAAATTTAAATTATTATAAAAAAGCTTATTAAATTTCTTTTAGAGTTTAGTCATATAACTCTGTATATTATTTTTACTTTCGTGTTTCTAATCATTTTTTTCCGTAAATCAATGTCTTAATCCAAAAGTAGATTTTGTAAAAGATTAGCCGAGTTGCTCGCATGTAAATAAAAAAACCAAATTTAAATTATTATAAAAAAGCTTATTAAATTTCTTTTAGAGTTTAGTCATATAACTCTGTATATTATTTTTACTTTCGTGTTTCTAATCATTTTTTTTCGTAAATCAATGTCCTAATCCAAAAGTAGATTTTGTAAAAGATTAGCCGAGTTGCTCGCATGTAAATAAAAAAACCAAATTTAAATTATTACAAAAAAGCTAATTAAGTTTCTTTTAAAGATTAGTCATATAACTCTGTAAATTTTGTTTACTTTCGTATTTCTAATCAATTTTTTTTCTCAAATCATTGTCCTAATACAAAAGTAGATTTTGTAAAAGATTAGCCGAGTTGCTCGCGTTTAAATAACAAAACCAAATTTAAATTATTACAAAAAAGCTAATTAAGTTTCTTTTAGAGATTAGTCATATAACGCTGTATTTTATTTTTAATTTCGTATTTCCATTCAATTTTTTTCACAAATCAATGTCCTAATCCAAAAGTAGATTTTGTAAAAGATTATTCAAGTTCATTGCTTTTGACAGACAATTGTGTACAGTTTTAATAAGTTATGGAAATAAATGCTTTATTTTCAAATAATTTAGCAAAACAAAACAAATATTCATAGATGATAAAAAATATGTGCGTAAACAAATACTTGCATTTCATTTTATATCAACGAAATTATATAATGATCGGCTCCAAAACATAAAAGTGCTCATGTCTTCATATAAATTACATGATTCCTCACGCTTATCCTCTTGGCCAGTGTGAATGAATAATCAGCACAAAATTAAAATTCATTTTTCCACAAAAATCTACATTACTCTAATAGCATTCGCTACACTAAAAATACAAATAATTATAAAAAACAGGTTTACTTACCGGTTCCCAAAATGGCAAATAAATAAACACAACGCCACTATGAACGGAATGGAGACACCTCTTGCACAGGAAATAATTTTATTAATCGAAATAAAAAAAAACGGTAAATACAATTATATTTTTGATGTATATAACCTTGTCTTGCACAGAACTTCGAATGACGCGCGGCTGTGATGTAACCCGCTTAAATATGTTCGGAGAAAGGTTATCAAACTGTGTTCGAACTAGACCCGATAATGATATTTTCATATGTAAATTAGTGTCAAAAATTTTGAACCGATTGACAAAGTTCAATATCCTATTCAATAATAAAAGAAGAATTACCCATTGATACTGGCACCAAGTTAGAATTTTTAGTGGTACCCATTATTTCATAAGTTGTATTACCTAATTTATAATAAACGGGTTTAAATGTAAAATTTTCATTTCGATATTATAATTCGTATTTTTTTTCATAAGTATGTAATAAATTCTTTATTTTTTTTTAAGTAATAAATAAATTTATTGAAATAAATAATAATGTTATTAAAGTGATTACCTAATTACCTGAACATATTCTGGAAAAAAGGTTTAAATACTTACTGGACGTCTGTGTCGACTGTATTTCATGTCAAGTGATATCTCAAAAACTAAGGATTTTTTTATTAGATATAGTATTAATGTATTTAAAGTAAAACTTAACGTTGATCGAAACTACAATATTTTACTTAAAATTAATTTCGAGTTAGTTAAAAAAAAACGCGCCGGATCTTCAGACATGTAAGATATAACTTTCTGCAGATAAATAATTAAATATCTCTTTGAGACATTTGCAAACATCATTTTCACTGATACGTGAGCTAGCACTTGTTACACCTTCCGAATATATTTTAATGAGATTTGAAAGCCTACCTAAAATAATTATATATCACCTGTTTCCCTATATGATATCATGGCTATAACGGAAAGGCTTTTTAGTTAACTCTTTTTCAATAATTGTTTGAAACTTCCTTATGAGTTCGATTTTCTCTTTGGAAACGTCTGTTGACTACATTTAATTATATGATTCATTTAATAGTTTTTTTCAACCTAGCCTCAGCATATTCGGCGTTGGGCACAATGGACACTCCTACGTCACTTTTTTAACTTCAAGTAACTTTGATTCGCATAGCGATTCAGTGGTAAACTTCGCCTAGCAATTATTTCACCTAGCGATTCAGTGGTAGCTATAGTAAAATTTACGCAGTGCAAGAGGGGGGGGAGCTGAAGAACGATCATATTTGGCCTCAATCTTTCAGAAATAAAGGAAAGAAACAAGCAACCACATATTGCAGAAATCTCATATTGAATGAACACATTAACGGTGTGGTGTTTTAACTGTATTCTTTTTAACCAACCTCAAAGAAGAGAAGGTTTCCAGATCGAAATGTATGTATTTTTTCCATATATATATATATATATATATATATATATATATATATATATATATATATATATATATATATGTATATATACATATATATATATATATATATATATATATATATATATATATATATATATATATATAGCTATAGCTCTATTCATATATAATTTCTTCATGAGTTCGTGACTTTCTAAGTATCATATGAGCGCTAAAAATTAAAAAATAAAACTTTCTAACAAAAAAATTGAACCGAATTCAAATAACCATTGAATAGAAAACACGTTGAAAATTATAAAATAATAAAAATACAAGTACGAATCGCAAAGTTTGCGGCAAGATGTCGTTTCCGAAATTTTAGAAAGAGAAAAATACGAGTTGTTATTATGATTTTTTTTGGTTAAATATCGTTTTTTAAATATGAATATATCGACAAAAATTCCAACTTAACTCTTATTAACATAATATTTCACGATTTTGATTTTACAATTCTCTTTTAATTTTCGGTTACTATATTTTACAGCCAAACTTCCAATTAATACTGGTATTGTCATAATTTTATGCCTTTCAGTATATACATTTATTATTCGTTGGTTATTCGAAATCTATTCAATTTCTTGAAGAATCGTTTTAAACAATAATAATTTTTCTTTTGGCACGTGTTTTGACGTCACAGTTTACATATTTACATTGTTATATCGCATTTCTTTGTATGTAATTAATTCATACCCTTAAACACTTTTAACTGACAAGCACGTTTGTATTGTGCCAAAAACTTTTATAATACTCACACTTAACATATGAGCCAACTGACGGGAGAACATATACTGCCCTCTGGTTAATTATTTACACAACACTCGCCTTCACTTTACAAAAGGAAAACAGAAATAGAACCTCCAAATAACTATATATGTATTATATATCTAGACATATATATTATATATGTTATTAAATGATATACTGTAGTAAGTATCCCTTATTCTATTATTTGGCCTCTTATTATTATTATATGGCCAAATTAAACAAGATGTTGACATGTCGTTTCCATTGGAGTCCCAGCCACTTCACCTGGTACTAAAATCTTAATAATTTTACCTAATGACCAACTCTTTTTATTTTTTCTTAATTCTTTCAACCTCACTTTTCTTCTACTGCAAATGTTTCATAATGAATCTCAATAATGAGAAACGACATCTCAACTTCCTTTCTGGCATTAATTTGACTGGACTATAGCCTGTAAATTTATGAGTGATTTATCTATAATCAAATAGGAACAAATTACATGCATATTCAAGTTTTTACCACTTTCTACTATTTTTATCACATGAGACTTGAATGACTCTACAAAACGTTCAGCAAGTCGGTTTGTTGTTGGGTAGTATGGCGGGGAGAACGACTGTTTAATTCCCACTATTTTACGAAAACTCTTAAATTCCTCATTAGTCCATTTGGGTCCATTATCAGTAACCAAATGTAAAGAATACCCATAACGAACAAAAATACTTTTAAATGCTTCATTGTTTTTATGCTTGTATATTACTCATATCAAATGTATGTAAATTGGAATAAAAATCCACTATTACTAAAAATATTTTTGCGTATAAAGGACCCAAAAAATCTGCATGCAATCTGTGTCAAACTGTTCGCGGTTGAGGCCACACTGTTAATTTAAGTTTTTTTAATGTTTATGATGTTGCAAACAGTGAATGCAATTTTTTGTTGTGTTTTCTATTTTGTTATTTATGCCCGACCACCAAAATATGATCTTGGTATTTCTTTCATGCATATTGTTCCTAAATGACTAGCGTATAACTCACACATACGTTGTCTCTAATATTCATTGGTATTATAACTTTATGCTCCCATAATAGACATTCTTTTTCCACACTGTTTTCATTTTTTCTTCTGAAATATGGTTCATAATTTTCACTTAAATCATTTTTTACTGGCTACCCATCATTACAATATCTTAAAACAATACATAATATTTTATCTTTTTTAGTTTCACTTTGAATAATTTTGCCAATTTAATGTGTTAAAGTCTGATTTACTTATATAATTAAAGTGTTACATTCAAAGCTTTCATCTAACATTTCAGTGTTTCTTAACTTTTCCTGACAATTAATGACTACACGCAATAAATAGTCCGCTGGGTTATTTTTGGATTTTATGTGCAGAATTTCATAATTAAACCCACTTAGAAAATTTGACCAATATAATCGTCTTGCTGCCATTTTTGGTAAGCCATATTTTTGTCCTAGTATTATTGTCAATGCCTCGTTATCGATTTGTAAAATAAATTTATTACCATATAAAAACTCGTAAAATTTACACGCTCCGAAAACGATTGCAAACGCCTCTTTTCCCGAGATCGAATACTTTATTTGGGTATAATTAATTTTTTTGCTTGCAAATGATACTAGTTTTATCACATTATTACCGTCTTTTACAGATAATACTGCGGCTACCCCAGTATCTACTGAATCACAAATTAATATAATTATAGAATTTTGATCAAAATGATATAAAGAAAAAAAACCCTTAGCGGGTTATATTGGTAAAAGTTTTTTTTATTTCTTGGAATAATTAATCGCATGCCTCTGTCTAGTTAAATTTCCCTCTCTTCAAACAATCGTATAATGGCGTCATTATTATTGAAAAAAAAACCCTTGCCGGGTTATATTGGTAAAGGTTTTTTTTTATTTCTTGGAATAATTAATCGCATGCCTCTGTCTAGTAAAATTTCCCTTTCTTCAGACAATCGTATAATGGCGTTATTATTATTGCCATGTTTTTTTTTAAATCGTTCATAATAATTAACTTTTCTTAGAAATTATTTAAGCATTTCCACATTATCTGGCTGTGACTACGACTATAAAAGTTCAGTTTTACTTTTTATAAATTTGGCACCCATTTTGTTTACCTTTTATCAAAAAATATCCAGTTTTTCTTCAAAAAATTTACATTTTTTCAATTTTGATTTTAATCCTGACTCTGAGTCTTTGCAGTAATGTTTTTTTTCCATAACAGTTACGTCTAATCCATTTAATTTTTGTGTAAATAGTCTTTGAAATGAACTAGGATCGGTACTGACACCAAAAAGTAAGTATAAACATTTACTTACCTTTTGGTGTCAGTACCTCCTCCTGCAAGTCCAATTCACAAAAATAAAGTATTCCTTGCATTTTCACCAATATGTTATTTATTGTAAGTAATGAGTAATGATCAATCTACAAATACCTATTTTGATTCGAAAATCACGACGCAAACTGTCACATATCGCTTTAAACCCAGTACCACTGGAGTACCCTAATGTGAGTATCAATCCATTTATTTGCCAATAATCTTTCAATTACTTTTTGAACTTTATCCTTTAATGCAGATGAAACAATTCTTACAGGCATGAATATTCGCTTTACACCTTGTTCAATAGATAAATGGATTAGCTCTCCCTTTATCCTTTAATGCAGATGAAACAATTCTTACAGGCATGAATATTCGGTTTACACCTTGTTCAATAGATAAATGGATTAGCTCTCCCTTTATCCTTTAATGCAGATGAAACAATTCTTACAGGCATGAATATTCGCTTTACACCTTGTTCAATAGATAAATGGATTAGCTCTCCCTTTATCCTTTAATGCAGATGAAACAATTCTTACAGGCATGAATATTCGCTTTACACCTTGTTCAATAGATAAATGGATTAGCTCTCCCTTTATCCTTTAATGCAGATGAAACAATTCTTACAGGCATGAATATTCGCTTTACACCTTGTTCAATAGATAAATGGATTAGCTCTCCCTTTATCCTTTAATGCAGATGAAACAATTCTTACAGGCATGAATATTCGCTTTACACCTTGTTCAATAGATAAATGGATTAGCTCTCCCTTTATCCTTTAATGCAGATGAAACAATTCTTACAGGCATGAATATTCGCTTTACACCTTGTTCAATAGATAAATGGATTAGCTCTCCCTTTATCCTTTAATGCAGATGAAACAATTCTTACAGGCATGAATATTCGCTTTACACCTTGTTCAATAGATAAATGGATTAGCTCTCCCTTTATCCTTTAATGCAGATGAAACAATTCTTACAGGCATGAATATTCGCTTTACACCTTGTTCAATAGATAAATGGATTAGCTCTCCCTTAAAATCCTGGTTCAAATAAGGTGGAAAATACATTTTTATGTTGTTTATTAATTTATGTTTAGAAATTTTTTCACAAATTTTTGTTCAAATTTTGGAGTCCATAATTCCAATAAAGAGAATCAATCTTTGCCTATTATTTTTGTCAGTCCGTCCTTTACAACAAACAATTTTTGATTATTAATAAATAAATATTTAAAAATGGCTGTGATATACGGACAACAGAGACGGACAGATGAATAGGAAGAAATTATAAGGGTTCCATCTTTGCCATTTGGGTAGGAACCCTATAAAGTAACTTAGAAATTATGTATGTATTTAATAACTACTATTAATATCCGCTTTTGTTAAGCTGTAATTGGTGTTATCACAATAGCCTATATTCTTCATATATAGCAAGCATGATTTTATCGCAGCCAAATAGCAGCAATGAGCTTTATGCGCACTGGCATATCATTGATACATATAATATTACTTCTAATCTAATGTAAATATTCGTGTGCTTATCATAGTTTTTCATGCTTTCATGCATTATTCTTACAGCAATTTGTTATATGTACTGCTTAATACATTTTTTATGGTTTATAGAATTATTTTGAGAGCTCTAATTATTTATAACAAAGCTCTCTTTAAATTTACGTTCATGTAAACGGATATCTTAAACGGTCGCATCGTAGTTTCTTAGTTTATGCTTGTCGTAATAGCAAATAAATAGCAAAAACTAGAATTTTTTTTCAAATAATTTCAATAACGAAATAAAAAGGCCAATCTCCTGCTTTTATATTTTTTCCACATTTTTTCTTTATGAAATAAATCGAAACTTCAAGACAAAGGTTAATCATTTTTCACAGGTCGCAACTTTTGATTATAATTAATAATGAATACTTTAACAGACTTATAGTTAATATTTCAATTATCAATAACCCCTAACGGTGTTGAAGTTGACTGATCGAAGTTGATGAATTACGCATTACGTTATTTAATTTAATTACGTTGTTTAAATTAATTTAATTAGTTAACATTACGTTGTTTAATTTCTAAATCGGGAAAATATTACTATTTGTCCGCTAAAATAATAGTACTCACGTCAGCTCCAGTGCCAATCTCAAACTCTACAACTTTTCCATTTACGCTAACCTGCAACATTGCCGGTGGAATTTTGTTTTTGTCACTAAAGTAAAACATGCCAAAAATGTATGTTTCCTCGTTAATGTTTTTATATTCAACAACATCTTTGTCTTTTAAATTTGCAGCTTCTGTCAAATTCACATTTTTCACTTTAAATGCCTTGTTTTTACCACAAACTTTGAAAATATATCTTTTTACACCACACTCTACATAATTTTTCTCGGAGTGAATATTGTGTTTCAAATGTTCAATTTTTCTATAATAAAAACATTGTCTATTTTGTTTATTCATTGGTGTGCTTGAACGAAAACTGTTTTTATTTCTATGAAGTTTTTTCTCTGTAATTGAAACATCTGTGTGTTCTTTTTTTTCTTGGTTAAACGCTAGCTTATAAGCAAACTCAGTTGTTTTTCCAATGTCAGTTAACATTTCCAATGATCGGTCAGCTTGTCTCAATATTGTAAAATTTTACAAAATCACAATAATTAACATTCAACAATATTTCCTTTGTTTCTTCATCTAAGTTCTAGAAATTGCAGTTTTTGTACATTTTTTTAAAATTAATTAAATATTATTCTATCGATTCATTAGGTTTCTGACATCATTTTCGGAATTCTGATTGCTGTAGCGCATTGTTTTTATAGGATGGTAGTATTTTCTCAGTTTTTCACTTACGTTTTCGTTTCTTTTGTTTAATAGTGAGTTCGGTACACACACAAGTAACGGCACCTTTTTTTCTTCAGCTACGTCGTTTAATAACATGAAGCATTCGCTCTATCGTTGTCGTACATTCCAATTTCCACCGATAAATACTTCCAAGCCAGTGATCGCATTCATGATGCCGCTGTGCGAGCAGTCTTTTGTTTTTATACTGTTTACGTATTCAGGTAAGTATTTCCTAACCTTTTTAATAGAATGTATTTCCAAGAAAACAATATTCTGTGCTAGTTTATTGGTAACCTTTATTAATTCTATTTTAGTTTTCTCTAAAATCCAAGCTTTTTTCCTTCTTTTATTTGTTGTTCGATTAAATCCATTAATCAAAAACAACACTTTTTCACTTTGAGGTTAACAAGATAATCACGTTTTCTAACGTCACTGTATGATATTAGGTATCTATCGGAACACTTGTATTTATAAAATACAGTTCATTTCCAGCTCGTCGCCAATGTTATATAGTATTTCTTTGTAGATAATTAATTAATACACTTAAACACTTTAATTGACAAACAAGTTTTTATTGCGCCAACAACATTTATAAAACTCTCACCTCACGTGTCAACCAACTGACGGAAGACCATGTGCTACCCTTTGGTTAATTAGTTATACAACAAATATAACACATATTGTGGCAAAGCAATGCTCCGATTATGATTGTTGTTTTATTATTTTTGTTTACTATTAGTTAGGCTAGGCTTAGCTTTACAACTACCAAATGCTCGAGAAATTGCAGATAATGGTTACTAATGCTGACTGACCGAACTTGATACTCCATGTAAAAACATATGTCAGCGCTTTAATGCCAATATATCGCTACAGCAATACCTTACTTTTATATTAAAGAATAGCTATATAATTCCTTAATTATGGTCACAGTACCTCTTTAAAGCATTCTTTGTTCAAGTTATTATTGTTATACGTTCTGTCATATTGTAAATATACACAGCAGATACTATCGACACACACAAGAACGAAAAATTGGACCAGAACTTCTTAGACAAATTAATAGATATTTTATTAGATAGATATATTATTTTATATATTTTGTCCACCTTTCTGTGGGGAAAGAAACAGAAGGATTGACAAATACTATTAGTTGGTGAGGATTTGCTCCAATGGAGAAGACTTGGCAATGCACTTTTTGGAGATCTGCAAATTCCCACTTTCTATATAATTGAAGATTCCTTTCTAAATCTTTTTGTACCTACCTGGTGGATTTCCCGCGCATACATATACTGTAGTTATATGTCATAGAATCTTCTTAAATAAAACAGACTTTGCAACATCTAGGTTCTTTTTAAAATTTTGTGAATACTTCAGAAAATTGTAGTGATTTAAAGAAATATTTTAATTAACGAAAATTTAAATTATTATATCTTCTGTAAATTGTAGGGTAATCGTTTTTAAATCTAAATAGATTAAATATAAGTTATATTTTTATTTACCAAATTATCTTATAATTTCAAATTTATAAATATTTTATGGATAAGTTTTAAAATAAAATTTTAAATAAAAATAGTTATGAGTTATTAGAATATTTGCAATATTAATGAAAATAAATTGATATTGAGATATAATAAATTAATTTTTGAGAGAAAATATATAAAGTCTGAAAATAAATTTAAAGAACAACATTCAGTTGACTGTACAAATAACACACAATAAAAAGTCCTTTAATTAAAGGCTTGAATGAATGACAGAATGAAATATAAGCCTACTCAAATTAAAGAGTACAATTTAATTGAAAATTTAAAAATTTTACTAAAAATTTTCAAAAATCTTTTTAAATTATAACCCAATAGGGATCATATTAAATCTTCATTCTAGAGCTTAACTAAAAATGAGATCAGTATCGTCACTGGTTGCCAACCTATAGGTAATTAAAATTGTGAAAAAGTGTTAATTTTAAATTTTAATTCTTCAAAAAGTTAAATTTTTTACACTTAACTTCAAAAGCGATTGTGCTACACTGACTGAAATATGATATTTTACATAATTCTATGGTATATTGCTGTATACCAAATATCATGAAAATCTGAAATATCAAGTGTGAATATGTCCAAACATTGTGTTAATTTGACCTCCGATTTCCGAGCAATTGAGTTTTAACAAAGTGAAATATTATCTGTTTTCTTCAATAATAACCTGAAGTCAGCACACGCGGACGATTAACGTCCGTATACACCACACACGGTCAGAACTCTGAGTCAGATTTTCTGACAATTAAAAATGAATTTTGTATGGATGCTTTAGGTATTGGACTCTACAATAGGGTACAGTCGTTAAAGTAGACTCTTGTTCCCACTCCAATTTAATGGGAAACATAAACACGTTTTTAACTATCATTAAGTCCGACTGAGAGTCTTGACCGTGTGTGGTACATATGGGCGTAAGAGAATCAATGCCATCTATCAGCGCATTTCCTAAATACGATATATTTATGATCTTAATTTGATTCATTTGTAATATGGTAGGTGACGCTCTACGAGATGTGAATTGAGGGTACAAATGTTGTCATTTGATTACCGATGCAATAGTAAAATGTTCGTTAATTATTTTTTATTTTGTGCACATCAATTGATATTCTCCTATTTTTTTTAAATCTGCAAATTTAATGTAATCGAGTATATCACGATAACTTGTGTTTAAAAACGATATGCTAATTTAATTGGGTCAAATTAAACCATTCGTAAACAATAATAATTAGTTTAATTTAAAAAAAAGACGGTAAAACTTGGAGTGCAAGTAAACTGTATATGGATATAAAATAATTTTTCCAGCCATTCGGGACAAATTCAACCATTCGAATACGAACATTCGAGCGACTTCAGTTGAAATGAATGGAAACTATTATTGGAAGCGATTCTATCGTGAAAAAATTTTGTAACGACCTGGCCACGAACTCCGGCGACGCGAATTGCGGCACGAACTGCGGCGCGAACAGCTAAGCGACACGCACAACTGTGCCACAAATCGGTAAATCCATCGAAGTATTCGAAAAGGTAAAGTATTGGAACCAAAAAATGCGCGTTACTGTCTCGAAGCTATTTCATTATTTGCTTAAGATATTATTTATTTAAGAAAAGGAATACATTCTGTAAACGAAAAGGAAATGAAATATGGTGAATTACATACGTCATTTAATGAATGTAGGGAATATCCCGAGAAATTTTATGAGTGTGCAAGAACGAGTATAAAAACGTTTGATATTATAAACTCGTTTATATGTTGAAGCAGACTTGAAAATACGAGTAAATTTCAAAAGAGTCGTAACACCTATAGAACAGTTATTTCTCACTTTAAGGTAAATAAAAAAAAATGTTTTTTTATTTATTCATTGCAACATAGAAATGATATAAGTAAGAAAGTAAAGTATTGCAACATTTAAATTGTAAAAAATTAAATATATTTATATTCAATATTTTGCCGCCTCGTTCAGTCATAGAACGTAACTAATAAAATCAGTTATTTTAATTTGTGTGACTTAAAAAGCTTATTTTTAGTTATATGCAAAATAAACATTTAATTGTTCATATATCACATACTTGTCCGCTTGAAATATACGTATTTGAACCGAATATAAAAGAAATTAAATAAATGTAAAGAAAATTATTTGAGACTGGAAAATTAAGACAATTTTGATTTAGCTATTTTCAGATAATATTTAGAAAAAAAAAACTGTTGAATAAAATTTTATAACTCATCACAAATTGAAATAAATAAACTCTAACATGAGCAGTAAAGGAAAAAGTTTACACGATTTCAATTGAATATAAACGCTAAACGCGGTATGTTTACAGCCAGTCGGTGTTTTATCATTGTGACTTGTCAGCGATATTTTGAAGTCACAGATACTAAATGACCACATGTTACGGATACTAAATGATCACCGTACCGCACACTTTCAATTAAAGGTATTCCCCAAATAATTATCCGCCGACATTTCGAAAATTTTTGTCGGAACTAAAACCGATATAATCAAAATAATATTTTCAGCAAGTCTAACGTATGCGTGCAAAAAGAAAAAAAGACTAATCAGACATGTTCCAAATAACAGAATCTCGTGTAACATATCGGGAATAACAGAAACGCGGGTACACATTGTTAGCGACTAGTAGCGCTCGCTGTGCGTCTTATTCTGCGCGAAATTATCGTCGAAAGAGAATCACTTCTTAGGGGCTGTCTTCTTAGCAGGATTCTTCGCTTTCGGCGCGGCCTTAGCGACGGCCTAGGCGGCTTGGCAGATTTCGTGGTCTTAGAAGACTTCGCTTTTTTGCAGGTGCGGCTTTCTTAGGAGATGCGGATTTCTTGGCGGCGGCAGTTTTCACAGCGGCCTTCACTTCTTCTTGTGCGCCACCTTTGCCTTCGGTGGTTTGGTGACCTTGCTCGCAGGTTTCTTGGCTCTCCATTAACCTCGAGTTTAAAGGAGCCGGACGTGCCTTTTCCCTTCGTCTCGACGAGAGCGTTCGACTCTACTACGTTCTTCAGGCACTTTCTAATGAAAGGAGCCAGCTTCTGAGCATCCACCTTATGTTGGGCGGTGACATGCTTCTTGACGGCTTGAAGTAACGACCCGTTTCGTCCTTTCAGCTCCTTTATGGCGCTGTTAACCATCTCTGAATTCTTCGGATTTGTGGACTTCGCCTTGGGCTTTTTGGCGGCAGCCGGCGTTTTAGTTTTCTTCACGGGGTCGCGGGAGCAGGACCGTCGCTAGCTATCGCCTTGTCAATTATGTTGTGCTGAGCGGCGAGGATACAGCGACAAACAAATAAGATGCGTATGTGATTGCAATGCCTTTACGTGCATTGACTAGCAAATGTAGCAAGTGTGAAGTGCGTTATAGCATATCAGCTCGACAGATCGAATAACGGACCCCTTTGCTCGGAGACGAATAACACAGAGAACGCATCGACGTCTGAATTTTATGGTGAAGATGTCGAATCTTTTTTTCTTTTTTTTTTTTGTTTTCGCACCGTTATGGCAAATTCAAGGTAACGCTGATACAATCGTGGTAAACCATATGAGTGACGCAACACTTTTTCGTCCATGCATGGACCGTATGATTCTCTCCCGAGCGGAAGGCCAGATTTAAATTGCCTTAACGTCACCCTGAGACTCGTAGTAATCGACGAAATTAAAATTTTCTCAATTTTATGCATTGACGACGATCAGAGTTGATTTTTTATTAATTCCAAGAACTTTGTGTTTCGCGTCGATGATGCCGCAATGTCGACAGATTGTAACGTTTTGATGCAGGGTTCGTGCGAATAATTCCCTCATAAGACAGTCTTCGCAATCGAGTTTAGTAGGGATCCCTTCATCGTTCTATTATCGCTGCTGGTAAGCGCAGACGAGAAACATACAGCTTGCTGGTACCTTGGTCGATTACGCCCGATAAGCTGTTCGCCGAAGCAGGTATCCGAATCGTCGCAACAGCGCGAGCGAATGGCGTACCCCGACTGAATGTAAGCGGCGCTTCATTCGTTTACCACTACCGGCGAGAGATTAATAATGGCCGATCGACCGTTCAGACCGAACACTTATGATTTTGATTATATAATTACTACAATTGATACAGAAATTATGCACTTGATCAATTGTAATAAATCGAGTACAACTACATCGAAGAATAACGACATTACATTTCAACAAGCTTACATCAGCTCTTTACCGAAAAAAAATCACTCTTCGTAGTCGTAATTAAGTTCCACGGAAACTGCTTTGAATAATACACAGCACAACGTTCTCACTATTAACAGTTGAAATAAAAATGGGACAGAAACGCCTTTCCCGATTTCGAGAGAGTGAAGAAGTTAACATAAAGTGAAGAAAATTGAGTGGGAAAATCAATTGGGAAATGGGAAATAAATTTCTCATGCATCATGTATAAATGTCGTAATGAAAATATTTTTTACTAGCTTAATAATTGGACTGTCCTTGTCCTATGTCGGCCGGTTCGTATTGATAAGCGACCAGACGATGGAGCCTCGTCCATATCTCCTTTGCACGAGTGAATTATATGGTAAACGAACCTACAAGTAAGTTACATTCCTCACATTTTTTTAATGAACCAATGATGATATACCTATTTGTAGAATTTTACACGATTAAAAACTTAAAAGTTTTTTAAGCGTATATGTCTTTATTACATAAGCCAACCGACCGCTAAGTCGCAGCTGAGAGTTACATTTCGACATCGTAACCGATGACTATCAAATCGACACAGAGCGTCACATTCAAACTCTTATACGCGTACAAAATCTTATTTTATTCAGGTTAAACTTTTGCAATGATTCTCGTGCAAATGGCGAAAACTATAACTACTACTCGCGATAACTAAATCACTAACCCTTTTCAGTCGCATTTGCCAAGTTCCATCAAGTTCTGAAATAAATTATATAAAGTCACTTTCAGTTCTATTACCTCAACCACATGGTACGTTCAAGAACGTTAAACGGACAAGGAAAGTGTCCTCGAGTTTCCTTTTATACCGAAAGTTATCTTAAGGAAATCTTTGTAATAACGAAAAGGTGCGAAAGACAACGCAAATAATAGTAATGCACGGGCAACCCTGAAAAAGTCCCGTGAGCGGTTGTAGTGTATAGTGTAGCGGCATAGTGATCGTATACAATATTCCTTCGTAACGTTCAGCCTCCGAAGCCGTATAGCTTGCGACCCTGTCGTTTCTTGCTCTTCGCGTGCATCTTTTAGGTGACGACCAACCCTATCGTTGGGAAAAAGTGCATACAAAAAAAAAACTGTAGAAAACTGTAAACATTAATACAGCTACACACACTTCTACAGCTTTTTCTTATTTTGTAATTAATTATAAACAAAAAGTGACATGTTAATTAAACTTTTAATCAGATTAACGAAATAAACTTGGAAATAAGTCACATAATAATATATAACATGTAGGTCATCTAATTTAGGTATTATATATATATAACATATTATCACCATCATTTTCATATATAATATTTTAGATATTCATCATCAGTAGCTCGACAGTTCTCGGTGGACCCTGGCCTTCTCAAGCAGACTATTCCAAGTACTCCTTCTGGGTGCCACGGTTTTCCAGTTTGTTATATTGAGAGCGTCGAAAACACTTTGTAGGTAGTCTGCCCATCTTAATTTGTGTCTTCCTCTTCCTCTTGAGCCAGTTGGTTTGGCCCAAAAAATTCGTTTTATCGGTCTATCTCCCTTCATTCTAATTATATGACCGGCCACTTCATACGTTGAATTTTTATAAATTTTATTAAACCAACATTATAGATATTACCATATACAATAACATTTTCAAATTGAAAATCTTCTTGACTTTCCGTTTCATTTTTTTTTTAAATCGTACATATTTTTATTACATTTTTTAAAATGTTCATTTGTCGCATTGAACTCGAAACAATTGTTCAAAGTAGCTTTTATTTATTGTTGTTGTAGAATGTTTATTTCTAAGTTTTGTTTTCGTAACATTAATAATTGAAATAAGCATTCCACCACAGCAGTACTGTGTGACAGACACAAAAACTTTTTGGTCAAATTCAATAATAGTGGAAATTTAACAGATTCATCGCCTTTTTCAATTTGGAAACATGGCCCCAAATTTTTTCCGCATTCAGCGTCTCAGTCTCGTCAAAATTTAAGTTGGTATTGCGAAGAGTTCTGCATTATTCATTCAATAAGGGCGACTTTCTCCGTTATCGAAAAGATATTCTTTTAATTTGGGCTGCTGTTTTAATTTAAAACTCTATATTTTCCGTAAAAATTTGTCAGTTGTCGTCCAACTCTTGAGTATTCCTTTTCAACTTAATTAAATTTTATATCCCTTAATTTTTATTCACAACTAAATGAAAATTCATGATATAGTATTATTTCTACTTTCTTTAAATTCTTTACCACGACCTAGGTTTCATTGTATGACAATATGTTCAGATGGGCAATTTGAAGAGATCGCCAGATGCGTGGTTAATAATTTAAAGAAGGTAGTAGTAATTTAGTTGTGATTAAAAATTAAGTGTTAAAGAATTTCTACAAAATTAACCCCAAACGTATTAAAAATTTTATATCGTTAATCCTATTGAAGTTTCAAATATCGGGAAGTGGGTCTAAACATCATTTACATCAACACTTAATACTTTCTGTTCTTTGGCATTTGAAATGTCTTTAGCTTTGTTTTAATTTTTTTCTCCTAAGTAAATCGGATGTATGAACTATTCGAAAATTATCATGTATGCTGTATTTTCAGCCCGCACTTCTTTATTCAAATTTGTGGATATTGGTAACGTAAACGGTAGGAACTCTAAGTATTACTCAATTGTCAGTTCCAAGGTTTAGTTAAAATACCTTAATCAGAAAGAAAACGATCTGTCAAAAATGCGAATTGAAAATATAATTTTATAGCTTGAAGCTGTTCCAGCAATTCATTCACTACATCGTTCAACGATAGCTATCTAGTCTGTGCAGGGTGTAATATGTTATGAGGTTTTATATTTGCAAGTGCCTGAAGCCCAAAAAGCGCAAGCGAATGACATATACATTTCATAGTGATGATATTGGTTATGTCATTTTTCATATAAGTGACCACCGAGTAATTTCCTCAAAACATTGACACCATCTGACGCAAAACCTAACAATTTCTTATGGGATTTCTTTCTAAGAAAAATAATCAACAGTTTTATTGTACCGAAATTTGGCTGAACTGTCTGTAACTTGTATCAAAGTCAGAAATTTGTCTTCTACTTGATAATTTGAGTTGGCTACCCTTGCTATTGAAGCTATACGCTTAATCCTCGATTTATCGATGCTCTCATTTACCAACAATACAAAATAGTTTTCTTTAACGTTTCTAACAAGTTTTCTTTAGCCGTCTTTCCTGTCACATTTACTACAATAGCTCGTGCTTTTGTTTCGCTCATAGACAAATATTCAGCAATTTTCGAATGTGGGTCTGTAACTTGTATCAAAGTCAGAAATGTGTCTTCTACTTCATAATTTGAGTTGGCTACCCTTGCTATTGAAGCTACATGCTTAATCCTCGACTTATCGATGCTCTCATTTACCAACAATACAAAATCGTTTTTTTTAACGTTTCTAACAAGTTTTCTTTAGCCGTCTTTCCTGTCACATTTACTACAATAGCTCGTGCTTTTGTTCCGCTCATAGACAAATATTCAGCAATTTTCGAATGTGGGCACACTGAATTTACTGAATTGGTCAGATGTGAAGCAACATTAAATGCAAGGTTATTATATACCGCCATAAAATAAGTCATTTAATTTCGCCATTTTTTGCAATCTGCTACGGTTACTGTGATTTTGATGTTGATGGCAACAAAAATGCAAGTTTAGGTTGTTTTTGCATTTTTTACAGTTCACTTCATGCTTAAATGAATTTTTGTGTCGCATCAGTTCTTCAATATAGCATTTTCGATCATAATCACGTACAGAATAGTAAAAATATACATTATCTTTTTTTTTACTTATTGCAAGTCATCCACTGAACGTTTCATCCTTGAGCCAAGAGTCAACAAGTTTTTGCTCATATCTCAATACTTTTTTCTATCTTTGTGTGGTTTTATTAAAATCTAATTTACTATCGGTACTGCTAACCATAGTCATAACTTTTAGATTATTTCCGTTATCAAGTAATAATAGAAAAACGATCGAATAGAACTTTGAATTTTTGCAACAAAAATCTAAACAAATGACAGTTGGTCGGCCGAGGAAATTCCTTAGTAACAAACAACAGAACGTCGGTAAAACAGAAACAGACCTAACGAACGAAACTATTCATTTACTCTAGCCGCTAAAGACTGGGTAGGAATATATATGTAGGTATATATATATATATATATATATATATGTATATATATATCAATGCATTCACAAAAATAGCCGCTGATGCCGCCCCCAGTATTAATCAAATAATTTCATACGGTGTAGATAAGGCTTCTGTTACTGTAATTAATAATAATAATTTTCCGCTTTTTGTTTTTGACGTAGGTATATATATATATATATATATATTGTACGTCAAAAACTAAAAGCGGAAAATGAGCATATTTTCAAAACCAAATATTACTGTCAGCAAATAGATAATTTATGAATGTGTTTGTATGCATTAAAAGGTCTTGATGTTGACATGGAAAGCATAGTCATAAAAATTTATAACGAACTTAGTTCGTCAGCTCTAAATACAAAAAAAAATAAAAAGAATGCTGTGAGCTTGCTTGAACAGAATTCAATGAATACAAGGTAGAAATATGTCTCAGCTAATAATATTAAATATAATCTTTAATTTTAATATTAAATGTAATATTAAATGTTATCTTGAGGAAGCTTACATCTATGCAGATGTAAGCTACCTCAAGATAATGTATGAATAATTGGCCAGCATATTGAATATATTTGGCGTTAATTTTGTTGAAATTCATTATTCACAATTAAATAAAACTACGTGATGTAGTATTATTTCTACTTTCTTTAAGTTCTTTACCATGACCTAGGTTTCTTTGTAAACTCGTGGTAAAGAACTTAAAGAAAGTAGAAATAATACTACATCGATAATAATGAATTAAATCATAACGAAGAGTGTAAATAAAAAACTGTTACCTTTTCGCTTTGGATAATGCATTGTCCGAATTCTTGAAAGAGATATTGCTATTTGAAAGTGATAACCACACTATTTCATATATTGATCATGGAATGCGGAATCTTTTTGACATATTAAAAAGCAGATTAGCTGATAAGTCTTTTAAAATAAAGTTAAAGACATTTTTAAAAATCTCATCGAAGACCAAGGGAATAAATTGAAATCACAGATACACAATTTTCTGGGCAAAACAATCAAATATTTGGCAAGAGTTACGATTTTGGGTCTGATTGAATTTATAAACAATTTGAGCTTTTGTCTTTTAAACTCGAGGAATTGAAATTGACAAGAGAGAGCTGTTTGAATTTTCTATGATATTGAAAACCATAGATTTGGTAGACTTTGAATCCCTTTATATAGAACTCAAATATCTGAAAACGGTTTTTGAAGTCTTTCTAAAATATTTGCTGAATAATAAAGTCTGTGCCAATTTCTTTAGAATAAACAGCTCCAATTATTTTTTAAATCTAAAGAAAAGGTTTTTTTTTATCTATTCCACCAAGCGACTCCTTTTACGAGAGAATTTTTAAACTTCTCAATAATTTGTGGTCTAAACAGCAAAAAAGAATATACATGAATTTGATCGAGTCCGAACTGTATCGTATAAATTAAAATGAGTCTTATTCAGAAATGTTTTTCTGTTTTGCAAACCCGTGACTAAGAAAGACCAAATGGCGAATTACCAAAATGGCGAAATCTAGTAATAAATATTTTAAAAAGTAGGTGATTGCAACAGCCGATTATTTACCTATATTTTCTACTAAACTTTAATTAATAATCCAATAGTGGTGTTAAATATTTTTATTTAAGTTTTGTTTTCTTGTTCAGTTGGTAACTAGTTTAAGTTAGTTTTTACCTAAAATACAATATTTTTGACAATCATTTGCATTATACTTTTCCCTTTCAAAATACCACAAAAAACATTATTGCTTTTTACTCAAATTACTAATTACTTCAATATATTTTTGTATCGAAACTCTAGAGATGTCAAGGAATTATTAAGCCTTTGTCTGGCAACCCTAGTTACAGTTAGGAGAACACTTGTTATCCTCTTTCATTCATTCAAACAGATACTGGCTGGTCATTTGATTAGTGTTAACCTCTGTTATGTTTTTAATATCTTTCTGACTGTTTTAAATTTATCTTTGTTAATGGAATAAATTATGTTTTATTTTACATTGTGATAACCAAGGGGTGGTCACATGGATCTCAAATTGGTGACAACGTCTGTGAATCCAAATGGCAATGAATATAAATATATACAACGACATCTGGCTATAGCTACATGTCACGATGATCAAAACGCTTACGCAACTAAATATAATATTTCATGTAACCATTGCATTATAGTCAAAAGAAATGTTTACTGTTATTTGAAAGAAAACTTAAATTTAACAATATTTTAGTTATAGACGTTGGTTACGACATAATTTAAAAGAAAATGGATCTTAAAAGATTTACCAAACAATTATGGTTTTGTTACGAATTTTTTTTGCAGGAAAGTCCTTTGAAATTATTTCAGACAGTTATTAACGCCGGTACTAAACATTTTTTTTTTTTAATTTATACCTAAATAATAATTTTACCTAAATAATGCTGTGAGCAGCATTTATAGTTATTCAAATCGTTATTTTTTGGAAGTTTTCTTCCAAACAGAAGAAAGAAAAAAGGGGATTTACATGTTGACGGTTTAAGGTTATTTAGAATTATTTCAAAGAAGAGATACATCAGAGGCAACTTCTTTGGGATTCGGAGTGTTAAAAGACGACAAAAATGTAAATCTGGTAAAGTCTAAACTCATAAGGAAGGTTTATCTACTGAAGAGTGGGGTGGTAATTTTGAAAGTATAAAAATAAATAAAGAATGATATACTATATTTAAACACAAAGTCTTCATCTTAACAATTTTTAATTCTATTATTAGCGTTAGAAATTATTGATAGACACATTTGTTGCAACTACAGTTGGTTATTCTGTAAAGTTATTAATTAATTATCCTTAAAGTGTTTTAACTATAGTTCAAAATCAGAAAAATAATAATTTGATTACATCATATTCACAATTTAAATATTTCATCGACCGGAACCTAATTTATTGTAAACTTATTAAAGATGTAATCCCTTGTGTGATGAAAGTGATAGTAGAGTTAAATATTTCTCGTACCCATTATACTTGAAATTATCAAGTAGTCAAATCAGATAATAATCAATTCAGATTTTTATTTTAAATGTATTCGTCAGGTTTGGGTAATTTTTGGCACAACCTCCATAAAAAAATCTATTCAAAATAATTCAAATTATACTGAGAAAGAATTACTATTATCAGTACTAATGTGGATGCAATGATTAAAGCAAATATTTAGTTACTGATTGTGAACAAAAGTATTTTTTGGCTGTGCCGGTCCCTGCTAACTCTTCTCAAAAAATGCTGGCTATGCCATTGTGTATATGTAGTGTTATTGTATTATCTTTACAATAAATGTTATCCTACTTCCGCTACCTAATCATATTCTCTTCCTTCCAATCTCGATGGAAGATATCTACCACCTTCCCGTGGTTTGCACTGAATAATAACATTGACATGCGGCATTTTTAAATATATCACATCACAAAATATTACTTGTTGGCCAACAACAAAAAAATTACGGGGTTTTAACAAAATTGTGGAATATACGTTATGCCCTAATAGATATTTTTGTAATCATGTCTGCCTTTGTGTATGTTTTTGTTTGTTTCCGGATGTACGAGTTGTCCACATTCATATATGCAATTACTACCAGAGAGTTATTTTTAGAATCCCGACGATATTTAACATTGTATTTTCAAATTAACCTAAACTTTCTTGAAATATATTTTTATAATAATAGTATTTTAAATTGTATAGTAATGTTATTTTAACATAATTCTGTTGTGAAATATATTTGTTAAAACAGTTTTAATAAATATACAAAAATAAATATTACTTTTTTCTTTGTAATACCGCCATCTATGAGCAATAGAGAGTAAGACATTACGCCATCTATGCTCAGGTCTCTAAGCATTGTGCCAAGGTTGTAAACCTCGAAAAGTCAAGAGCAGTCCCCGCATTATATTGATTCAAATAAAAAGGCGCTTAATGGATAAATTAAGTTGCGCGTGAAATAATTACGTGGTACAACATTCTCTTAATTCTTCATGAAAATTAATGATTCAAACATCATTTTATAGCTTATGTTCCTCGCAATTGATAAAAAATAGACAAATAAAAATTAATGATGGTATTGTTAATATAAATATGCATTTTATAAAAAAATGTTTGAATAATTTTCTTTAATTACAATTATTAAAAAATGTTTGTATGAAAATAATATTTTCATTAACAATACCATCTGTTAATGGCATTCCTAATAAAAATACATTTAACTAACATGCAGTTACATTATTACTATTCAGTGTTTGATCACGACACTGTACGGAATATTCGCACGGTTCAGCCAGCACACATAAAATTTTACAAGCGAGTAATTTATATATAAATCTAGTTATTACATACCGTTAGTGATATCCAGCTACGTCTTCTTCGTCAATATCAAACTATCAAACTTACACATCGATATCAAGCGGTATCCGATAAACTTAAGCCAATTTGGCTACCTAATTACTATCATTGCTGAATCTAGACACATACGCACACATAAAACACATAACTGATATACTTATCAAACTTATAAAACCCCTCTTTTATCGGTGTTTAAAAATGACTTAATGATTTTAAAAGTAATATACGGAGGCGGGTATTAAACTGCGTATATTTTGTTTAGCAACATAGATATGAACTGGAAGTGTCACAATTATATCTAAATATTAATTTTAATATGCAACCAAATTTTAAAATTTATTATTTTTTAAATGTACCTCTTATAGCATATAACTAATGTGGAAGTGAAGAACACAAAAATTGTGCCTGTCAGCTCCGACGCTCGACTAGAGTCTACTCCTTAGGTGCGAGTGTCTTGGAATGTATAAAATAGGTAACATTAAAAAAATCGTGTCGGTGTTTAAAAGCACAGAACTGTGCTTATAACTGTCAGTAAATAATTCAATATGTCAAGATCTGCGTGAAATTAGCTAACGATTGATGCGCAGTACATACTGCGCAAAAGTATTGAATCAAAGCATAAATCTCCAATCGGCTAATCTTTGATTTTCCAAACTCGATTAGTTAATACTAGTTTAATATGCATCTATTGAACCGTCGGAGAGATAATACGACAATTCAAATTAATCTAGACATACGTAACCGAGATTTAATCTGGTTTTACACTTTTTTAACGCTCTGAACTTATGATTTTACTCCTCATAAAACTTCATGCTGGGCGCTATATATGAAAATCGATTCTTAAGGAGTAAATTCCAAAAATGTTTGTTTTTTGATGAAAGCTCAGGCGCTAACACATTGGAGTCGTAAGATATACTGATGATACGCAGAAATTTTAGCCAAGGCTACGACGTTTTTCATGTAAGTGAATCGCAAATTCACGCATCGTAGTTTTTTGGACTATCGACTTAGACCACGTATCATTTGTGCTACAATTAACAAAGTCATAGTGCAAAAAGTATACTTACAATATTGAATATATTTGGCGTTAATTTTGTAGAAATTCATTATTCACAATTAAATGAAACTGCGTGATGTAGTATTACTTCTACTTTCTTTAATTTCTTTACCACGACCTAGGTTTCGTTGTATTACAACATCTACTATTTGTCGCCATCTAGTTGGCAATGACAATATGCCTTTCTTGTAAAATTCCGGTGACTTTGATTGAAAAAACTGTGCGAGGTCTTTTTGGAGATCTTCTTTAACGTCGACTTTTTTCACATAAATGTTTACTTAGAGCCCTGAATAAATGATAATCACAGTTTAGCAACATATGGTTTAGCATTATCACGTAAAAAATAAACTCGATCCCATTGACTACTCAATTTGTTAGATAATCGGGCCAATTGTTCACAGTAAATATCTGCATCAATTGTAGATCCCTCTGGAACAGCTCCTAATGTATAATATTCCACCTGTAGCTAAGTATCACCATTTTGGGGCTTGTTTCAGGTTTGAATACTAAAATTCCTGTTTCTTATAATCTTTGAATACTTAAATGCCTGTTTCTTGTAATCCTCCTTCCCATCACCAGTGACTAACTGATTCAGCCAGTCGAAGTTATGTTTCAATGTCAATAACTTTTGACAAGTATCAACTCTGTAATGAAGGCGGTATGATAACAACTCGTGGGGTATCCACACATCGTATTTTAAAACTTTTCCCAATTTGTGAAAATGTGTTTCTATGATATGCCAAGTCGTCAGTCGAGGATCCTCCTCAATTAGGCGTCGTAATCGTTGAATGTCCAATTCGACAGGACGCTTGGTACAGAGGGCAGATCGTAGTCCTCATTCCTGAACTTTCAGAACCAAATTTTTGCCGTCGTGTAAAACACAGTGGCCTCGCCCATCGCATGACATATATTATTTGTGGCAGTCTTTGCATCGTGAACCAGGCGAAATTCGTAAAGTAATATAATCCGTATCTGATATCGATTTAAATCCACTATATGTAATTCACTTAAAGTTTCGGCGCTGACTGTTGTCAACTGACGGCACTTTGGCCTATTTATACCGGATTTGCTACGTACATCTAAAAATATTTTTTGAACAATGGTTATACAGGTTATTAGTGACGGGAAATAAAATAGATGTTACTAGGGTTACCATAAATGCAATTTCCAAGCGGAATAAATATTTAATAATACCTGATATAGTTAAGGAGCGGGTACATAAATCATTATGATTATATTAAAAGCTATGGCCCTAGAATTATAGTAATAGTTTTTTTATAAACTTTGCGCAGGTTTCTAAAATTTGTTTCTTGTAAAATTTTGCGTTCAGTGGTTTCAGAACCTTTTTTGCTACCTTTTCATTGTATCTCTAAGATGTATTGTCTAAAATTATGAAAAAATATTATTGAGATCATTTTCAGATTTTTCCGGTACTTCATTCACCCGAAAAATATCATATAAAAGCAAAACTACAATATTGACAAATCCCGGTATATAACAAGCAAAATAATATTGAATACTTTATGTCGAGGTTTGCGTTACGCAATCCCAACTGAACATCCTACAAGCAAGTATGCGTGCCGCGTACGGCCTAATATTTTGTAACAAGTACGAGTATAGGCTATTTTTACATACTCGTAATGGGATTATCGAGTATGAAAAATTACTGATATCATACACCTCTCTTTCCAGGACTGCTAATGTTTCACACAAACTTTTTCAGATCGCCACGTTAAAAGTGGAAACGTCAATAACCATGATGATAATATGAATAATTATTATAACACGCTAACATGCCCTACAATACTATCTAATTAGGGTTCCGTCCTTAAAAAAACGGGACCCTTCTAAGATGGTTTTGTTGTCCTCGAAATCTCGACATTTGCACATCGATTCGAAAGGAAAAGCGCTGCTTGACTACTTTATCGACGTACGCTGGCCAAATGCTTGGACATACGTGAAAACCAAATGCTTGGACATACGTGAAAACCAAATGCTTGGACATACGTGAAAAAACGTACTAGGAAAATATTGCCCATTAGTACATCTAAAAAAAGTAAGCTACACCATATATCATCTGCATTATATGTCCGGATGGAAATTTTCATTATGTAATTTAGAATATGCGTAGCGCTATGCATTATGTATAAAGTAACACAATGTATTTGTCTAATTAATTAGCGTCCAGAAATTGGGCACTTCGTTGTGGTAAATTTTCCGACAATTGTAAATCTGGACTATTATAGATCGAGACCATATTTAAGCCATAGTAACGTTTTTGCATGTTAAAAATAAATTTTAAATTATAAATAAGGTGATTTTTAATTGTAGTTTTACGTATAATTACATTTATATTTATAAACAGGAATCATTTCATCTTGGACATTACACGTAGATAACATTTCTCCTTTCCAGTATACTATTTGGTCTCATAATTTAGGATATACAATGAAAATCACATTTTTCAGTTCATCATAACAACCATGCACGTTGACACTCAGTGCGTAGATATAATATGGGTGAGAAATGGGCGGAGTTTAAGTCTTGAGAAAGGTAGCCGCTCGGCACAGTCACGCGGTTAGCTTCCTATGCAGCGGACGTTAAATACATTAAATGTTTAATTAGTAAATAAATTCAAAACTTTGCAAAAAAATCTAATACAAAATATCGGAACCGATAATAAAACATCAAAGATTCAAAAGAAGCTCTAAATGCCTTTAACGATGATCTAGATAAGGACATAGGCCACTTGTTACAGTGGGAAAATGTTTCGTTTCCACGGATAAATACGAAAATATAATGGAACACACGCACGCACGCTCGCACACACGCACGCTCGCACGATTTCTTTAATTAATATTCTACTTTTTATAAGTCAGACTATATAGTCTATCGAACTATATCTCGAACTGAACTGAACTGATTCTTTTAAGTGTCACACATCTCATTATATACTTTTATGCGGCTACCGGTTCCCAATAATTAGTCTATAGCAATATCTTGCAGTCAATCAAAACACTAAGTAGAAAATATGCAATGTGTTGTGGAAGACTGCAACACATTTTGAATACAATTACAAAAAAAAAGAAAAATGTTAACACAATGCAATGATAAGGCAAGAAGAAATAAATTATAACAAGTTATTAAATATATATAAATATATATATATATATATATATATATATATATATATATATATATATATATATATATGTAAACGAAGTGAGTGACACTTCATTCAGCATGAAGTTTGCATATGATCTGTGCTAGCTGTCACTTGGACATGTCGCCACGCCACGATAGAAAAATAGGTTATGTTCTTAGAAACGATCAATGAATTATAATATGATATAGTATAATATTTTAATACTTAATTGATACGAACTAGTGAAGCAATAGCTTTAAATGTTGTTTCTCTTTTCAGGTGAGTTTGTGATTAATTAATTAGCGTTATAAATTGTTTTGTAAAAGTGTAAACATTTGTTTATGTAATAAATCTCTTTTCAGAGCAACTCAATGTTATAGTTTTACTGTTCACCATATTATCCAAGGATAAAAATTAGAAACACATTATATATATATATATATATATGTAAGGGCGGGCAGGATCTACGTAAAAAGACGAGGGCGAGAGGACGATGAATGACTATGAATGTGAGTTATGAAGGAATTTATTTTTCAGACGTCCCTTGAATGCGTGAATTCAAAGGTCGCATAATTAATAAAGGAATATTCATGACATCACGTCTGATGATAAGTGGCGCCGCTCAGAAATCTCATTCACACATGAAACGAATGAAAAACCCACGTATATCTAAACCACTGCAGAAAAAATTATACAATCCGTCGTGGTTTTCAATGAAAGTGATTCGTTATGACAAATTGATTTTTGTTACACGATAAAATAAGAAAGTGCAAGTGGCCCTTGAGCGATTAGTGTTCGATACCATCACTTATTTTTGCCCATGTGAATGCGTGCATTCAAAAGTCGCATAATTAATGAAGGAATATTCATAGAAGGAGATATCACGTCTGATGATAAGTTGCGCCGCTCAAAAATCTCATTCACATATGAAACGAATGAAAAATCCACGCACATCTAAACCATTGCAGATAAACTACATAATCCATCCTGGTTCGCAATGCAAGTGATCCGCTATGACAAACTGATTTTTGTTACGGGATAAAATAAGAAAGTGCAAGTGACCCTTGAGCGATTAGTGTTCGATACCATCACTTATTTTTGCCTATGTGAATGCATGAAATCGAAAGTCGCGTAATTAATGAAGGTATATTCATGGAAGGAGATATCACGTCTGGTGATAAGTTGCATCACTCAAAAATCTCATTCACATATGAAACGAATGAAAAATCCACGCACATCTAAACCATTGCAGATAAACTACATAATCCATCCTGGTTCGCAATGCAAGTGATCCGCTATGACAAACTGATTTTTGTTACGGGATAAAATAAGCAAGTGCTTGTGACACTTGAGCGATTAGTGTTCGATACTAACAGTTACTTTTGCCTATGTGAACATTTTATAATTAACCATTTTTAAATTATAAATATAAATAATATCTTTGATACTAAGTTAAGATCATTTACGTTATTATTATTACCGTTCAATTCTTCTGTGAGTAAAAATCGTTTCAAAATACACAATTTGCATCTCGAATTAAGTGCACCGATGTTTTTTGAAAGAAATATAATTCCACATTTACTTATTATTATTGTTTTGATCATAAATTCAAAAACATAGACATCGTAATGGATTTAAACTTACTTCATATATTCAATGATACATATTCGTAATGGCAGCACGAAACCAGCAAACATCGACGTCGAACTCAAATTTTAATAAAATATGCATTTCGGGTGTTCATAACATACAATTTTAAATTTTCAGCGAACGTGCTTCATACTAGATTTCAACTAACATGTGTGAGTGACACATATTTGTAGACAAGGCCATGTCAAAAAACACCGAGGTCAAGCTCAAATTTTAATAAACTATTCATTTTGGTGTTCACAATATCCATTTTCAATGGCGCTCACTCACTACCTATACGAGTAATATAAATTATTAAAATAAGTCTTACGTGGATAAATGCAAGTCTGGCCACCAACTAATTAACATTAATTAATTCATACTTTTAGCGATTTTCGTCCAAGAACATAATGGTGATTACGAATTCATAATGGTCTGTCAGGAACGCCTCGCAAAATTTGTATAACTTAAAACTTTAAAAGCAAAATGAACAGAGAAAAACACATATGTATTTATTTAATTGCTCATAATATTTGGTGCTCCACACCTTTCATGGAGTAACAACGGTGAAAATTTACCAACAAAGTTATTAAAGAAGGTTGCAGAATAAAGGATAAGTTTCAAGTTATTAAAAGCAAAATGAACAGAGAAAAGAACATATGTATTTATTTAATTGTTCATAATATTTGGCGCTCCACACCTTTTATGGAGTAACAACGGTGAAAGTTTACCAACAAAGTTATTAAAGAAGCTTGCAGAATAAGGGATAAATTTCAAGTTATTAATAGCAAAATGAACAGAGAAAAGAACATATGTATTTGTTTATTTGTCTGTAATATTTGGTACTTCACACATTTTATGGAG
The DNA here is from genome assembly GCA_039881145.1 of Druceiella hillmani. Classification (NCBI taxonomy): domain Eukaryota; kingdom Metazoa; phylum Arthropoda; class Insecta; order Lepidoptera; family Hepialidae; genus Druceiella; species Druceiella hillmani. Next base: position 5,990,785 of record JAYKKI010000089.1, on the reverse strand, counting down.
TAACAACGGTGAAAGTTTACCAACAAAGTTATTAAAAAAGATTGCAGAATAAGGGATAAATTTCAAGTTATTAAAAGCAAAATGAACAGAGAAAAGAACATATGTATTTGTTTATTTGTCTGTAATATTTGGTACTTCACACATTTTATGGAGTAACAATGGTGAAAGTTTACCAACAAAATTATTAAAAAAGGTTGCAGAATAAGGGATAAATTTCAAGTTATTAAAAGCAAAATGAACAGAGAAAAGAACATATGTATTTGTTTATTTGTCTGTAACATTTGGTGCTCCACACATTTTATGGAGTATGAGTAAGAAGAGCGAAAGTTTGCCAACAAAGTTATTAAAGAGGTTGCAGAATAAGGGATAAGTTTCAAATTATTAAAAGCAAAACGAACAGAGAAAAAAATATGTATTTATTTATTTGTCCGTAATATTTGACGCCCAACACATTTTATGGACTAACAAGAACGAAAGTTTGTCAACAAAGTTATTAAAGGACGTTACAGAATAAGGGATAAGTTTCAAATTATTCACAGTACTGATGGTGTCAGGGGTGGGTTTAAGGAATAAATAAATACGTAGAGAAAATATTAAAACACTTACCTGGAAAAAAATAATAAAGTGGCCCGAATGTATAAGTTTCTTTTAATAAATGGAAATAGTCTTCATGAAGCTTTGTCTGTAAAACAAAAACAGGTTTAAAATAAAATCATTATAATTAACTGTTAAATAAACAGATATCTCGGACGGAGAAAAATTGGATGTGGTTTCAAAAGATGAATCTGGAAAATTATTATTTTAATCACAGAATTCTTAATGTAATTGAAATTTGATTTGTTGTTAACTGAGTGAGGCAATTATGTACTTATTGATAATATAAATGAAGGTTTGTGGATGAAGTTGCAAAGAGTATTTGAGCTAAAATGGCCGCTGATTATATGCAATAATTAACATCATGGCCTGCTAATTACCATGACTATAAAAAATAACGTAATTAAGTTGAAAAAATAACTCAAGAAAATAGCATTTCACTTACTGAAAAAGGGATACCCACTTTGTTTAGTCGATTTGATCTCTAAGCGAACAAAAAATAAATAGTATACAAAGTTAAAGGTTATGTCATAAACTCAGAATCTAGCACTATTTTTGATCAAGAACTTTACCAGAATTATATATTCCCAAATTACCTTAGTGGCAAATTTAAAGGTTTTTGTCTGCTCTCGGCTTTAGGCTACGATCTGAAAGTTCACTCACCCTACTTATTCCTAAACATACCTCTACCACTTACGAAAAATCCTTCACTGTCCAAGCAGCAAAAATTTGGAATCACCTCGATCCTGACATCAGGAAAATCACGTCCCTAAATATTTTCAAAGATCGAGTGAAAAACTCCTGAAACCTTTTCCTTTGTGTCCTTGTCCTTTCCTGTCTTTCCCATCCCAATTCATGTCAATAGTTTTTTACTAATACTTATGTAGTTTTTTTTAAATGTTTTTTCGTGTGCTATGCTATCAGGAATTTTCATTGTAAAATATATTATAGTCTACCAACTAAATTGCAATACCAATTGTTATGGTTGACTGGAAGAGATTGCTCATGTGGCAATAAGTCCGCCATATGTACTACACATAAAAAATGATAAATAAATAATTTTATCGATTGCTACATACTTGTGCGAAAATTACATCGAGTATTAAATATTTGATCATTCGATCGGTTCAAAATCATTAAAGAGAAAATGCGTATTTCAATGTTATTTTTCAAATTTCAATCGTTTTTACACGAATATACAGTTTTATAAATAACGTTTTTTGGAATATCTTCTAGTTACTAAAAATAGCCCTAAAATATGAAGTTAAACCTTTTTTTGGACTACTATAATAACTTTTGATAATATGTCAAAAAAAAAGACTTCATAGAACTACTTATTCGATTCGATTCTGCGCTTTTGAATGTTGTTCTGTTGCATTATTTTATATTCTAATTTACCGACAAATCACTTTTTGATTACCAACAATATCGGTGCTGACATCAACCTTGTCGGTCATATCCGGAAAATGGAAAATGGAAAATCTTCTAGTCACTAAAAATGGCCCTAAAATATGAAGTTAAACCTTTTTTTGGAATACTATAATAACCTTTGATAATATGTCAAAAAAAATACTTCATAGAACTACTTATTCGATTATGCGCTTTTGAATGTTGTTCTGTTGCATTCTTTTATATTCTAATTTACCGACAAATCACTTTTTGATTACCGACAATATCGGTGCTGACATAACCTTGTCGGTCATATCCGCTACAGTCCACCGGAACAGGCATGGCAGATCGAATATGGGAAGTGTTTCTTCATTCGCACCGAGATATTTGTAACTATTGCAGATGTGATAATTTTTGAAAATGAATTAGTACTGACTTCCTGACTTTGATGACGTTATTGAATCAAAACCAAATACATGGGCAAAAAAGATAGCGTGCGGTTTTTGAGCTTTTTAAACTTTATCAATAAGTAATCAAGTTTCTAACCTCACACAAAAAATGTAAAACTTTTTTGGGGAAGCAACCCATTTGACAAGTAATATAATAAATATGTGCGAAAAATACATCGAGTATTAATTATTTAACATCACAGCTAAATGAAACTACGTCATATAATATTATATCTACATCGTTTAAATGATTAACCACAACCTGGGTTTCGTTGTATGACATCTTTATGGTTATAATTGGTTAATAGTTGAAATAAAGAGATATGAAACTGCATTACGTAGTTTCACTTACTTGTCATAAAAATCAAGATTAAAAACTAATGATCATTAGAGAAAAAGTATGTATAAATCAAAATAGATTTTGTAAATTAATATACTTTATCTTAAATTCCTTTACTACTCTTAGTACATATACCACTTTGAGAAATAATATTAAATATTAAATATATTTGGCGTTAATTTTGTAGAAATTCATTATTCACAATTAAATGAAACTACGTGAGTTACGTATCGCGTTCCGCGGATACTCAAAAATATATATTTAACTATTACTAATTATAAATATACTTTATTTAATTATAATTTACAATAATAATTATAAAAATTAACAATTTAGAACAACGTTAACTCTAAGACGTTGGCTGGTCTCTCTCTGTCAGTTGCTCGGACTTCTATTTTATAGGTCTCCTCTGCTGACGCTTGCGTTCTGAGAAGCTTGGTTTTATTTAATGTTTTTGAAGCAAAGTCAGCAGACTTGCTTCTCAGTAATATAACGTTCATCGGATGTTGTTGGCTTCGCAGCGTTATTGATGTTGTGAGTTAGCTTAGCATTCTTGTAACTTAATTTATTTTATGTTTATGTTGAGTTGGTTCTTAGTAGTTCGCCGTTATCAATCGGTTGTTATTATTTTGCTGATGGATTATGGTTACTTAACTCCTCCATCCCTTAGATGGGATCGAGCCATCTCGATTCCTGGAGTGTCCTCACTCCTACGTTCATTTATCGTGGTTGTTCAGATTCGTAAAGCATTTGCATTTTCCTCTTGACGTAACTTGAGCGTGACATAGGTACTGTTTTCCTTTTCTTTATGTGGAATTAGTTGAATGATGCAGTCTTCAGTTAGGGACGGTTCCTCCATCTTCACGTTTTGAAAGAGTTGATATCGTAGGTGATTTCTCTGCAAGCGCTTTCTCGGTATAAAAACTCAGTCCTTCCTAGTAGACAGTATATGAATTTGGATAGTATAGCGAGGCTTTGTTTGTCAGGTATGGGGTATAAATATTTAAAGAAATTAATGAGGGGGTTTCAAGGATAAAGGTTATGGAAGTATAAGTGCTATAGGCTTTGTTACTCAAAGATTTATCCATACTATGTATGTTCTGTATCATCGGTTTGTATATGAGTTTAGCAATCCGGGTTTGTCCAATTTTTTTTTTTAAATTTTATAATTATTATTATTTTTTTTTTAAATTTCCTTGAGTAATTTTTTTTTCGATGTAATTATAATCAAGTGTAGAATGCATACTTGCGCGAATGTTATTGAATTCTCTAACTTCACTATTAAATATAATCTATCAATTTTTGTTTATTTCTATATATATTTAGAACCTTTCTTTTTTTTTTATACCATATTTCTATTTTCCTCTGAAATGTTGAGTACGTTTGTCGTACTCTCTGATCGTTATATTAATCCTGTTTTAAATGTAAAATTTGTGACAGCTAAAATTGCGTCCTTTGGGGCTCGATCGGGGTTAGTCCTATTGCGAGGAGCATGAATGCTCCGAATGTGAAATACTTGTAAAGCTGGGTTGTCGGCGTAACAGTTTGCAATGAACTCTTATCGATTTTGCGTTTGGGTGTTTACCTATTATTTCTGATATGTTATTCGGATGTAAACGTATTATAGTATAGGGTCCTTTAAATACTGGATTACCCTTTTTGTCTCTTGTTGATTTAGCTACCTGCTTGTAAACTAACTTTCCTATTTTGAAGTCCGGATTTTCTGTGTCAATATTGCGTTTTGTAATAATTTTTTCTTTATTTTCGCTTACCTTAAGGGCTATTAGCTGCTGTATATGTCCAGATAGGGCTTTCTGTTTAAGTACATAATGTTGATAAAATTCTTGCGGGTAATGTAATTCTAGCGGGTTTCGAGAATTTGTGTGTCCTAATAATAATTCATGTGGTGTGTATCCTGTAGTCGAATGTATAGTGTTGTTGTATGCGATAAGTGCATATCGCATTAGATACGTTATCTCGTCTTTATTAGTTATCCTTTGAATCCTTATTATTTCGCCCATAGTGGAATGAAACCGTTCAATCGGTGAATTGGAATTAGGGTTGTATGGCGTGGTGAAATGGATCTGAATATTGTGCAGTCTACATATTTCTTTTATAACTTCATTTTCGAACTTGGTATCCGAATCCGTAGTTATTTTATTTGGAAGTCCTAGTACTGAGAAAATTTTAATTAGTGCTTCTGCTACACGAATGCTTCTTGTAGCCTATAGTGGTACCGCTTGCGCGTATTTCGTGAAGTTATCTATTATTGTGAGGAATGTCACGCCACCAGACGTATAGAGGTCCATAAACATATGTTCTAATGGTTTGGTTGGTGTTTCAGTTAACGACAATGGGATGTTCAGCGGGTTCCTTTCATATTTGGATTTAAGGCACGTTTGACATTGATTGATGTACCGTTGTATGGTAAGAAGCATATTGTTCCAATGGTAGTTTCTACTTAAGTGTTTATATGTTTCTTGAATTCCACGGTGTATTGTTTTTCCTTCGTGGTATTGTTTTATAAGCTCATTCTGTTCGGCTCTAGCTTCGACTACTGTAATACGTGATGCACATTTTATTAATTTTGGCCCACGATTATTAAATATTGTGGTATAAACTTTAGAGAATATATGATACAGATCTTCGTCGTAAAAATAGCAATAGAAAATTCTATCCGCAATTGTATGCTCTATCAAAAACTGAATTGTTTGTTTTTCTGTATTGTTTACCGGTATGAAGACGTCCTTTATCATCGTTTGTGAATTAGTCGATCTATCATCTACTCTGTAATTTGTTCCTGGAGTTTTTCTAATGTGAAATTGTTTTCGTTGCCTATCTATAGCGTTTGTCGTTATTGGTATACCTATCGTCTCGTTGTCGGGCTGTGTATGCGTGGTTTCCACTAAGTCTGTTGATTCGTTTAAAAATGTGTTTACGTGTAATGAATCTATGCTATTGTGAAAAAGTTTAATTCTAGATAAAGCGTCTGCATTTGTGTTTTGTTTACCCTTTTTGTATATTATGTCATAATTATATTCTGCTAATCTAAGCCGCCAACGCTGTAATTTTGAATTTGGATCTTTTAATGTCATAAGCCATGATAGTGGTCTGTGGTCGGTGTAAATAGTAAATTTTCGTCCATACAAATACGGTCTAAAGTGTTTTGTAGACCATACGATTGCGAGTAGTTCCTTTTCTATTACTGAAAGCTTCACTTCTGTGTCGGATAGCGTTCGAGAAGCGTACGCGACCGGTTTGTCGGAACAGACTATCGGCGCGGTATTATCCTTGTGATAATACCGCGCCGAGTGCAAAGTCCGAAGCGTCTGTTGTAAGGATAAATGGTTTGTCATAATCAGGGTATTGTAATAGGGGTGCGTTCGGTAAGAGTCGTTTACATTTTTCAAAAGAGTCTATGAAATAGGGAGTGTGGATAGTTTTAGCGTTCTTTTTTAAACAACTAGTCATCGGTTTAGTTAGTTTGGCAACGTCTTTTAGAAATTTTCTATAATATCCTACTAAGCCTAAAAATGATTTAATCTGTTTTCGAATAGGAATAGAATATAAATTTTTTTGGAATAGGGAAATTAATAACAGCTTTTATCTTATCCTGATTAGGGCATAAACCGTTATCTGTTAATGTATGTCCGAGGAAGTCTACTTCCTTACGAAGAAATTCCGATTTGTCTAATTGTATTTTGAAGTTTTTTTGAGTCTATCAAATATATAGTGAGTCTATCAACATTGTCTGAGTCTATCAAATACGCGTTCCAGTTTTGTTATGTGTTCTTGCAGTGATTTTGAGTAAACTATTATGTCATCAAGGTACACAAGACATGTATTATCTTGCAGACCTCTTAAGATCGTGTCCATTAGTCGTTGAAACGTGCTGGGGGCGTTCTTAAGGCCGAATGGCATTCTAAGGAACTTCGTAATGTCCTCTGTTTGTGGAAAATGCGGTTTTCTCTATATCAGATCGGTCCATCTCCACTTGATGGTAACCGGAAGCCAAATCAAGGGTCGTGAAATATTGGGCTCGTCCTAACTTATCTAAACTTTCAGAGATGTTCGATAATGGATATTTATTTTCTATGATACGTTCATTTAAACGTCTGAAATCTATTACTAGGCGCCATTTACGTTTGCCTGAAATATCTGTCTTCTTGGGCACGATGTGAACTGGGCATGACCAGGGTGAAATGCTGTCTCTAATTACACCTTTATTTAATAGGTCATCTACTTGGTTTTGGATCTCTCGGTTTAAACAAGGGGCTCGTCTATAATTTCTAACAAAAATGGGGGTATCGTCGGTAACACGAAGCTTGTGTTTAACAACATGTGTGAAAGTGAGTGGAAGATTTTCCGAATGGAAAATATCTCTATATCTCAAACATATCCTATTGATTTCCCTTTTTTCTTCGTCAGTCATGGGATTTGTCCTTAGTCTTGTCAAGTTTTCTTTTAATTCATTATCTATAGCGGTGGGGCATGTGTAATGATTAATTTCGTGTTGATTTATTTTTATTAAGTCTTCCTGAAGTGGTTCTAGTTTGATCGGTGTTGTGTTTTTAATAATTTTGGGTTCGTCTGATTTGTTAATGACCGATGTTATCATTTTCCCGTTTTTTACATTCACTATCGCGGCTGGTAAGTATAGACCCTTTTTCCATAAACTTGCATCTAGAATATCATTTCCATCTAAGTAATTTGTTTTTAGTGTTACTATCTGCTCGCATCTAGGATGTATTTGAATTGTTTGATTTGGGTAGTCGAAATGGATTGGAATTTCAGCAGTGTTTGTATGTAAGGTTTTGTTCTTTAAGTCTATTTTGCTAGATAATTTTCTTAATAAATCTAAGCCAATTAAACCTCTATATTTAGGGTCAAAATCAAACATAAGAAATTTGTGCATAATTTTGGAATTGAAAGCAAGTGGAATTGGTAGAACGGCCACGTTATTGTGGCGTGAAGTCGCGGGGGCGGTTCGTATTTCAAATGGTGCATGTTCTATAAGTTTTTCGAATATGGTGTTATTAATTACGTTAGGGGAAACCATTGAGCTTGATGCTCCGGTATCTATGAGGAATTTTCCACCGAATTCTGGAAGTATTATATAAGGTAGATGGACTTTACTGTGGTGGTTGTTAATTTTCACTACGTGTTTGGGTATGTATTTTGAATGTCGTGAAAATTCTGCTGTATGTCATCCGAGGGTGTATTGTTTTGTAATGTGTCATTGTAATCTTCATAGTCATATTGAAAGTGATCGCTCTGATTACACTCTTGATTGTTGATGTCTGTTTTATCGTGTGTTTGTATACCTATGTGTGGCTTTTGGTGTGTATAAAATAACTCTTCCGAAGCCCAATTAGGCCTCGGTGGTCTATTGGCCGTGCGCATGGATACGTCCGAATATTTTGGAACGTTCGGCCGCTGCACATTTGAGCCATGTTTATTATTATTTTTTGTTGAAATTGTCGCTGTGGTAATTTTGATCTATCTGTATACTGTCGCGTATATTTGTTGTGGGTATCGAATGGTGTTATGTTATTATTATTAATACGAGTATGTTTATCAATATTTATGTTTGTATTTTGCATATATTCTACTCTCGCTTCCTCCTGTCGCGCGAGCACTATCTCTTCTTCTAAGGTTTCAGGTCTATTAATCTTAACACCTATTGATATCTGCGATTCTATATTGTTAACGAATTGTTCTATTGCCATCTTTTCATAATAGCGAGTATCACTATGTGTGCCTATTGAAAGAATTACATCTAACAGATCCCTAATCCTACGGCCGTATTTATCTACATTTTCTGATTTATGTTTAGTGGTCCGGATCAATTCTTGTGTTACTTGTATCTCATTCCTAGGTTCTCTTAGTCTTCTTTTTAATGCTGATTTAATGTCCTCCCACGTATCTAACTGTTTTTCATAAGCGATTGCGTCTAATGCATTACCAACTAGTTTATTTTTTATAAAGCAAGCTTACGTTCGCGGGTTGCATTCTACCATTGAGATTACATTTTCTGTTTGTCTAATAAAATAATTAAGTGTTTTAGAGTTGCCATCATAATGGGGTAATAAATCCATTACAACTCTGTAATTAATTTCATTTAAATGTGTCTGTGCACCGGCATTGGGTTGAGCCATCCTACTAAACAGAGTTTGTCCGATTTCGAGAACTAACACGATACAGCAAAACCAAAAGCAATTTTAGCCTAGGCGGAGGTCAACGCAATGGAAGTAGGATAAAGCAAAATAATCTCGGAAGAACAAAAGTTTTATTGCTTACCCGAGAACTTGCATCCCACTTCCGATGAATCTACAGGTCATCCAAGGTCGCTGTTGTTCAGGTTGAATATATCTCGCTCGAAGGATAGAAGTCCACCACGATGTCCAGGCTGCTTCGCTGCTTGATGTCAGACTTGGATCACCGCGTTGCGAGATCCTACCGACTGCGGCAGTTACGTATCGCATTCCGCGGATACTCAAAAATATATATTTAACTATTACTGATTATAAATATACTTTATTTAATTATAATTTACAATAATAATTATTAAAATTAACAATTTTGAACAACGTTAACTGTAAGACGTTGGCTGGTAGACTCTCTCTGTCAGTTGCTCGGACTTCTATTTTATAGGTCTCCTCTGCTGACGCTTGCGTTCTGAGAAGCTTGGTTTTATTTAATGTCTTTGAAGTAAAGTCAGCAGACTTGCTTCTCAGTAATATAACGTTCATCGGATGTTGTTGGCTTCGCAGCGTTATTGAAGATTAATTTATTAGACATTTATGCTGAGTGGCTTCCTAGTATTTTACTGCTATCCATCGGATGTTGTGAGTTAGCTTAGCATTCTTGTAACTTAATTTACTTTATGTTTATGTTGAGTTGGTTCTTAGTAGTTCGCCGTTATCAATCGGATGTTATTATTTTGCTGATGGATTATGGTTACTTAACTCGTGATGTAGTATTATTTTTACTTTCTTTCAGTTCTTTACCACGACCTAGGTTTCGTTATATTACAATATCGTCAGGTGGGATATTAGCAAAGAACCTAGGTCGTCGAAACCTAGGTCGTGGTAAAGAACTTAAAGAAAGTAGAAATAATACTACATCACGTAGTTTCATTTAATTGTAAATAAAATTAAAATTATTTTCAAATATCAGCCAATAGTATTATTGTTTCTGCAGCAAAAGCTTTTGTGACATTACAAATTACAAAAAAAATATTTGAATGTTTTGTTGAACAGTTTAGCCGTCTAAATTTAAATCTTTGTGACTTCTTTCTCTTAATCTTATTTTCTCATAAAGTATTTTTGGACATTACAAAATAATTTCTGGCATAAAATTAGCTTCAAGTACGACATTTTATTCCCAATTTAGTCTTTCCAAGTTTAGTTGCAAGTGCCGCTTTGGCTCTATCTATTTCTGGAACTCTGATACAAATATTAACTTCTACAAAAAGGAATTTCACGTCAAATTTCTGTAATATTTTATAAAATTAGCTTTAGTGAGACTGCGCGCCAGAATTTCGAACCCCGTTAATTTTATAACAACATATACCCAAATTTAACCCCATCGCGGACAAGAAAAAATGTGATGTTAAAAAGTAATATATTTCTTAAAAGAAATTTTTAAATCATTCATTTTTGAGTAGAGCTTCACCTAAATTAAAATAGAATAAAAAATTCTTAATACATTTTTCACTTGGTTATATCATATATATATATACATATATATATATATATATATATATATATATATATATATATATGTATATATATATATATATATATATATGTATATATATATATATATATATATATTTCATATATGTATATTTTCCTCTGTCGACTCCGATATTCTTCTTGCCCGCTTGAAATATCATAATATATCCCAACATTCACTTGAGTGGTTTAGTTCATATCTCCATAGATGCAGGCAATGTGTTAAGTTTTCAGATACGTATTCTGAGTGGACTGATATTACAGCTGGTGTGCCTCAACCGCGCTTCACAAACGAAACTACGTGATGTAGTATAGTTTCCACTTTATTTCAATTCTTTACCACAAACTAGGTTCCGATGTATGACAACATATTCAGGTGGGCAATTTGTAAAGGAAACCTTTATAAATTGCCCATTCCTTTACAAATTGCCCATCTGAAAATGTTGTCATACATCGGAACCTAGTTTGTGGTAAAGAATTGAAATAAAGTGGAAACTATACATCACGTAGTTTCCATTAGTTGTGAAAAATTAAATTCTTCTAAATTTCTTAAGAGTGTTCTATGATTACTGTTTCCCATTGAAATTATATGTTGTGTGTGTGTGTACGTGTATATTTATATATATATATATACATATATATATATATATATATATATAAGTTAATTGAATTGCGAGGTATGTACAATATTTTTGGCGGATGGACACTTCCCAAAGTCTTAACATTTTTTTTCGAATACACACAATATATATGTACATATGTATCTAAATATAGATAATTAGTTATATATATATATATATATATATATATATATATGTGTGTGTGTGTGTGTGTGTGTGTGTATACGTTAATTGAATTGCTAGATTTTTCGAATACGCCCATTTTAGCTGCTACCTTTGCTGAAGGCAGTACACTTCTTTAATCAGAACCTAAACTTCATGATACTGAACAAATTTCGATTTTTTTCAGTACATGTATTTTTTGCCGTTCAGTTACAAATTGATTCAGAAACTTGCTTTACAGCAGCCCCTTATAATCAGGAATATAAACAATCATCCAAAAATGTCGCTAGGAATTATTATAGATAATTAAAAAAAAGTTTCATCAAAACCTATTTATTGTTTTTTTTTTAATATGTGGTAACAGGTAAAGCTACAAACATATTCACAACCTCCCACCTTAGTTTCCCTCCGTCATGTATGAAAAAAAACCTAATTTTACTTTTAAATGTTAACACGAGTATCTATGTTTAACGTTACATAAAACCGAATGACGTATTGAAATAATGCCTGCATTATTCCCCTAAAACAGAACGACACATGTGCGTACATAAGCGTGCACGATTAATGGAGACCGAAATAAATGCGTCGGTGCTTCAACCGACAATTGCAAAAATTCTAAATGTATGCATAGTCGAAATTTCAAAGGTTTATTACCTTTGAAATTTCTACTATGCATACATTAAAAATGAGTTGTATTCATAGCCTGACCTTTAACCACATAAATTTCGCTCTTTTTAACACCAAAACACGCCGTTACCATTTTTTTTTATTAATTATTCAACATGAAAACAAGTATTTTAACCCTGAAGGTGACTTCTTTTTTATCACAACTGGCAACTTCGAGATAAGTCGTTATTAAAAAAGAAATACTTTTAACCTTTAGATTAAGGTTGTTTTAACTGCTGCGAAAATGACAAAAATCGTTCTAGAACTGTGTGCGACCTTGATGAACAGTTTTTATTGTTTCTGTCGTCCTTCAATATTATAATTTGATAGAAGTTGCCGTTGCAATACCTTTTACACGAAAGCAGAGAACAAACTATTAAAAAATACTATGCAATGAAAGATATGTTTGAAAGAGATTTACTTTTTACCCCTTACACAAACTGTCCTTTATCAGATTCCACAAAAATATTGTCCAATTTTTTTACAATCGACTCTATATTATTATCTGATGACTTCATCAAAAAATTTCAACCATCTTAAATATATTTAAGATTTTATTCATTGCTGAAGAATTTTGAAACAATTTCGTGTAAATCGATTCACTTCACTTTGCAGACGCCATTGTACTATAGTTCTCCTGAAATTTACTATTTAATGTTTGTATGTTGTGCCTTAAATATCACTGTGCATGGCATTGTATCTCCAAGTATCAAATTTACAATTCAACCATCTTAAATGTACTTAAGATTTAATCCATTGCTGAAGAATTTTGACGCAATTCTCAGGTAAATCGAACTACACATTAACTTCATCTTGTAGACGGCATTTTACTATAGTTCTACTGAAAGTTACTTTTTAATATTTGTCTACCGTGCATTTAAATATCACTGTGCATAACTTTATATCTCCAAGTACCAAATTTACAGTTTCATCACTCATCAGTTTTTTTTGTCACAAATGCTCGCAAAACTTTACATTTTTTTAAGCAAATATCCAGTGAAATATTTAGGCATTTACTGTTGTTCTTGTTATTTACTTATTGTAAAATATTGTGCTTCAATTCTTAACAGATTAAAAAATATGGAGTTGCATATAAAGGAATTAAGTACGCTCGCCGTTAATCGAATGTCTTTAATTGAGGGACAACATATCCATTTTAATATGTTCTTTATTTTATTAACATTATCTAGTACTTTTTTGGCAGAATCTAAAAGGGCACTCCAGCGGCTATTCCATATTTTACCTGCTTTAAATTGTTTTTAAACGTCTTTCGTCCTTTTGCAAAAGTACCTTCCAAAGTAAAATTTGCCAAAAGTATGATTAGAGTCGGAAAAATGCTTTTTGAAGCTTCAAAACAGATTATATTTGAAGAAACGAACGTAAATGAATGTACGCAGCAATTATTTAAGAAGAGATTTTCACATATTTAGATTATGAAAAATTAATATTTGTAAATAGTTTAATATATATATATATATATATATATATATATATATATATATATATATATTCTTATGTACCCTTAAATGTTTATAAGTACCTAAATGTATACGGAACCCTCATATTGTATAACAGGTTTTTTATCAATATTTGCCATACGAGATGACATCATACTTAAAACAGCCTCGTGATTATTTCTGTAAAACTTAATGTTCACCCCCTTTGTTTCCTACTGTTTTATGATATTCTCTGATGTATCAGTTGCAATCTTTCCCGATATGGAAAACAGTTTAAAAAATAATCTCAAATGTCCACATCTTCTCATTAAATTAGTTCAACTTTCATCTGGAGTGCTATAGAAATATATCTTGAATATTCCTATTTTTTTAAATCTATAATAATTTCCCCCTTTTATTTTACTAATTTCAAAACTTCATCTCCATTAATAATATTTAAATTTTAGAAGGCAAGCTGTTATCTTCTTGAAATCAAAATGTTATAATATCAACGTAAAACCTAAAGGAATGCACCGCCATATTTTAAGTCCTAATAAAAAACAAGGTAGTGTATCCAAGACTAATTTCTCAATGATGAGATTTATTACAAGTTCATACCATTATTCCGTATCTATTATTAACAGTGTTTTTATTAGTCCGTGCCTATTATTCTCAGTCCCTACCTGTTATTATCAGTCCGTGCCTATTATTATCAGTTTGTACCTATTGTTATCAGTCCGTACGTATTTCTATCAATTATTATCAGTCTGTACCTGTTATTATCAGTCGATACCTATTGTTATCAGTCCGAACCTTTTATTTTCATTCCGTACCAATTATTATCAGTTCATACCTATTATCAATTCGTACCTATTATTATCAATCCGTACTTATTATTATTAGTCCATATTTATTATCATCAGTCCGTACCTGTTATCATTAGTCTGTACCTAATATTATCATATCTTACTTATTATTATCAGTCGGTGCCTATTGTTACCAGTCCGTACCTATTATTATAAAAAGCGCTATGTTTCATATTAGAATGAAGCAAGTCGGTTAACTTTTAGAAATGAAGGCTTTTATGGTGGTGTCGCAAGAATAGTTTACGAAATTGTTTTGCGAAAGAAAAAAAAACTTTTAATCTAAATTAGGATTGATTCTTACGTAGCAATTTTGTAAATGGTTCATCATGTGAGGATGCAAACGCGACATGATCTTTGCTAGTTAAATATGAATTTCTGAAACTAAAAATAATGATTTCATTTCTATTTGAGACGCGTCTATCCAGATCTAACTTGTTCTGGAATTGTGTCATGCACGATATTCCTAAGTGCGAAAAGTTAGGTGATGCAGCATCCGAGAATATTAGTATGGAAATAGAAATTTCCAATACGCAATGCCGAAAGAAGTACTGCTTAAAATACGTTTCGTATTATTAGTTCTTTGTAAGTAAACCTTTTATACAATATACCACACGGTATATAAAATTAAAAAAGGTTTGATACTTAATTTATCTTCACTAAAATTACTACATATATTTTAAATGATAGCAACTGCACAAAATGTTAAAATAGATTACGATGCCTGCTTAAATTACAAGTTCCTACGTCAAATGTTTCCTGAGAAAATCGGTATGCAGGTTAAAATAGTTTATTATGATGCATACTTAAATTACAAGTATCTACGCCAAATATTTCCTGAGAATATCGGTATGCAAGTTAAAATAATTTATTATGATGCTTACTTAAATTACAAGTCTCTACGTCAATTTTTTCCTGAGAAAATCGATATGCAGGTTAAAATAGTTTATTATGATGCTTACTTAAATTACAAGTCTCTACGGCAAATGTTTCCTGAGAAAATCGGTATGTAGGTTAAAATAGTTTATTATGATAGTTACTTAAATTACAAGTCTCTACGGCAAATATTTCCTGAGAAAATCGATATGCAGGTTAAAATAGTTTATTATGATAGTTACTTAAATTACAAGTCTCTACGGCAAATGTTTCCTGAGAAAATCGGTATGCAGGTTAAAATAGTTTATTATGATAGTTACTTAAATTACAAGTCACTACGGCACATGTTTCCTGAGAAAATCGGTTGTGAAAGACAGATATAGGGCTACGTGAACAAACTTAAAGGGATTTCGGTTTTCCTTTTCTAAAAAAAGTTGGAGGGATTTCGGTTTTTCTTTTCTAAAGCTCACCAAAATTTTCCATTTCAATTTTATAAATATTCGGTAAAAATCATTTCATGGAAAGTTTTTATGCATATTGCATAAATATACATAAATGTTACTGTGATACAAAACATTATCCATTTTTATGCTGAACCAAAGAAATAAGTCAAATGTGCATTGCTAATTAAATAATAATCAACAACATCGTTCTCATTGTTTTGTAATTCTTATATGGTATCTACTTTTCGGAACAATTGTATTCTACAAAAAAAACCCTGAAACATAGTTGCTTCCTATGCCATGAACACGTTGTTGCGATTACTTCTCTACAGATTTCGTGTTTTGGTATCAACAATGTTAAAACAAAATTGAACAAGGTCTGTGAATGCACATAGCCTTTCAGCTAAATATGATATAATATGATATGATATAATATCCTTACCAAATATATTTAAAGAAGTCAAACAGGCTTTTATTTCAGTTGCTGATTGCGCATGAGGGACTGAAGTTTTGATATTTTTTTCAGCATGAAATTAATTTTGTAAAAGTACTGTATCAGAAAACTCGTACTCAAATCCCAAGCTATTCACAGTTGAATATTATATATCGTTCCTGGAAAAGAATATCGACTCGATCATTCGATGAGTATAATGAAAAACAGCAAGGTTATAACATTAGGAAAAAAACTATCTGATGCCAATATTGGGAAAAATGCTCGTTTACTTTCTTGATTAAAATGAACATCACCGAGGTATTTCCATAAAACAAGACTTTCAACTTTTATTTTATAAATAATTAAAACGGGAAGGATTATACCAAAAAATAATTGAGAAAAAATCTTCCGAAAAAATCACATTACATTCTGAATATAATTAATATAACATTGTATATTTATGTGACGTTGACAATGATAGTTGTTTTCAATATTTACTTTCCATAAACTGGAACATACATACATTTAGCAACATCTGACTCTATAATGGATAGATGTATATTGCACATGTCTACACTATGGGAAACGTAGACAAAATTTATTCTGTTATAGCCATAGAACCGAGATATTTCCATAAAACAAAACTTTCAACTTTTATTTTATAAATGATTAAAACTGGCAGGATTATACCAAAAAAAATTGAGAAAAAATCTTCCGAAAAAATCACGTTTCATTCTGAAGATGACATTATATTATGGATACGTGTATATTGCACATCTCTACACTATAGAAACCACAGACAACATTTATTCTGTTTTTGCCGTATAACCGACATATCTCCACTGCACCATAGATAATATACTAAACACTGCACTTTTCATTCTGAAGATGACATTATATAATGGATACGTGTATATTGCACATCTCTACACTATAGAAACCACAGACATTTATTCTGTTTTTGCCGTATAACCGACATATCTCCACTGCACTTTTCATTCTGAAGATGATATTATATAATGGATACGTGTATATTGCACATCTCTACACTATAGAAACCACAGACATTTATTCTGTTTTTGCCGCATAACCGACATATCTCCACTGCACATTTCATTCTGAAGATGACATTATATAATGGATACGTGTATATTGCACATCTCTACACTATAGAAACCACAGACATTTATTCTGTTTTTGCCGTATAACCGACATATCTCCACTGCACTTTTCATTCTGAAGATGATTAAAATAACATTGAATATTCATGTGACGTTGACAGTAATAGTCGCTTTTAGTACTTACCTTTTTTAAATTTTATTATGCGTATATTTAGCAGCACGATTGTAATGAACAAATGTATATTACACATCCACTCTGCAAAATGTAGACAAAAGTTATTCTGTTTTCGCTGTAGAACTGGGATACCTTCATAAAGTGATCCTTCCAACTTTTATAAAAATACAAAAATGAAGATATTTTTGAATATATGTTAGGGTTCATATGTGTTAGGGTACGGCCATACAGTCAAATTCACTAAACTTTTCACTAATTCTAATGATACAAAATTTATTGAAATCTATGTGAAAATGTAAATTTTTATAGGAATTGTCAATGAAAATGTCTATTGTTTTGGAAATATGCATTGTCCAGCAGCATAATGTTTTACGTGCAATCTGAAAGTAACTAAATAAAGAGAACTGGTTGCGAATCGATTTTCAAGATTTAACCTTAACAAATAAACAAACGCTGGATTAATATAACTTACATTAACTCAGCGTCTTCTCAAAATATAGAAGTCAGTAACAACTTTTAAGTCTACAGAAATGAAAAATAAAACTGGTTTAAGGCGCGCTACGAAAGTTCCGTATACAATTAGGCTCATATAAACATTTTATCGTACACATAATACGTACGTAATATTTCTCATAATTTGCAAATATCTCACTATGTGAAATAAATATACACTTCAGAATACAAAATTATTTTTGAACTTGATTTTAATAATGTTTATGGAGTTTCTTTGAAGTTGATTTTAATAATGTTTATGGAGTTTTGAAGTTGATTTTAATAATGTTTATGGAATTTCTTTGAAGTTGATTTGAAGTTGATTTTAATAATGTTTATGGAGTTTTGAAGTTGATTTTAATAATGTTTATGGAGTTTCTTTGAAGTTGATTTTAATAATGTTTATGGAGTTTTGAAGTTGATTTTAATAATGTTTATGGAGTTTAATAAATATACACTTCAGAATACAAAATTATTTTTGAAGTTGATTTTAATAATTTTTATGGAGTTTCTATGAAATATTTATGGACCCAACTACGTTTAGAGGCTAATTATAATGTTTAAAGGCTAATTATGTACACTGACTTCTTTTTAAATTTATTATATATATATATATATATATATATATATATATATATATATATGTGTGTGTGTGTGTGTATATATATATATTTATTATTATTATTATGATTACTTTTTAAATATTCGGAAATATATTCGCAAATATTCGGAGTTTTATTATAATATTCGCAGATAGGGGTTGGGGGACACGTAACTCTGAGAAAAATAACTAACATCTTAAAGCTTATTATTTCCTAAACAAATCCCTGTATCGTAAATGTGGTCCCCGGATTTGCATGTAGGGGAGGTGCCCTAAATATTTGTTTCTGTATATTTTACTTCTTAACTTTGAAAACCTTATAAACACGTATAATCATACCAAATTTCAACTCTATAACACTGATGTATTGCGAGCAAAACGACTGTGACATACGGACGGACAGAGAGACGGATATGACAAAACTATGCGAGTTCCTAGTTTAGCTTTGGAATCTATAAAGATACATGGCTTTAACTTTACGAAACGTACGACGCATTAGCGTAAACGTGTTTCATGCTAATGTCTTTTGCAGAATTACGTATTCATTCGTTTACGCATATACTTACATATATATAGAAACAATGACGTAGGTACGGGCCGTATTAACGAACTCCTCTTAATTTTAAGTCTGAAAAAAGTAATTAAGTCAAATATACCTAATGACTTAATATTAACTTTAGGGTTGCCACAGTAACTTTTTTATGGGACCTCTACGTACTTATGGGTGGTTATCGTTTATTTTTCTATGCATAGTTATTATCTTTATTGATTTTCTACTTATTTTATATTACGCACCGTGATTTTCTCTTTGTTAGAACATCCTTCGTAAATTTTCTAAATAACCACATTGGTAGCACATCCATTATTGAATTTGATTTTATGTCTACGGATAGTACCTACATATATTTGGAACACGGGTAGGGCTATTTCTGTTTTCCCCGAAAACCGTCCTCTTTTTAAATGCGCGCAGAAACGTCCGGGGAGATTTTTGAAATGTATCGGGATTACAAAGAAAGCGAATTTCTATTATTAAGAGGCCGTTCAAATTATTGACATTTTTGATCTACATTTTTGATTGGCCGACCCAAATTGACATTTTTGATTGGCCGACCCAAATTGACATTTTTGATTGACATTTTTGATTGGCCGACCCAAATTGGATCCAGTGACCAGAAACATTGTAGATAAAACTTTCCTCTATAGAGTTTATTGCTGAAATAACCTTTGTTTTCAAAATATATTTAGTCGGTCTGACTCCATTTTTATACCTACGACATTGGAATCTACAGATAAAGGCTTTAATAATATGTAGTGACTGGACTGAAGGTATTTAAAATATAGATTGGTTATCAATATATTAAGAAAAACGTATTTTCCACATTTGCTTCTAAATATTACCGCCACAACGGGCTGCTGCGAGACACTCTCCTTCATTCACCAGCGGGCTTTTGAAGGGTGAGGTTGTGTCGCAGCATGCAGCGCGAAAACATCGAAAAAGCTCACTAAACTTCTTTATCGGTGAAATATTAACGCAATAAAGTCGTTTAGGTTAAGTTAACTCCAAAATAATAGATTGTATCTCAGATTAGTTTTATTCTGTTATCGTATCAATATATATATATATATATATATATATATATATATATATATATATATATATATACATATATATATATACATATATATATATATATATATATATATATATATTTATTTTCTAATTTTTTTTTTATTGGTCAATTCTTGGATTCGCAAACAAAAGATCTGAATAGTTTTGTTTGAAAACTCCTTTTCGAAACGTACTTACGTAAACGTCGTGCTATAAATACTTAGTAATAGCGAATTATAGTCCTATACACTTTTTTGAAACGGACTGTACAGACCACGTACCGACGAACGCCGCGCGGACTCTTTCCACCTTGGTCTGTCCACGCCTTCTGCCACATTTATATCTGGCGTCTATCTGTCTCTTAACATGTTAATTTATTCCATGGACTAATGAACTGATTCAGAAACTGTATCTTATATTTTTAAGAACACATACGAATCGAAAACGAGACCGAAACGGGAACGAAACGTTATTTATCATACAATATATTAAGATATCTGTCCATAACATTATAATAGTAAACTAAGATATATCCCCAACGAAACGTCGTTTTTAGGTTTAACAAAAGCTTGACTAAAACATAATGACTTTTGTATTAATAATTTAAATTAATACTTAACTGTTTCATTTCAGTCTAATATGAACTTTAATTTAATATTTAAATGTCAGGGGTTACAAAATAATTGTCCGGGGTTTTTAGCTTACGACTTCTAGTTTTATAAAAATTCGCACGGTAACAAACACAAACTAATTTTAACATTCACTTAACTTCTTCATATTTGTTTACCAATAATAATTCACAAATACACAAAATAAATGATACATTTTTAAAAATATAAACGGTGGCGATCCACTTTAAATGATCCTAAACCTTAAGTAGATTTTTAAAATCAAGAAATCTTTCAAAATATAAACGGATCTTTCAAAATATAAACGGTGGCGATCCACTTTAAATGATCCTAAAAATAAAAAAATTAAAGTGGATTTTTAAAATCTTTACTTAATTTGCCGCTCCTCCGTCGTCACATCTTGTCATCTTACTATCGCAAGCGACAATGTGACAATAAATAAATGAAAACTAAAAAAAATTGCGAAACGATTATTATCCGGTTTCCATCGGGCATTTTAGCTGCTTTATAAACCGGTGACAGTCATGAAACAATTGTCTCATATTTTGATACACATTACGCCACTGTAGTAATTTGGCTGTGCATGCTAATTAACCCTAAATATCAACAGTTACATAAAAGACCTTAATAAATAAAAGATATGCACTAAATAAGATACACACATACTCACGGTATTTGTAAATGCGCTCCGCCCTTCATTGGTAAATAGCCATGCCGTCATAAGCTTCAGAACTCAGACTTTGACAAGGTCTCGTGCTTTTTCGATACACTTTACGCCACTGTAGTAATTTGGCTGTGCATGCTAATTAACCCTAAATATCAACAGTTACATAAAAGACCTTAATAAATAAAAGATACGCACTACATAAGATACACACATACTCACGGTATTTGTAAATGCGCTCCGCCCTTCATTGGTAAATAGCCATGCCGTCATAAGCTTCAGAACTCAGACTTTGACAAGGTCTCGTGCTTTTTCGATACACTTTACGCCACTGTAGTAATTTGGCTGTGCATGCTAATTAACCCTAAATATCAACAGTTACATAAAAGACCTTAATAAATAAAAGATATGCACTACATAAGATACACACATACTCACGGTATTTGTAAATGCGCTCCGCCCTTCATTGGTAAATAGCCATCCCGTCATAAGCTTCAGAACTCAGACTTTGACAAGGTCTCGTGCTTTTTCGATACACTTTACGCCACTGTAGTAATTTTGCTGTGCATGCTAATTAACCCTAAATATCAACAGTTACATAAAAGACCTTAATAAATAAAAGATACGCACTACATAAGATACACACATACTCACGGTATTTGTAAATGCGCTCCGCCCTTCATTGGTAAATAGCAATCCCGCCATAAGCTTCAGAAGTCAGACTTTGACAAGATCTCATGCTTTTCCGATACACATTACGCCACTGTAGCAATTTGTCTGTACATGCTAATTAACCTTAAATATCAATATTTACATACGAGACCTTAATAAATAAAAGATACGCACTGCATAAGATGCACACATACTGAAGGTATTTGTAAATGCACTCCGCCCTTCATTGATAAATAGCAATGACGCTGTAAGCTTCAGAAGTCTGACTTTGACAAGTGGGGACACAAATACTTAGAGTTAGTTATTAGAATATATGCAATGTTTTTATCTATTGTTTCTGAGATATTTTACATTTAAAATCAACAATTTCTTAGTTCGTTCACTGATAATTCATTAAAATATGTGAGTTACTTCCAGAAGGGCTAGAAATATGAAATCTGGTGCACACTTACATAGGATATCTTTATAGGCAATCTATAAAATCCTGGAAAATATGACAATTGTTGACAAAAAACATACTATCCACGTTTTATCAAATTATGTATACGTACCATATTTCTTTAGATTGCTTTGTACACGTCTTTAATAACATCTCTGGTTCTTGAAAATAAGAAGTAAATAAATAAACCATATATTTAGTTATTCAGGATTATTAATTCGCCTAGTATTTCTATGGTTATTTAAACCCAGTTTGGTTTCATTTGATATTACTACATAAAGGCAATTTCGACATATAGGAACAAAACATCCTAAGAATCTTTCTAGATGCTTACAATGTTTTGTAATTGCGGTTGCTATTTGATTTTAAAAGCTTACTGCTTTTTTGTGGCGCGTTTGTCAAGTGTTTGGTGTGAAACTTGCTTTACTCTGCTTTTTTATCGTGTATTTGTCAAGTGTTTAGTGTGAAACACCTAAAAACATTGCTTTCTTCTGGGATTTCGTCTTTATGGAAGTAAATGACTAATTAATACTGTAAAAGATAGTGTATATGACGAAAAAAATCCTACCAACTATGGAGTAAGCTGGAAGACTCAGAGTGGGAACTATGGAACAAGAGAAAAATCCCAACAATAGTATAACGGCCCTTTGCTAGGTGAACAGATGACCTGATAAAGATTGCGGAAAGCCATTGAATGTAAGCAACTCCGTATCGATATTTCTGGTAATCTATTGGAAAAGCCTACATTCAGCCGTGAACCTTTTCCTGGTAATAATGATGATCGAGTATTTTATCGAGAAAGAATCCGAGTTTTTGGACCTCGGTGTTGGGTCAACTGCATTTCCATAGCTTTTTCCTATTACTAAAGAAGTATTAAGTACACTTCTAAAGTCAGCTCAAATATTACGAATGATTTACTAGACGATGCAAACATTGTGCAGCATGAAGCAGACCATCAGGAAAAGCTTAGGGTTTACACATATAATGTATGCAAACATTATGGTAACACCAATTTACTACTAACTTAAACTTGCGTAGTGATTCAGATTTTAAGTTACGTGTTTAATTTATTATTAGAATACTAATAAATTAATAACACATTTGAAGAGTATGAGGGAGAGTGAATTTTATAGAGGTAATAGCGGGTATTATGACATTTTCTACCAGTGGAAGGCAATTTTCAGGAGAGTATTAAATTATATTCCGATAACAATAAGAATCTAGAAAAGTGATTATTAATTATGAATTAATGCGTGAATTCGGACGTACTAATCTAACCTACAAGTATAAAATAACCTACAAGTTCATTGTACAGAATATCATTAATGAACCTCTGTATTAAAAATTATTATTATTGGGGTAAACGTGGATAAAAAGAGATTGATACCAAAAATCTTAACATACATATGTTATCTTAAAATTTATTTAACTGAATTAAAATATATGTTAAAATTTTTATATTTTGTTCTCACAAAAAGTGACAAAATTGGGGAACATTTGGAAGGTTCCGAATATAATTGCTATCTGAAAGTAAAGAAAATAAAAAAATATAAGATACGAATCTAATTAACCTTTGTTCAACCAAACTTTTTTTTCTAAAATTTTTAATATAAAAAAATTTCTTTTACTGTATTTTAAGTAATTTTTTCTTCTAAATGTACTTTTCATACAGATATTTAGTTTAATTTCCAACTATCATAACGAAATCGTTTTACAAAGTACAATTATCCCCCCCTCCACCCCAGATCTGTCAATGATTCTGTCACTTTGGATGCTTTTAATTTAGCATCATTTGCATTTACATAAAACTGAGCTGACTCAAAATTGTATTATTTCAATGAAATTGTTACCCTTTTTCCAGAATTACAACTATACATTGGTACGATGAGAAATGGCAACGTGGATGGCATCTTTCCATATTCATCAGGGACGAAAGATGTTATTTCTCAGAATATGCAGCGGTTATCCCATGAAACTAGCGAAGTCAGTTCCAACATCCAGAAGTTTTTCAGTGGGAAAAATGTTCTGCTGACAGGAGGGACCGGATACTTAGGCAGGAGTAAGTATGAGTCATGTCTATTTTTTACTTCAGATTTTTAAAACTCTATTTTTAAAGGTCTAGAGACCGTTTTCAACACGGATTTTGTACCATTTTTTATTTTAAATTATTTACAGTCTTCGAGTTACGTCTTTTCGAGTTACGTCGTTTCGAGTCACGTTAAACAATATTTTGACACCATTCCTCGAAATAGCGGTAATGTTTCGATTTACGTTACGGTGTAGTGGTCGCAACTTCGAATAATATAAACTCCTTTGGTTCGGGTGCCAGGTCTTAATGTGCGAGGGATCCCCTATGTCAAATGGCGCACGCGCCATATCACTGTAGTATGCGACAGACGATCAAACGTGTTATAGTTTTCTGTTGGTTATTTGTTTAAAATTTCTTTAAAATGATTGAAATTGAATTACTACTATGTTACCTAAACGTAACAGTAATGGTGAAATGCAGAAAAAAAATAAGAAAGAGGTTAAATCTAATATTTTGAAACTCATAGACCACAATTTATGTACATCATTAATTGTATGTGAACTTAATATATAGGTAGCGTAAAACTGTACGGACAATATTGAAAGGTAAGATAAATTTCTTATTGGTTTATATTCCGTTTCTCTTACTCTTATTAGTAAAGCACTAACATATATAAAAGAAACATTTAGGTTCTGAAATCGAAAAACTGTTACACTCTTGAATTCAAGATGAAACTCAGCAACGGGTTCCTCTTAGTCACGCTAACATTCGAAACAAGGCACTGAATATTATCAATACACAACAAAACAGTCGTAGCGAAAATACCAATGAAGATACAAAAACTTTTTCCGCCAGCTTTTTCTAGTTCATGCTCTGTAATACAAGGAATTCACTGCAAAACATTCTAGTGTAAAAAGAAAGCGGTTGCTAGTGCTGATCATGGGGCTGCTCAGAGTTTTCCGAACATATTAAAAGAAACTATAGAAAGCGGGAACTTTTCACACAAATAAATTTTCAACGTATATGAAACTGGTCTATTTTGGAAAAAAATCGCAATAAGAGAAGTCTATGCCTAGCTTTAAAGTGATGAAAGGTCGCCTAATGCTCTTACTGGGATAAGATGCTGAAAGCCACCTTAACTTAAAATTACTTTAAGTTTCTATGTCTGAAAATCTGCGAAATCTTAAAAATCTACAGGATACTATATCAATTATTTGGAGGGCTAGCCCAAAGGAATGGGTAACATTAGCATTTTTTAAAGAATTAATTATCGAACATTTCATGGTTGAAGTAAAACAGAACTGTTTAAAAAATGATTTGTTTTATAAATCTTTACTCCTCCTGGACAATATTTCCAATTTTCCTCAGAGTATTGCCGATATTCCCAAATCAGCGTTTTATTTCTGTCTCGAAATACTACATCTTTGTTGCAACAAATGGGTCAAGGAATCATTGTATATTTTAAGACCTACTATCAAAATATTATCAGAAGAACATTTTCACAGTGAAAATGAATGAAGATGATGGTATGGAACAGAGAGATTTTTGGAAATGTTACAACAATTTGCAGGGTGTAAAAATATTGCTGCATCATGGGAAGAAGTAAAACCTAGCCATTTCAAATAAATTTGGAGAAAAATATATCCACCTCTCTTTGAGTCATCTGAATATACTTCAACAATATATCAGCCAATATGGATAAGATCTCAACTAATATTGTTGATTTGACCAACTAGTTGCCCAAAATTGAAGTCACTACTGTTAATATTATACATTTATCAAAGTCACACTTACAAGAACTGATTAATGAGGACCTCATTGCGGGACACAGAAAGAAACAACAGAAACACAAAAAATAATATCTCTTGCTAGCACTAAAAAAGAATTTTCTTAAAAAAAACTTTTAGAAGTCTTTGCAAGCGTGGATGCATTGTTCACGCTTGCAAAGGGTTATACGCTTGAGAAGGTAGAAATTCATTGTTCACAATTAAATAAAACTAAGTGGTGTAGTATTATTTCTATTTTATTTCAATTCTTTACCACAACCTAGGTTTCGTTGTATTACAGTATCTTCACGCGGGCAATTAGCAAAGATCTTTGTTTGTGAAGAAAATTTATTTAATTTTGAAAAAAATTGAAGCAACCTGACATAACCAATGACTAAGGAATGCACTGAAAAGTACAAAATATTAAGAATATAAAGTTTGAATTTTATTTTTAATTATTACGATATAATATAGTTTTTGAACAAAACCATAAATAAATTACCAAAATGCTGCTACTGTTAATATTTTTTGGAGTTGGTGCCAAGTCGAATATAGCTCTCATGGTGTTTCCGTATATAGATGTGAATATGTGTGCCAGAGAGAGGTGGCAACTCGGTAATCATTCGTTAACAATAGGAGTATCTTACAAATTTATTTATATTCGTTAATGATAGAAATTAGTTAAATTTGTTGTTAAATAGTTTCATATTGTAATTCTAATTTTATTATCCAGTATTTATGTCTAAATGTCTTGGGAATGCATTTGCGCATAAATATTTCATTATTTTGTTACATGACATGAATCTCGTTACTGTCGGTGCCCTTTAGTGTCACATTTTACTTATCTACTTTCCTCTATCATAAAATTATATTGCCGGATATTATAAGGACTAAAAAGGAAAAACAAACTTTTTAATACAAAAAATTAACCTATTTGGAAAAACTACTGAATAGGAAATGCATTGAAAACTCTAAAACGATAAAACCACAAAGCTTGATTGAACCTTTTAGAGTACCATATTATTCCCAAACATAAATCAAATTGGGAAATACTGCTACTGTTAAAATTTAGGAATTGATTCCGAATCAAGGCCTCTCTGTCTCACTTATACAAACAGTATATACACATTCACACAAAAGACACATAGCGCTATGCTTATTTTGGCACCGACTCGAAAAATCTCTAACAATAGCAATATTTTTATCTATTTTCAAAAATAGTATTCCACTGTAAAAGTTCAAATTAAGTACTTGTATTTTTATTCATGTTTTTCAATGTGTTTCTCACTTAATGGTTATTTGAAGTTGGTAAAATTTATTTGCTAACCATATTTGGTTATAATATCCTATGTCATCCAGAATATTATGAACTTATGAAGATTTTAACAATATACCATTTATAGCAATTGAAACAAGCTTTGGACGCTTTAAATTAATATGAATATATTCAGTACACCTACAAACAGATATATACCTACACGCGTATATACATGCATATCTATATACTAAAGACTTATTAATAACATTTTTCTCTTTTGGCTTCACTTTAGTCAGCACTTCACGCTTTTTTACATACTTATCTACCAACCTACTTAGTATCATAGTTGCTTCATGTCTTAATATTTACCTGTACATACTTTACCCCTACTAATATTGTATTTGCTTAATATCTTGAATATAAAAGTGTGTATACTTTTATATTACATATCTATTTACTAATATTCTGGTTGCTTCATACTTTGTAAATACCTGCATATAATTATAAAACTTTCTTAGTAAAATCAAAATTGCTTCATGTCTTTACAGATATATGTATATGCTTATTTACTTACCTACCAATATCCTAGTTGCTTCATGCCTTTATACTCACACATAATTACCAATCTACCTATTAATATCTAAGATGTTTCATTCCTTTTTATGTATCTGCACATATTTACTTACCTACCTACTAACTAATATCTCAATAATTTCATGCTTTTTGTATATATCTGTACATACTTCCTTACATATGTACCTACCTACTGATATCTGTATAATTGCTTCATGCCTTTGTATGTGCTTACCAATTAAATTACTTTGTTACTTATGTGCTTACATAAAAATAAAAAAACAACCAAAATTCAGTGAATTTATTTCTGATCACTGAGAATTTCCTGTCACCACTTTCCAATTTACCAATAAACGACTTTGTAAAAAATCAAACAAACACAAAATTAATAAACCTACTTCTCACCATTGAGGAGTTCCTGTAAATACCTTACAGCTACATCGTCCCTACCTGTGACTAAAGACGAACCAACACTAGTCAAAAGGGTATGGAGGCAAGGTTCTCAATTTTACTTTTTTTGAAACCGATTAAAAATGTAAAACTTGTTTATTGTTTATTTTATTTTTATTAACACCATTATTCTTTTAAAATCCTTGTGAGTCCATAATTTCTCCAAGGTCAAAGTTATTAGATAGCAGCTGTAAATCTTTGTTTCTAGCAGTTTTTATGAGAAATTCACCATATTTTTAAGCCTTTAAAAGATGTACTACACAATATATTTACTTGATTTAAAATAATATTAATACTTGTAAATGTTTGTGGAAGTATGTTCCCAACACTTTGTTTATGGAGCCTTAATGTTTACGGAGTCCTCGTAGTACAATGCCTACTTATACCTAACAGGTTAGGGCAAATATCAGATTGCTTAGTAGAGGGTCACATTTGACATACTAGGAAACAATCTAATAGCAGATTGTCTTCTAATATATTTCTTCTTTCTCTCTCTTAAACTTATAGGATTTATGCAGCACCACTATTTGTTTTATGTTGCCCACAAAGTTAATTTTCTATTGTGATCTGCCCATCCCTAAAATAAAATAGGGGTTGTCCTGTGCAGAGTTCTAATAAAATACAAATTCTATTTTGACAACTTTTTTCTGTAAATTTTAATCCTATAATCAGTTCCAACTTGCTAAAGTTAATATATAAGTTCATAAAATTTAACACAGTCACATTTTGTGAATTTATATTCGACAGGTTTTTAAATAATTCAAATTTAATCAACCATAATAAAGATTGAACTTGACATTGAATTAATACATATTATACTTTGATATTACTAAAGAAAGTTTAAAGCGACTTACATTATCTAGGTCCAACACTGTTACTTGCAATACACTGTGTAAATAGCTTGAATTTTTTTAAGGTATTTATTTACATAATCAATTTTGTTATGTAACAATTCAAAGCAAACATGTAAAACAAACTTAAAGTTACCTAATTGACTTAATTTGAATGATAAACATAAACAAATCTATAAACATTAATTCAAGAACATAAAAGTCAATGTCGTAAACTTTGGGTGTTACACAAATCGGTTTTGAATCAACGTTTAACCGATGGGAAATTAGTATCCCTTGAATATTTATTTAACTTCAGCTAGATTCGATTAATTTTAAATTGTATATAGTCAACTGGAACTAACTGGAACTATCACTAACGGTAGTAAATATGAAAACAAAAAGAACATGAATGGGTATAACCTGTGATCTGTCATAGATACAATAATGTTGGCTATGACTGAAATCAACTTGTTACACAAATTGGTTTTGAATCAACGTTTAACCGATAGGAAATTAGTATCACTTGAATATTTATTTAACTTCAGCTCTAGACTCGATTAATTTTAAATTGTGTATAGTTAACTGGAACTAATTGGAACTAAGTTAACTGGAACTTTCACTAACGGTAGTAAATATGAGAACAAAAAGAACATGAATGGATATAACATGTAATCTGTCGTAGATACAATAACGTTGGCAATGACTTGAATGGAATTAATATTAAAAAGTTTTCATTCCACTTTATTTAGTTCTTTATTTTAACGTAAATTGGGAAAAAGACACCACTTGAAATTTTTATAGTATTGATAATATTAGCATATTTTTTCATTGCAACCCTGCAACGATGCTTTCAATTATATACACATATACACATATAGGCAGTTCAATAAAAACATGTACTCAACGAGTCACATTGCTACGTTGATACCAACTTACAGCTTATGAACTATATCTTCTTGTGGTGTGTTTAAAAAACTCGGGTCTTATTACAGAACAAAATTGCTTTGACATTACCCGTCAACATATGGTAAATAACTTTCTTTTCCTTTCGTGCAACTTTTCGATTTGTTTCCAATTACATTTGACAGTAAGAATTTTTGTGAAAATTAATGAAAACGAAATCGTAAAGATAATTTGAATATGCTAACGGAATTAAAAGATAATTCTTCATTAAGTTATGTTTTTCCCACCTGCCATTGGTACCATTCCCCATTCTGTTTGAAGCATCCATGTATTTCAATTCTCCATGTACGAGAATTAAATTAAGAATGGATATAACTAAAAAATAAATTTGTAGCGAGTGTGCTGCTAAAACACTGGGAATGCTTCCAACTTCTCAT
This sequence comes from Druceiella hillmani, assembly GCA_039881145.1. Lineage (NCBI taxonomy): Eukaryota > Metazoa > Arthropoda > Insecta > Lepidoptera > Hepialidae > Druceiella > Druceiella hillmani. The sequence continues at coordinate 5,960,124 of JAYKKI010000089.1, read as the reverse complement.
CAAATTCACCAAGCTTCAAGGTCAGTAAGGCCGAAAGCACAAAGCACGCTCTTTTATTACAAATTAATAAAAGACCTTTCAAAATTTATAGAATTTTGGTCCTCATACCGGTAAAAGATTTCAAGTAATATTATATGTTACCGGGTGTCTTGTTCAGCCAAGCGGTGAGGTTTCGAATGCGCCCTTAGGTATTTGAATGGTAATGGTTGAACTGCTTTTACATGGCCAATAGTTCTAAGAAATTATACCAAAAAATACACGGTGTGTCCAGATCTCTGTGAAGTATTAAAATTTACCCATTAACTCCTGTCATCCATTCCATAGATACTATGTGATGGATCATTTCATTGTTTTTGTGATATTCGGAATAAGAAAAGTTATTAGGTATAATGAACATTATCATTTCTCTCTTTTTTTTTTATTTTTACGATATCCGTAGCATAAAGTTCACGAAAAACATTAATAGATGGCGCTGGCAGTACCATATCCTAATCATCTAACGTTAACATCTATGAACAAAATATTTAGGAAAAATGGTAATAGATGACGCTGGCAGTAAAAATATCGTAATATTCACCAAATCAGGTATTTTTAAAATATGCAATATCCAAATAGAAAGTATCCTAAATGTTGTTTGCATATGTATAAACTATTACCATACCAAACTTTATCAAAATTCATCCAGTAGATATTGCGGGATTGAAGAATAAATTAACAGACAGACAAAAATTCTACATGGCATCTGGCATGGTGATAATCCATATGTGCTAAATCAATCAGTCTTTTTAAAATATTTTCCATGCACAGAATTCACTTTTACAATTTTAATATATGTACAGATTCCTCACTGGAATTTATATGAAAGGCTTGAAAAATATGACTATAAATACTTAACTTTTTTACATTTCGATGTACATAATCTTAAAATCAAGTCAAGCATAAGTTGATTTACACACAGTTATGTTCTCGGTTTATGTTCAAATACTTTGGCTTGTACTAAAATTGATGCTTTGTGTAAGAATATTAAAATGCAAGTTGCATCTCATCATTTACGCATAATTAGGTTATCCAGAGACAGATTAAACCATATTTTATATCTCATAGGTTTAATCCACTCCATTCCATGTTCCATAATACTCCCATATTTTATTGTTTATTTTAAATTAAAATTAATTAAAATTTTTCTTACTGCAGCCATAATGGAGAAACTACTTCGATCCTGTCCTGAGATAAACAAAATATACATGTTGGTCAGAAGAAAAGCCAATACCAATTCTACTGATAGAATCGAGAAACTCTTTGGGGATATTGTAAATATATTTATTTTATTCCATATGTACTGTCCTATCACCGTCCATCAAGAATATATAATATACCAAACCTCCCTGAAGATGAATTTTCTGTAGATTCCACTGTGAGATGGAAAACCGTTTTCTTCTGATATATCCCATTTTCTATTGGAATAATATAATGTGAAAGGACTTATCTATTCTAAGCTATAATTTTCTCATTATAAAAATCATTTGCCTCATTAACTTTACTTGGACCCTCGGTGAACGACTACAGCCCACAACTACTTTTGTGTACACTAACCGTTGACTAAAGGAAGTAGCTGAAGTAAGCGACCAGTTGCACTTTGTGATCGAATAGACGTGTCGTGCAATACATTTAACAAACACATCACATTCGACATCTTTATTATTTTGAATATTAATTTCTTTTCATAAATTGTGCAGTTTATGTAAAATATATATTTTCTTATCAGAGTTTTTTCTCAGCCCTGGTTAAATTTCAATAATTTCACATCCTGAAAAACATGACTTCTCGTTCATCCATCGTGCACAATTAATTTACAAAAACAACAGCGAAAACTATTGAAACATGCGCTTGTACTGAGAGGAAAAGGTAAACGAAGCTGTCAGCTGACCACACGAGTCTTTTGCCGCATGCATCCAACTACCATAATTAGGTCGACCGTGACTCTTTATATTAGTTTATGGCGGCATGTGGCGACTAACTCAAAGGGTTACTCGACGACTAATTGACATCAAATTATAAACTCTTCATTAATATTTTGCTGGTGTATCTTTACTTTGCCAATTCAATTTGTTGAGGTACTTGCTAGGTTGATAATATTTTGTTCTAATGTCCAGTTACACACGTGTTGAATAGTAAAATGTGGGTATTGAATTCCTCTCGAAAATATAAGACGGAACAATCTATAAATTTCTTGATTTAAGTTTTTGTTATGGAAAAATAATTTATTGTTTCAATAACAAAATATTTATTATTTTAAATATTTTCTTAATCATAATTACATTTGAAGTAAATACCAAGGCGAGTACTTGACTTGAAGTGAATTGTAAAAATGCGACGTAAGGTGTAGAAGTCCATATAACTAAACGAACTCAGTCCATATAACTAAACAACTAAACGAAGTCACTCATTGTGACACGAACTTTTCTACAAAACCAACATCACACCAAGACAGAGATGGTGACACACAAAAGTTGAGACAGAGCGTTGTGGAAGAGATGGAGAATCAATGAATGAGACAAAAATCATCCCAAACCCTCCCCGCCGAAAGTTTAGAAATGTCCCAACGCCAAGCTTACTCGTTGCTTTGTTGCATCAATCCTTATAAGATCTGAAGATCCCACATGTGCCACAATCATGGCGTGCCATGCCTCTGTGACTCGTACAACATTATCAAATGACGTGTTGCATAGCATGGGGTAGTCATCGTTTACTGCATGCTGACTTCAATATTATAGAAATTGTCTCAAGTTTTATTATTTAATTGTCTTCACAAAAATTATGTTGTGTTTTATTATTAATTTAAATCGTCTAGAATATCAAAAAATTAATTGAAGTGCTTAGGATATTGAATTATTAGATTTTCCAATATGTCTTCCGACAAAATATTACTTGTATCTCCCACTATTGAAGGCAAAATAAAGTGTTTGGTGCGGCACGTTACGTCATATATTACTTTCATAATTCTGCACGACCCGCAAAGTGCACTGCAGAACACTATATATATATATATATATATATATATATGTATATATATATACACACATATATATATATATATATATATATATATATACATATATATATATATATATATATATATATATATATAAAATGTTAATTTTAGTGAAATATATATATATTGGGGGTTCATCATTCACTAAGCATGTGATGAAAATTTATTTTACATTTTGATAAACATAAAAAAGAATTGTATTTTACCAAACAGAAAAACAATTTCTTACCTTAAGACAATGAGCACTTTCCATTCCACGTGTTTAGTAGAATACATGTGTTTATTACATACATTGTATATTTGACAAATTCTTTCTATAAATGTATACCACTTTTAAAAAAATTAATTTCTCCATAAGATTTACTTATGTATAATTACGTTCAGCTGTTCACAAGGCTAAACAAGGAGAGCCCTGGTGCTTACAACAAGATTGTGGTAGTCACCAGTGATATGAGCAAACCCAATATGGCTCTAAATGTGGAGGATCGTGCGATGCTTGTGGATAATGTAAGTATTTCAAAAAAAAAAGGGTGCGTGTACTTATGTGCGTGCGCGCATGAGAAGTTATACTTCTTTGGCATCATTAAAAAATAGTTTTTAATTGTATGCAAATATTTAATATTAATATAAATAATAATTAATTAATAATAATAATAATAATAATAATTAATAATAATAATTAATTAATAATAATAATTAATAATAATAATAATAATTAATTAATTAATAATAATAATTTTATAATTAATGATAATTAATTAATAAAATATGCATATTTATATTATTAATTTAATAATTATATAATAATATAATTATTATATTGGAGCACTTCAAAAAGTCTACAAACACAATTTTTTCACTAATAAGACTGCAACCGCTGCAACTTCATACTGTAACTTTTGTGTGACGAATCTTAAAATTTCACTCTCATAATTTTTTCATAACGTGCCTAAAGAAGTATAACTTCAATAAAAAGAAGTCAAATGCGGAATACAGATTTAAAAATAAGTCATAATTTCTTTATATAATAACGTATAAAATTAGATTATAGCCATTTATATTTTTAAAGCGATATCTTGCATTCAACTTGATTGTTTTCGATAAATACTGTCTACATGCTTGCAATCGTGCCTGGAAATAGAGTATATGAAATGTGTAAATTGAAAAACATTAAAATAAATATATTGAGGAATAGACAGCGCCGAATGATAATAAAAGATCAGTTTATCTCTTCTCGCATAATTATTTAGTTTCCAAGAGGGCCCGATTTAGATAATCAAAACTGTATTCTTCGGTATTGCACCATTTTCCTTTGGTATTTTAGGAAATAATATGGATTTTTAAACAAATTATTTCAATAAAAGTAGAGAAACATAATATATACATATAGTTGTTAGATGCCATGTAGCAGTAAGATCCAAGAATTATTATAAAATTGTTTATTGAAAATAATTTTTTTTTTAAGCTGTTAATATAACATCATTTTGAGAATTTAGAAAAAAAATTGCATTTTTTAAATAAAATGAAGTGCGGTGAACACCTAATTTTCCAATAAGGGTAATTATATAATTTTTGAGAGTGATTTTTACCAAGAGTAAATAATAAATATTTTTTTCCAAAAGTTTCAATACATTATTTAATATCATTACAATTTTATATTTTATAGACAAATTGCTCGATGTGTTTATAAAAAAAAACCAAGAGTGGTGAAATTTCTATATTTCCTGTAAAGTAAATACTTTTTAAATTTTAAAATAACTTAGATATTTATAGTTTGAATAACATATTAAAAATTCCGCAAATTTCGTGGACAAAGCATTTTACACGACAGCTACCTTAAGTTATGATATGTTTAAAATATACAACGATACATAAGACTTAAAATATGCAAACATATTTTATTCCTGGTAGCAGGTAATTAACTTTGGAATGTAAAATTTTATGACCATCCGTTTGCATTGTTTATAAACTGCAAACTGTATGATGAGAGAAAAATAAATCTTTTGTATCTTTATGAATCCAGTCTAGGTTTATATTGTTCAATATTTGCACCTAAACGACAGTAGGATTAAGAAATTTATTATTGAAACAAAATCAATAAATAAAGATTTTAAAATGCAGCAAAGAATTAAATTAAACATTTAACAGCGTATTGTATGTAATTCATTAACTGTAATAAGGCAATTTCTGAAAGAAACCTTGTAATGAAAAAAGCTCTTTTATAAATACAAAAAAATACAGAAATCAACTTTTTTATTTGGTTGTTGATTTTGATGTATGTTATTATTACTTTTTAATTACTTTTCTATTACTCAGCACTTGAACTAAAACATATTCATTAAACATGTTTGGATACTTAAACTCTCCTCTTATAGACTTGTTTACATTTAAGTTGTCCACCGTTGTCACTTTATTTAATGAACGTTATCTACTTTAATTTCGTGTTTGCTCACTTATTTCTTTTTTCTTAATTCTTGTTGAGTTAGATTTCTTGTTTTTACTTATAATTATTAATTACAAAGTTTCTAATTAAATCACTCCTATAAATAACTATATAAATTTATTTTGAGAAATATATACTCTGAATGTTATTAGGCTATACACATAAATTCCAAGTGCTGTATCCAAATGCACAAACCACTTCACCGCTGTGTATCCTCAAAAATCATTGTGACTCCGCAAATCAACCAGATTAAACTCTTAATTAGTATAACCTTAAAATTACAGACGAATCTACTAATGATACTTCATACATCACAATCCGTCAAGTTATTTAGACCATAGGTGAGAATGAAGGTCCACACATATATACATATAATAAAATTGTAACAGAGTGAATACTGTACACGAAAAATATTTTTTTAGAATTAAACCAGAAAACTTGTTTTTAGAATTGTTTCTGTCTGTGTGTTAATTTGTTCTTTAATCACGGTGAAATCTACTGCGTGGATTTTGATGAAATTTGATATTGTAATGGTTTATAAAATATTATTAATGATATAAAAAAACTCTGACTTGGTAAATATTACGATATTGATTCTGCATAAACCATTAGTATACTTACTGAAGTTTCTGCTCATAAAATTTTGGGAGAAAAAAAAAATAGTCCTAATAACTTTTCTGATACCGGGTTCTACACGAATGAAGTCAAGTTGGCACAGCTAGCACATATATAAACATCATGAACATTACCAGAGATGGGTAAAAATATTTCTATACAAAAAACTGTATTTTTGTGATAAAATAAATTTCTCCCTGTGCTATGTATTAAATAGTTTGATGTTGTCAACTTCTCTTCAAGTCATTGAAGATAAATCAGACATCCAAGTCATTTCTCTATTTGAATGCAGCTATTTTTAAATGCACGCATTACGAGTTTATCCTTTTGCTTTTTCTATTAGAACATTAAATTTTTTGAAGAATTAATACTGAACGAACCCCCGTACCTACAACAATATTTTTATCTTCTACCTCATGGTATGGTATGTGACTGGTATATCTATTGAGCGGTGGAATGGATGTATCTCTTACAACGCTTGAAACATTTTTGACAAGTATCTAAATAAATATGTATAGCTTGAATATTTAAATGAAATGTATGGATATGGACTCCTTGGGCGAACAGCTATTCGGAACACTGGGCCCGTGTATTTAGTTGAGAAAAAAGAAATTAAATAAAATAAGTAACTTTTGTTCACTGATGTCCAAGTAAAACAGTTATGGAGTTTGTCTTTATTTCATTTCGGTTCATAAGTTTAGACACTCATTGGTAATGTATAACATCATGACCGTACAGAGGGACAACCACAATAAAAAAAATGTCAAAAATTGTGGCAGATATTCCTTTTAATTTTTTACTTTGACGCTGGCGAATGTTCTCTCATAAAGAACAATGAAAGCCATTGCATTTTCTTATTTTTTATTAAACTGAATATCTATTTTTCAATTTGATAACTGAACTTATTTTCAATTAACAAATTTCTGACTCTGGTTAAGTTTATTCCTTTCGTGCATTTTTATTTTGTTTTTTAATTATATGTGCAATGGGTATGAATGACGTATGCCTGGTATGTCAATATTATAATTTTAGCTATTATCAAGTTTTATATGGCCTCTACATTGATATAAAATATTTAAATTTATTTTCTTTAATTACAGGTATCTTATAATCCACAGTGCAGCAACAGTGCGTTTCAACGAACCACTGAGTATTGCAGGTAACATTAATATAAGAGGAACCGTCGAGCTGATTAAACTAGCGAGAGAATGTAAACATTTGGATGTCTTCACGCACATATCCACACTGTTCTGCCATTGTAGGGAATCTGAAACCCAGGAAAGGTAAATATTAGCAACTATTTCAGTTATTTTACAAAAATAATGTAGTAAGATATTAAATGGTTTTTAAACTCGTATCCTTCCTTCGCGGTATTAAAGGACGTAATTAAAAGACTTAATAAGCCCTTTTTATTCTTTGTGATCAATTCATTAAATATTCTTAACACAGTATCTATGATCTTAATAAATAAGGTATAATATGGGATTTTCCAAATATGTTTCTACTAATCTGTGATACCTTCATGGTAAATGATTCAGTCTATATGAAATGTCACTTTTAAATTAACATTAACTTTGTTTAGCCACATTTTTGTACATTTTTATTCAATGTCTTTTTAATCTGAACTAATTTTTAATATACATTTATTTTATATCCTGAAATAATATTTCTTTTCACACATTTCTTAAATTATTTATGTAAACACTACTGAAATACAAACTAGCTCTTTCAAATAAAGTAAAGTATTCAAAAGTAGCAAGCCCTGTATAAAATTTACTAGAAGAAGAAACACCAAGTGCTTTAATAAGATACTACCAAGAAACACTATATACAGTTTTCATCATGATAGTGAAGGACCTGAATTTCTATGAATCTCCATTGTCTCCTTGACATGAACTGGTTATTTCTAGGGCCAGATTATCTCCATGACTGCTGGTTATACCGACTTTGTAAAATACGGCATTACACTGTAGAAACGCCACATTATATTAAGTCTTTTCACTCACAAGGCTTACAATATCATAAAATAAGTCCATTTACACTTATACATCTCAAAATTATGCATTTCACAAGTTTTAACGTTTAATTATTCCTTTTCAGATTCTACGACTCTCCGATGGATTACCGAGAGTTCTTAGAAATACTAAAATTGAAGGAAGATTTTGTAGACGCTCTTCAGCCAAAGTAAGTTATGAGAATTAAATATTTTATTACAATTTTTATGTACATGATATAAAGGACAATCTTTTGCGATCAACCAAAACATATTTAATTTTTTATTTAATTTACTCTTAAAACATATGTGAATATGAAAATAAATTTTTTTTTTATGGGAACCATATTTACTAAACTGAAAAATCATTTATTAAGTAGAAAAATTCACCCATACACAGTTCAAAAGCAATATAAACCAATAAATTTAATCTAAATAGCGCTTATAAACATATTCGTTTTCTTTAATCTTTAAAATTTTACTTACTTTAAAACTATTTTCAAAATAAACACTATCGTTTCCTATTAAATCTGCTCAAAGTTTTCCTATTTAAGTGGACTTTATTTCTAAAACATCTTCAAACCATAGTTGGATCTTTGCAAACTCTGCCTCTAATAAGTAACAATAAGTCTGAAATAGTGAAGCTTCTATCTTTACCGTTTAATAAATAAAGCCGTGTGACAGACAGGTCGAATGGCAGAAGTAATAGGTCTGAGAATTTTCAGTACGAAAACCTAAAAATATCTAATAAATTCATTGGGAAAGACAATTCAAGGAAGGTTTCAAATTGGTGATACTTCATAAAACAGCTGAAGAGTACGAAAATATTTTTAATTCTTTTTCCTATTTTACAGAATATTAAACGGTCTACCAAACACCTACTTATTTACAAAAGCAGTAGCTGAAGATGCTGTGAGACAATTTACCGTGGGATTACCTGTGACAATAGTACGACCTTGTATCAGTATGCAAATCCTTAATTATTACTATTTTCGTTGTCAAAGATATTATATCTTCCTGGACACTTTAAAAAAATTTGCTCGTTATTCAAACCGTATGAGTTCATTTTTTATTTACGAACTAGTTTTCTGTCACTTTTTAAAAACCGAATTTGAGGTTTTTCATGAATTCTAAACATTTTTTATACAGTACAAGTTATTGTCAAATTGTTTTGCTAATGAAATTCATTAAGGAACTTATTGATTTTGGGAAGTTTTATTTGACAACTCGACTCCTCAATATTGCAGCATGATTACTCAGACCGCGTAGTTGAGTTTATATAAATGTGAAAGTTCCATTTAAATCTGTTGAATTAATTTTATATGATGCAAACCCAAATAAATAAATAGCGAACATTTTAATAAATTTGTGCTAGTGGCTCTTTAAAGTGTTAAAGTTTTGCTGTACCCTATTTCATTTTTTAAAAAAACATGATAAAACTGAATTTTCATAGTTTGTTACACTTATTAAATATTTGTTATCCGTTACGTTGATCAAAATATGTATGAAATAATTATATAAAAAATTCCTAATTTTTTTTCTTAACTTAAAATATTACATGCGGTAAAATAGCTTTTTAACCTTGATAGTTTATCAAAATCTTCCTTTCACACATTTTACGACGATTGGTTTGTGAGATATAAGCGCCAAAATTTAAACAAAAACTTTTTTTTTGTTCAAATTAAAACAAAAATATATCAACTATGAGTAGAATTTGCACCACAAGGGGGCTGCAAAAGATTATTACTTATAAACATTTAAGGGCACATAGTATTTCTATTAAAACATTTACAAATATTAATTTTTCACAACATACATATGTTACTTTCACATCATGCAGATAGCAATATAAACTTGATTCTGACTTGCAGCAACTTCAATACATCAAAAGAGAAGGTTTGTGTCTAGTTTGCCATGGCAAGTTTACACAATTGCAACAAGTTTAAATCACATCAGAGTACTTCGCTCTATTTACAACAGATGGCGACTATAGCGAGCATGAGGTTGCAACAAAATTGTCATAAACTTGAAATATCATCTTTAACTTAACAATATTGCAGCAATATGGTCACAAACTTAAAATATCATCTTCAACTTAACAATATTGCAGCAATATGGTCACAAACTTAAAATATCATCTTCAACTTAACAATATTGCAGCAATATGGTCACAAACTTAAAATATCATCTTCAAGTTAACAATATTGCAGCAATATGGTCACAAACTTGAAATATCATCTTTAACTTAACAATATTGCAGTAATATTGTCACAAACTTGAAATATCATCTTCAACTTAACAATATTGCAGTAATATTGTCACAAACTTCAACTTTTTTTGACGTAACAATTTAGAATCAAAGAAAACCAAGTTTCCCTCAAATTTACACGCTATTTGGATATTTTTCTATAATTTTAGGTTGAATAGTTACGAAAATAAGGGAAAGGCACTTTTTTGTGTATTTCTCAGGGTATCTCTGAAGATATATTACCAATTACTGGCCTTCAAATGAAACCTGACCCTTATTACAAATACCTTACCCTAAATACCTCCTAAAATTTCAATAAATATATTTTTGAGTCTTGGCTACTGAAACATGTGCAAGTTAATATGTTTTATTGTTATGCCAAATTTAAAGTTTACCCATCAAACGGATTCTGAGAAAAATGTCTAGGACAGACAGATTGTCAGACATGCGATTAATCTTAAAAGATTCCCTTTTTTCTTTTAATATACGGAACCTTAAAAACAAATTATAAGAAATGACTCGATGAAGTAATTAATCAGTTTTATGAAAAAAACGATTAAACTCCGCGCAACGTTTTAAAATAAAATTTTGTAATCTTTTTTATTATTCTTTCAGATAGCAATAGATAAAAAATATTCAATAAATATATAAAAACAAGAAGATTTCTTTATTTTTTTCTGATAATTTATTGCTTTATTTATAATTTCAATCCCATTATTTTTCAGATAGTTAAAGTTACTTAAAAATAATCCAAAATTTTTGAAAATTTTATGTGACACTAATTTTGGCACTTAATGTGTATATACATATATATGTTGTAATTAATAATGTATACAAATTAGTTTACAATTTCAAGAATAAGACAAGAATAAGAAGTTAATTAAGAAGGATAGTTTCGCTGGAGGTAAAAAGCAGCCCGAATTTTATTTTACAGGACCGTACCATAAGAATTTTTCCAGTGAATGCCCTCCTCAGTAGTTTTTGTATGATGTGCATACAAACACAAAAAATTCCAAACAAAAATTATTTGATTTTTTTTCAACTCCAAGATACATATTATTACATACATTAATATTAAAAAATATTGAAAGTATAAAGTTAGATTAGTGACTAGAAATATACCTTTCTTGCCAACTTTTACTGTAACTATAATTTGAAATCACATCTTTGAATTATATCATTGTCTACAGTTACCGCGGCATCCCAAGAACCCATGCCGGGCTGGACGGATAAAAGAAATCCTCAAGGCTTTCTGACTGCCGGCTCATGTGTTGGGGTGTCTTATGTGCTTATTTAACCATTAAAGTAGTTGTTCTGAACTAGGAAGACAATTAGGAAATAAATAATTCTTTATTTTTTGTTAATTTTAAAGTACTATAATTTGTTACCTGAATAAAATTGTTTAACAAACACTTTTTATCTCCAATACTCCCTTTGACCCATCTTATAGCTGATTCTTTCACTTAATCTCTCACTTATGAATTTGCCATTTTTCTTACTGACCATGTTCTGTTTTTTTTCTATATCTTCATGATTGTCTTTGATTTGGATAGATTGTCTTTGATTCATGATTGTCTTTGATTTTTTCACACTCTAACAGGGTTTAGTTTAAAACCGTTATATTCTACTTTGAAATTTCTTATTGTCGCTTGTGACAAATTGAAATATTGATTGATTGAAAATTGTTTTTGATGTCATTTATGTTTGTCTCGAAAAAAAACTGTATCTCTTCCGAAAATTATCCAATTTTAATAATATTTCCGGTGTTTTCTTAATAAAAACTTGTACAAGGATAATAAAATACAAAAAAAATTATGGAAATATATATTGTGAACAAAAATTATAACAAAAACTGAAATCAACGTCACATTGTATTTTCGCAGTCCGGTACGTCCTCCGTATCAGCAAAATAATTGTTATCGTCACTATTATCACTATCACTCAAAATTTGCATTACGCCAAATTGTGAGCGCAACACAATTTCACTCCCACTATCACTTTCTTCACAACTTGAAAAACAATCATTTTCACTCGAAGTATTTTCGTATTTCGACATTATGGGTTAAAAATTTTCTTTTCCTGGATCTTTTTTATATTGTAATTACTAATAATATTATAATTTGAACTTTATGTAACACATAATAAGATAAAAAATTAGCGATGCGTGCGAGCGACCTCCCCTACCGCACGTTGAACAGCAACTGAATTCGCAAGCGCCATCGCGCTCGTGGTAATTTTCGATAGTACGAGCACAAGCGCGATGGCGCTCGTCGGCACTCAAACGGTTAAACCATAATTGAAGCATACCACCTCCTACAGAGGGAACCATTTTAGCTTCCGCTTGTAGAATGTCTCTTTCGAACAGTACATATTAAATTTTTCTTCAGGTTTAGGTAGTTTCTACTTACAGTATCATGGTTACCACAATAATATAAACGAGCAGTAGAGTCACATTAGAAACAACACTTTAAAAATCGCCATTTTTCAGCCACATGATCAAATTGACAGTATTTAAAGCATTGTATTGTAAAGACTTCATTCTCGCCCAGAGATAAGGAGTAATATTCCTTCAATTTATATATATATTAATAATATTCCTTGCTTTCCATCTCCAATTAATCATCATCATCTCCAACAGAACATATTAAGGCAGCAGAACTTTTACGACTCTAGAAGATTGTCTTCTGAGACTTCGATATTCTCTATAACCTACAGAATAAACCAATTGACTGGAACAATGTGAACAATTCCCATATAAAACAGCTCATAAAGACGGAATCTCGACAGACTGATTGGCGGGATCTGCAGACAAGGACTTGACTGAGATACTATTTCTTGCAATTAGTTTCACTTCATCTCGGGTTAGCCCATCAATGTGATTGTTTTATAAGATGGAGATAAATTTAATCACATGACCTGATAATTCAGTATTCACGTACACATTGTTGAAATTACATTATTATAGACTGATATTTTGTGAACTCTCTGCCTTTGGATAATTCATAAAAAGAATGAAAATAAGAATTTGGCTGCTGAAATCAGCATCTGTGCTGATTATCGGTCAAAATCACATTTTTACTTCGACAACATGTGTTAGCAAATTCTCTCGGAAATTAATTTCTCGTAACAAATTTAATGTCCAACAAATTGAGTGTGGAATGCTAGTTAAAGTCATTCACTAAATAAACAGGTAAAGAACAAATTGTACTTGTTTTTATTCCATACTATCAGTTGTTTTTAAATAAATATAAGGAAGATGTAATCTAAATTGGATACGTGGGTGTGTTTTACGTTTAATTTCAACGATAATTTATTCTTTTATAGCCAACGAATAACATCTTTCTTTGTCCGACACTTATTCCCGGACACCGTGTATATTATACACAGTGGCGGCGCTAGGCGTCGGCGACGTCGGCCACCGCCGACGGCCTCGCGCCTGAGGGGGCCTCGCAGAAAAACTAGTTACCTATTTATTTTCTTTTCGCCAATCATCCTGGCTTAGGTTGCCGACCCCGAACAATTCGGGAAAAAAGCTAAGCAGATGATAATGAATTTTATTATTTAACACGTGCCCGATGGAAGTGAGTACCTAGTAGGTACTTTACGGGTATTCAGAATCGTCTGTCTGGCAACACTATGAAATGAAAATTTCACCCTAATGAGCTTTCTCACACACACTGCCCGACACGATATCTGTATGGGTGAAAATGTTTGTAAGTAGTGTGTATGGCTTTTACCATTTATTTATTTATTGAATTCATGGGTGTAAGTAAACCCAAGAATGCAATAAATAAATCAGTTATACGTGCAAAAGATAGTATTAACCAAAAAATAATATGAATGAATAGGTACCTACAACAAATTATTTCACTTCTGCATAGAAAGACCTTGCTTATAACAAGTTGCTACTGCATTACGTATTTAACAAAATAAGTAGGTAGGCAGGTACCTACTTACCTTTGCCTTCTTAATAGTGACTATAAAATAAAAATATTCGATCTATGGGATGTACGTACATACATATACAGGATGACATACATATACAGGGTAGTCATAGATAAAGTGCAAATACGAAAACCATAGATTGAGACCATTACCCTGAACACATACCGATATAGCTCGGATGGTCAGCACGTTGAAGTGGCGGTGGGCAGGCCACATCGCTCGTAGAGCAGTTAACCGATGGGAAATAAATAAAGATTCTCGAGTGGCGGCCGCTTATCGGTAAACGAAGCGTCAGTAGGCCGCCACTTGGTGGTCTGATGACCTGCCCGCCTAACATGCGTGGTTTTATCACGCGTGAGATGACTTTCTATCTCGCTTTCTCCAACGCAAATCGAACGAGTTAGCTAGAGTTATGTCACTCTCTCGCGCGTAACAAAGCCGCTCATGTTACGGGTACTGGTGAGGGTCGTCGGGAGTCGCTGGATGCAGCTGGCCCGCGAACGATCAAGGTGGCGCTCTTAGGGGAGGCCTATATCTAGCAGTGGATGCCTACCGGCTGAGATGATGATGATGATACAAAGTTGGCAGCTGACTCGTAAATTTTGTATAGTCGTTTTTTTTTCAATTCCGACAAAAAGTTTGATAAAAAAATGTTCCGGGTATGTATCGTAATCCATGGTTTTCGTATTTGCACTTTATCCAGGACCTCCCTGTGTAATAATCATCAACCAACTCTTATAATCTGTATCCTGTAACATTGCGTTCTTACCAAACTTAACTAAACAATATTTTAGGTCATCATGTCTGGAGGACCCTCTAGAGACAGAGATGTAGGGAGAAAATGGGAATCCGGTGCGTCAAAAAGAAAAAGAAAGGCTGAAACGGCTATATCCAACCAATCTCTGAGTTCCAGTTCCAGTTTCACGCAATTTTTACAATGCGTGAATGAACTGAAAAATAAAACTGATGATTCCGAAACTCTAAGCGACAGTGAAGCAGTCCTGAACGAAATGTTAACTTTTGAGTTTATTGTTGCAATACACGTGTGGGGTACACGTGTGTTTATTGTTGCAAAACATCGTATGAGGTTTTGCTACGTGTAAACAATACAAGTAAACTATGGCAATCGGTTCAAGTCTACTTGAAAGTCGCTATTGATAGTTTACGTTCATTTTGTAGCTGGATTCAAGAATTCCGTAATACAGGATTTGAAAAAAGCGTAACAGAAGCTAGATTGGTTGTGGAGAAAAGTACTTATGAAATTCAGTCTCAATTTAAGGAAAAAAGAATAGCCAAGAAAAAACGAATGTTTAGTGACGAATACGAACATACTGATGAACCAGTTGAATCTCCTGAAATGCAGTTCAGAGTTAATTATTTTAACACAATGGTAGATGCTATAATAGTCGACACCGAATGTTGATTTACAGCGCTCAATGAATATTTTGAGCAATTTGGTTTTATTTATGATATCAATTATTTGAAATCTATGCCAAAAGAGCATCTTCTCAAACATCGTAATGATTTAGGTACAATACTTCGGGAAGGCGAAAACAGTGACATACAGCCTTTCGAACTATATGAAGAACTTCAGCTTTTAAAAACTAATTCACTAGACTCTATCAACGACGCGAAACAACTCATCCAATACATTTTAGAAATATATCCAAATGCTGAGAGAAGCTTCTCAAAGTTGAAATTGATAAAAACCTATTTGAGAAGCACGATGAGCCAAGACAGACTATCTGCGTTATCAGTTGTGTCAATCGAAGCTGAAATAGCGGCTAGACTTAACTACGACACAATCCTGAAAAAATTCAGTGAGGCTAAAAGCCGAAAAGTTCGACTATTTTAATTTCTATGTGTGTAATTATTTTTTGTCATCATTTTATTAACAATAAAACTCGTTATACTCATAAATTATTTTATAATTTGGCTCACTTAATTTAACGGTTTTTTTTCACTGCGAAGTAAAGAGGCCTCGTGAACTTGATGTCGCCGACGTACACATTTGGTCTAGCGCCGCCACTGATTATACAGACTACTCTCTTTTGTAGAATAAAAATAGTTTTAATATCGACAACACTGCTAATAGCGTAATATATAATATGACACTGTGGAAATAAGCAAAATAAACTAACCCAGCCAGCATTTCATTGGTCAGCTGCCTAATTTTTACTACTACAAACGCAGCTGAGCTTAACTTACTAACTAAAATTAAACTTTATATGAGCAACCCTTTATACTTTCACGTCTAGAGTTATACCTTTTCTAGATATAACTCGAAATCTTCAGATCATAGATCATTGTAGAGTATCAGCGGTTACTAATTCTAGTACTTTGTTTTACAGAATTACACTGTTATCAAGCGGGGGTACATTAGGCAGAGAAAATTTTATACATTTTGTTTTCTAAGTATTTAACTAATTTAATTAATTTAATTAAGTATTATTTTCTAAGTATTTCAACTGAGAATGATTTATATACAATATTTAAAGTTTCATTAATATTTGTTAGATCTACTTCTTTCCTATCCAAATAAAAGAGGAAAATAAAATCAAAGAGGTTTTATCAACAAATAAAACAATGTTGTGCATGTCTACTACCATGAACGATAATTGATTAATATAGACAAGGGACTCATTACAAAGTTCTAAACACTTCCAACTTTATAATAGACCCTTTCGAATTAGTACCATTAATTTCGGCTCATTTCCGATTTGAAAAATGGTACTTTTAAGATTTATTGCCAATCCCTTAATACTGCAATAGGTGAGTTTTAAAATTTGTAAATGTGCCAGGATCTTTTACAGACTACTTTGTCAAAACATATTTCAAAATTGACCCCAAACATCTTTCTTTTAATGAAGGTAGTCACCATTGAGATTTTTGCCCATATTGTATATGTGCAGTTTTCTTATCGATCAAGTAAAATGTGACTATTTTTACAGTTTCATAGTGAAAATAATGAAACCTTATAACCTTACCTTTGCATGTCTCTTCAGTTGTCCCAGCTTATCAATTTGTATAGTTTTAGGCATGACATTGCACGAATAGATACTTCAGACAGACATTTTAATTATATCGTTCCAATGTATTAAAAAAAAAGGTGTCATTTAATACGTTTTTCAAATTGAGAATGTGGCGCTCTTCGCCTGTTTTTAAATTTTGAAACAAAATTTATGAAATGTTAGTAAATGGCTAATTCTCCAAGCATGGATTAAAAGAGTCGGAAAAAATTTTCGAATTAAGTAAAGTTATTTCGGCTAATTTGCATCAATAATTTTGAGAGACGTAGACGACTATGTAACCGTATATATACTGACACAAATTTGACAGGTTTTTATCTCATTTATTTACTTACATTTATCAACACATTACAAGTTACCTATTTGTAAAGATAAAGTAACCTATTTGTAACTTAAAGTAATTACAATTATACATTAAACCTGAATACAAATTAATAAAAAACTATAAAAGGTAACAATGACACATTTCGACAAATTTATTTTCACTCATGCACAAACCATACTTTTGAGCAACTATAATCAGGTGGTTGAACATTTGAATATCGCAGGAAACTGGAGAGTTCCGAGGGTAGTACAGGAAAACGATAATGATTACATGAATATAAGAAGATATGAAGAATGAAAGTTTACTCAATAAGAAGCTTACAACACTTGTAATATTTTAAACTAAGAAAAGCTTTCTATGATAATTTCATTGCTTTTGCAACAATATCTGCATTATCAGTAACAAATGAAAATTTCAAACAACTTATATTATGCATAAGTTTCTCCATTCATATATCACTGCAAAATTGACAATGTATAAATATTAGAAATATGACTATACTTTTTGACATAAAAAAGTGTTATTACATTTTGAAGACATGGAAATTTGACAAGCAAGATTTAGATTGTGCACACTTGTGTACTTTGATTAAAAATAATCACAATTATTTACGTGTTTATGAAATTTAACTTGAGAGAAAGACCATTAAAGAATTTTAGAAAATTTATTCTATTGAAACTTGTTGAGTGATGTCATTTATTTCGGACTACAGTGATTAAAAATATGCAATTGAAACTTCCCAATTTTTAAAAAATATTTTTATTGACACTTTTCAATTTTATAGCACTTTTTCCACAAATGCCATTACTTAATTTATGCCTCTCAATTAGATCTCCTATTTTAAAATAATGTTCAGACACCTATTCAATATTTAGCAGATTTATAACTTCATGTAAATATTTGTTTTCAGTATCCTGAAGGGATCTCCCATTTATAATTATACAAATTACGACACCAATCCGCTGACTTGGGCGAACCATATCGAACTCATCAGAAAGAAAGGGCTGGCTGCGCCACCAATGAAGAGTTTATGGTATTTATTAAATTACCATTTTTGCACCTACCTTTTTACCCATAAATACTACAGACAATATCGTATTTTTACTCTTTTCTATGTGGAATAAGTAAAGCACATTAAGGGATATTTGTGTTACATAAAGAAGTTTTCTAAAAGTAACTAAATTTTTCATAAAATATTTAAAATGAAAAATGTACATATAACAAATGTTAATCTACTTGGGCTATTTATTCTAACAATGTATTTTCTGTCATAATTTTCTCCTAAAAAAATTAAGAGGGCGCAAAAATCTATTCCGACAATGAAAAAAAAAATTTTTTACAGCTACAACAATACCATGTACCACAAATGTCATAAATTGATTATTTTATAAATAGCGATGTGTAAAAATATGGTTCACGTCTGTTATGACTTCAATAGGTAAAATTTCAAAATCTGAGAAAGGAAAATCCCTAGATGTAAATTTGAAAATGCCTGAAACTGGTCAAGACCTCTGTTCTTGCATAGATTTAACTGTGGTCGATTTATAAAACGTACAAGTCACCGATTTCTCTCAATTAACAGGTACTACTCAAATCTTTGCACAAACAACCTAATGCTCTTCAAGTTTTATGATTTCTTCCTTCACTGTATTCCTGCCATTATTATTGATTGTTTTCGCTTTATCACAGGCAAGAAACCAAGGTAATACTTTCAAATTAAATCTTATTCCATTTTATTTTAAGATGTTCAATATTTATAAAAATATAATTTCAAATTAATTTATCAATGCCTTTTAATAATTATATATTTTCCATTTACACAAATACATCAATTTTTCTAGTACAACCTTACAAACTGTAAATCATTTGATTCATGCTTGCTTTATGGCCATAATTAGGATTGTTATTTCGCTTGAAAATGGTACATAATTTTTCAAATATAGCCTTAGCGCTAATTTTTTAATTCATATTTATTACTTATAATTTGCCAAAATCATGGCTTGAGGAAGAATTGTATTGAATAAATCCAACGAAAAATAAAAAGTAACGCCAATATAATATACTAACAGTTGATTAGACACTTTTGTTAAATTTATGTTATCTTATTTTTTATTCTACGACATTCATTCTTTTCTAACATCAAATTTGGGCAACACTGACTAACAATAAAAATAAACTATGAAACAAAGTATAAATAAGAAGGAATATACCACTAAATAAAAAAGCAAAAGTATAAATAAATAAAGTGTAGTTTAAACAACTAAAAAGACATTCTTTTGTAACAATATGAAGTAAGAAATAAGAAATAATCTTTAAAGATTTTGGTCACAGGCGAAAGGTGTCTCACAGCTTGGTATGACTTAATTTTTTGTATAAATTTAAAATAAGAATAATGTGATTGACAAAAAATTAACTTAAATGTAAAAGAAAAATAGAAAAGTAAGGCTCGTTAGCTCGTTAGCTATTTAAAAAAAGAATTCGAAGGCTATTCACAATTAAATGAAACTACGTGATGGAACATCTTCAGGTGGGCTATTAGAATCTTTGCTAATAGCCCACCTAAAGATGTTGTCATACAACGAAACCTAGGTTGGAGTAAAGAACTTAAAGAAAGTAGAAATAATACTACATCACGTAGTATCATTTAATTGTGAATAATGAATTTCTACAAAATTAACGTCAAATATATTCAATTATACCGAATTGTAAGAAATCCTTTCGCTCTTGATCAAAATCTTTATATTTAACACGTTGACTACCAACTACAAATTATCTCGTAATATATCAGTATAAATATCAATAGATGAAGATCAAGAAAGAGGATTTCAATCTAAAGAGACTGTTGCTCTCGACCCATCTAGATTCAATGTATGCTGCGATATCATCATCAAATGTGGTATCATCATTTATATTGTAACACTTGGAGAATTCTAGAAATTAGCTTGAAATTTCATGTTATCTAATCAATAGTTATCATGACAAATAATGTGATAAATATAAATATGTCTAATTGCTATAAACGGCTTCAAAATTGTATTTACGATGAGCGGAGGAAAGTTTAATTATTATTGAATATATTTGGCGTTAATTTTGTAGAAATTCATTATTCCCCGTAAAGTTTGCATTGTATAACCTCACATAATAACAACAAATGTTTTTATTACCCTCACTAAAATACTGGTATATTGTATAACTCTCGGTAATATAATAAAACCTACTCTGCGCCCCTGCAATAAACTCACTAACATAAACAATGGAAAAATCCGCACAAACCAGGCTTCCGCTATTGCGTTTGAAACATATAAATGCTGTTGGTTGTTCCTAAGAGTTAATCTTTGCTAATATCCCACCTGAAGATGTTGTAATACAACGAAACCTAGGTCGTGGTAAAGAAATTAAAGATAGTAGAAATAATACTACATCACGTAGTTTCATTTAATTGTGTTTATTTATTATGAAAATATCAAATGTTATTCTTTTATTCTGAATATAGTATTAATTTATTTATCACTCGACAAGTTTAATAACTAACATTTCACTGTAACATTGCATGCTGTCCACACTTAAGCTCATTTATTTCTGTCATACATTGCCGTGATATTATACTAAAAAAAATGTAAAACAACATGTTATACTAAAAAAAGTGTAAAACAACATTTTTTGATTTCGTCTCAAAATTACTAGTCAGACCATATATGAAAGAGCTGTTTCACTTATTTAGATTTTAATGCAGCTTTGAATATTTTATAAATTAAGTTAATTTGGTCACTACATTTTGAACAATTATAATATACATATAATATGAAATATATATTTTGCAAAAATAAAAATATATTTTATCCTTTTTTCCCTCTTGATATCTTGATAATTATAATTAATCTTAATCTGCTTTTTATTTGCACTTTTTTCCATATTTTGAGTTTTCTTATCACAGTAACCATTGTTATCTCTTAATGTCTTCATTTGTCACATACCAAAATACATTTTAATAAAATATGTATTTCTTTAGAAAGTTTTATGAAATTTAATTGTTGTTTTCATGTTTAAAATTCTCATTTTTTATTACATTGCCAGATATTTTAATATGTACAAAAAGGTACACAATTCGATAGACATCCTCTCCTATTTCGTACTCAAGAAATGGAAGTTCAGGAGCGCTGAAACGCAAAAGCTATGGAACCAACAATCGCAAGCCGACAAAGCCATCTTCCCATTTGATATGTCTCAGATTAATTGGGATGACTATACGGAAACTCAAAATTTAGGTTTGTAATGTTGCTTTTAATACAAAATTTCAGCTTTAAGATACTTTTTTCATCAATACTTTTTTCTAGTGTTTATCACTGTTTAGCTATTTGTGAATTGCTTGATAAATGAAGAGTTCGTCAAATAAATTTTATTTTATACTATTTTAAGTTAAATTTTACACAAATCTAACATCAATATTGAAAGTGATTTATTGACGGTATATGGAGGTGTCACGTAAATATTGGTCCATATTGATATTGACATTCAGATCATGATGTACCAGTTTTCGAGCTATTAACAGTTTTTAGTTTAAGTTTTATTCTTCAGTAATTCATACCTTTGCCTAATGTTTTTATTGAAAATGAATGATTTCTTTTATTCTTTCTCAAGATGCCTTACATCAAAAAGGGAAAACGGAACCCTTATAAGATCAATGAGGGGTCCATCCGTCTGTTCATCACGGCCTCTTTTCTTTTCAAACTTGGTGTAATGGTGAAGCATAACTTGCTTATATCTGAAAATTTGAAAGTTAAAGATATTTTCATAGAAACTTTTTTTTAAATTCTATGTACAGTACGAAATATCATTTACAAGAGAAAGTTGTAAGGATTTCACAACTTTACATTAGATAATATTAAAAATGTTAAAAATTAATTTCTTTTCTCAAAAATTCCTGAAAAAATTGCATTACTAGAAGTTTATCTAAAGTTTGTTGGAAAATTATAGAAATTCTAAACTTCACAGTTATTAAGATGTCCATGGTACTGGAATTATTTTTCTGAGCACTTTTATGCACTATTTATCATGATTAGTCCATTAATATTTATTTGTAGAAGGCTACACATTTTGGAACAGATTAATTTATTATAATCTTACATTTTCAATCTTGCATATTCAATAGACATCTTGTTTTCAATAATATATCTATATTTTCACAAATCTTGAAATATACCATATCAATTTCGATATGGTATATTTCAACCGTTTATTCTCGCAATGATCTATATGCATACATATATATATATATATATATATATATATATATATATATATATATATATATATATATATATATATATCATTCACTCGCTGAGTCACTCGTTACCAGATCCTTGAAGCTATAAAATATACAGACTTGAAATTTGGCATGTATATTCCTTACGCAAGATAAATAACCACCAAGAATGGATTTTACTAAAATCCACCTGTGAGGGGGTGAGTTGGTGGAATTAATCAGTAGCACTAACTCTGCATGCATAAGACCTACAACCTTGAAATTTGGCATGTAAGTTCCTTATACAACAACATCAATATCTATTAAGAATGAATTTTACCAATGAAACTCAAGGAATGTGCTGCAATACCAGTAAAGTCCAGTTTTCTACCATTGAACTATACCTTGAACCTTTACTTATTGAATATATTTGGCGTTAATTTTGTAGAAATTCATTATTCACAATTAAATGAAACTACGTGATGTAGTATTATTTCTACTATCTTTAATTTCTTTACCACGACCTAGGTTTCGTTGTATTACAACATCTTCAGGTGGGATATTAGCAAAGATTCTCTCTAATGATCTTTGCTAATATCCCACCTGAAGATGTTGTAATACAATGAAACCTAGGTCGTGGTAAAGAAATTAAAGATAGTAGAAATAATACTACATCACGTAGTTTCATTTAATTGAACCTTTACACAACCTTCTTACTCATCAACATCCAATGTCAGAATATTATCTCTCCACTGTTCGCAAGTAGAATTGTTGCTTTCAAGTAACATCTTTTGGAGCTAGAGATATAAGTGAAACCAATTTTATGGCAACCTTCATAATCTACCACAGTAGGGAGCTTTATGGCTGGACTTTATCAACAGCCTTCATTTATTCAAATATCTTTGTTGCTTATGATAAATATGGAACTGAAATTTGTTGTTGAATTTACCCTGGCATTAAGTCCGAATTGGTCAGACAACTGCAAAATACTTTGCATGAACACAATAATTATGTTTTGGATTTTAAAACTGCTTTTGATTCAATTTCAAAGGTTCAGAAAGCGTTCCAGGTAGTGATTAAAACTAATAACAAGAACTCTGGAGAACATAAAAGTTGTTGTAATGCTCCTATGACTACAGAAGTAGCAATTTTCATTGTGGAACAGAATTTTCAAAAAGAGATTTCGTTCTCTACAGCAGTGACAACGGATTGATATGAATTAGTGAGACGTACCGTGCCCATGATGCTCTACAATATCCTCCAATATTTTTCTGTGGAAAGATGGCTATCATATCAATATGCCTAGGTGCAATCTGAATACTAAAGCCCTTTCAATAAGACCGTATCTACTTCCGAATTTCACAGCTGTCTATTATTATTTTACAGTTTTTTTAAACCAATTTTAGTCGACATATATGCAAAAATTGAGACGAAAAGACTTAATTTTATTTGTAACAACCAAAAAAAGCTGAAATGTGAAGAATATGTTAATCTTAAAGACGCCATGACAAGAACTGATGTAAAGTTTTCAGAGTTGGGAAATATGGCTGTATTACCGTCTTCTTACACTGGTGACTCCACAAGACCAAATGCAAAATACTATAATGTATGTATGCCATTTTGGATAGCAATACCAAATGACCCGCAATAACATATCTTTTGTGTCAAGGCCAAAATTCTTACATTCAACATGACATAGTAGCGAGGGTTTCCACATAAAAGTAAAACATATGATGTATCTTCATTCTTCTTATAAAAGGTTCCATTCCTGGCAATACAAGGTGTCATATGTATAATGGTTCTCACAATTAAATTCTTCTGTAGTTCAATAAAAAAATAAGACCAGCGTCTAGTGGCAAAGTTATTAGCACCGAATTATTTGATTCCAAAATTGGCCCAGACCTCTATGAAATTATTAAGATGAATATGATCCATGGCCCATGTGAACCTTGTGTGTTATATGGCACTTGTTCAAAGAAATACTATTTTTTGGAAGAAACCCAAACAAGAAAAGATGGATATCAACACCATCATAGACAATTTCCCGGAGACTTTAGATTAAGAGAGAAATTAAAGAAGTTGATGTTGACAATCGATGGGTAGTGCCACACTCTCAACCTGTCTTGTATTTTCAAAGCTCACATAAATGTAGAATACTGTCATTCATTTATATCAATAAAATACATCTGAAAGTATGTTAATAAAGCGTCTGACCAAGCAGCATTGAAGATCTAGATGAAATGGTAAAATACGAGGCAAAAAAATTGACATTGAATTTTGACATTGAAATACGAGGCAAAAAAATTGACATTGATTGAAACAATCAGCAGCTTTAAGTAGTTTGGCGTGTTCTTTACTTTTCTGTTCACAAGATCCCCCATATTAAGCACCTTACTGCACATCTCAAAAACAAAGAGTTTACTTTATGGAAGACAGTACTAGACTTAATGTCATTGACGGGCTTAATAATCCTCCGAAGATAGCACTTATGGAATTTTATGAACTCTGTCAAGTCATTGATTTCACAAAAATTCTTTTATATTGTAAAGTTGCATCTTACTACATAAGAAAACACAAAAAGTCTTTCAGGATAAGAAAATGAAAAAGATTGTGCTTTGGGTAGAGTGTATACTGTTCATCATGGTGATGAATGCTACTACCTATGTCTTCTTTTGGATGAGATTCATGGCACAACGTTATTTACTGCTGTATAAACTGTAGCAGAGGTAGTCCATTCAACATTTCAAGTGGCTTGCAGAGCACTTGGCTTGTTGGAAGACGATGCTCACTGGGATCGCACTTTGGAAGAAGCATCTCTTTCTGTTTCTCCGTATAAAATCCGTGAGCTGTTGATAATTATGTTAGTCTTCTGTCAAGTTGGAAAGGAAATAAAATTGTGGGAAAAATACCGATATAGTCTTGCGGGAGATGTTAGAATACTTGATTATGTCTACAATCAGTGTCTTCTTCTTCTCGAAGATATTGTCATATCTATGACGAGTAAAATACTCTTATAGTTTGGACTCCTATCACCATCAATAAAAAAAGGATCTATTATTAGTAATCGACTATACCTGAGTGAACTGCCTCATTCATCTCATTGAAATTATCGCTACAATGATCAGAAATTACAACAATGATCAGAAAGAAACCTACATAAAAACTTTAATAACAGTATTCCTTCTGATTCTGGGTAGTTTTCTCGATGCTCCTGCTAGTAGCACTGGCAAAACATTCTTAATCGACCTATTACTGACCAAAGTCAGAAGTAAAAGATGTATCACTATTGCCGTTGCTTTCTTAGAAATTACAGCTACCTCCATTGACAGTGACAAACTGGCTCATTCTGCTTTCATTACCTCTTAACCTGAATCATTCCGAGTCTGTAGTTTGTAATGTCTGTAAACAGAGTGATATGGCTTATGTACTAAAAAAGCTAAAATTATTGTGTGGGATGAATGCACCATGTCTCACAAGAAAAGTGTTAAAGCATTGAACATGACATTAAAAATTGTAGCCGCCTTATGGATGAAATAATTGTTCTTTTGGTTGGAACTTGGGACATGCACAGATGAAATTAAAACCTGCCTAAAGTTTACAATTTCATGACCTGATGTTGTCATCGGGTCATGAAATTGTAGTCCAATCTTTGAGAGCCAACACGTGCGTTCATCTTCAATGGGACTTAAAAGCAGCAGAATTTTCAATACTATTAAATGTTATATGTGATGGAATTTTTCCAAAAGAATTAACAAGATTTTTCAACTAGAAAAAAAAGACAAAGAATGTTATTATTAGGGAAATGTTAATTATTTTAATTTATATTGTAAACTTTTTTGATAAACACTTAATACATATAAACAATTTGGAAAATTAAAAAATCAGTTAAAAAATTAGTTTTTCTATTTTAATATAATTAATGTTTGTGTAAAATGTAACATAAGTCAAAGTCGAAAGTTATATAAATTATGTTTTCTGCAATATAACGTTTACGCATTCAAAAGTTAAATATAAAACATATGAAGTGTAAATTTCGTTTCTATTAGTGTTTGGATGATATTATGTCGATGTTACATACAAATATTGTTTATATTTAACATAACAATTTTAATGCGGACTTTTTTTAAACAATTATAAAAAAACTTGTTTTTTTTCCATTTTAAAACTTATTGCTTTCAATATTTTTGTAGATTTTATCAAACGCCTATAAATTGTCTGCAGGTCGAACAAAGGATCTTATCTATCTTTGAATACATACATATTCAAAGATAAAATTAAGGAAATCTGCTTTACAATGTTTTCCGCACTATCACTGATATATTATTAAATAATTGGAAATTTAGAACTTAAATATATAATTATCTCTTTTGTTATTTAAATACGCTCAGCGAAGTGTATGTGAACAGCTAGTAAAACAATATGCCAGGTGCATATGATATTATTTTCGTGACAATATATTCATTTTCATTTATATTCATTTTCGTGACACCTCCATAAATAATAAAAGTATTTTGAATCTAATTTGCCATCAATGTCACAGGATTACGAGCCTATATACTGAAGGATGACCTATCTACAATTCCAGAAGCAAAAGTTAGATATCAAAGGTAAGAATTTCAATAATACTTATATATAAAATAAACCATATTACGATGCATCTAAATTCTTAAAAATTATGACATTAAGGCATAGTTTAATAAAAATTCACTGTGCCTTCATTAACATAATAGAAAAGTTGTTAAATTATTGTTAATTATTGCTTAATTATTGCTATAAATATCACCCAGTCTTGAATGGCCACTTGTGGAAATTAGCACTTTATATATGGGAAATCATATTAGTTAAGAAGTAAAAGCTTAATGTGATTGAATTTTTTTATTACAGCAATATGGAATGGTTCATTGCTTCATCGCTATCAGCGTTCTTCTCACAATCACATAGTTTATTTTATCAATTTAGTACGTAATAAATATGAAAATTAAACTTTACTGTAGGTCATTAAACAAACTTTAATTAGCTTTAAAAGTTGTCATTTCGTACAGTTCCATTAATGTGGGTATTAAGATCGTTCGTAATAGTGCCAACTTATGACTTTTTTTGTAATCGATAATGTAAATTTACTAAGTGATTCTGTGTGGATATGTTCTCAATAAATAATATATGATTAGGTTAGTCAAATTTAGGTAGTATATTAATGCTGGACTTTTATTATTATTTTAGTTACATTGATAATTGGTCCTAAATGAACAACAATTAAAGCAACAATTTTATTTATATTAATTTTTATAAACTTTTGAAGATTTTTAGATAAAACCTAAATGCCTACGTTTTGAGATAATTATTTGTTTCTCCTAAACATGAGTTTATTTTGGTACATTTATATAATAGTCTAGTCAATAAGTTATAAAAGTGACTAAATAAACATAAGCATCCTAAAAATATATGCGATCGCTCATTTGATCCGGAATAATGTCTAGAAAATTGTGCCAGAAAAGTGGATTAGCTCATAAAAAATTGCAAAAGTTACAAACAATTAAAGATGAAAAAAACAAGATATTTCGTTTTTCGCTGATATCTCATAAGCTATTATTATTAAAGATACAACAATTAACATTCAAGTCGATTTTATAGAGAATTGAACAATCTTCAAAATGAGTTATCAAACAATTTTGTAGCTAATGTTGTTGTATGTAATATTCATCTTGGATTTTGCGTTCTGTGCGTTACAATGAGCAGCTGCTTCTTTCAGAGGTCAGGCCAAATCTAAAATGTTTATAAACAAATGCGAATAACAACGGAACAACATTAGCTACGAAATTGTTTGATAACTCATTTTCAAGACTGTTAAATTCTCTATAAAATCGACTTAAATGTTAATTGTCGTATCTTTAATAGTTTCAAAGTTATACCAGTTTTTTAACAGAGAAATAAAGCTGCAGGTGCAATTTTTATAGAACGTGATTTTCCTAAATTCTATAAAAAATCGAAAAAAGTATCTTCTATACTTTATTATATGAAAGTGAGTTGGGAATTAGTTTATAACAAATTGTTAAGTTAATAAACAATTAGATTGGTAACAAAAAAAAATTTTTTTTTATAATGTTATTGACGATTGTCGATTATGATTTTTAAAAAAATTAAAATTCCTTAATTAATAGTTTAAACAATAGAAAAGTAAAAAAAAACCTTTATAAACAATTAAATACTGTTATTAAGAAAAACCTTTTTTTAAAAATCATAATATTTCCAAGAAAATAAAGTTATAAAAAACATTTTTTTAAAACTTTGAAATAATCCATTTGATTAAAAAAAATTTATTAACAAATAGCGGAAACAATTTTTTTGTCAAGTCAATAAATGCCTTTGATTAATAAAAAACAACAATATGATGATAATTTTGATAAAAAAATTTTCACAGCGTTACTTTGATTTTTCATTTTTTGTTAAATTTTTTTTATGACGTGATCTTGTTAAATATGTATATAAGAAGGGCTCCACGAAAGAATTTGCCGCCAATAATTTAATAATTTTTTGTAATCTACAATGAAAACGCAAGCTCGAGAAAATTTGTCAATTGTCCAATTTGTTGAAAAATTAACTTTAAGTAAAATTTCCAATGCGCACGAATTCTTTGAAGTGTTCTGAATACATCATAATTTCAAATTTTTAAATAAATAATTAATACCTTAAAAAAATTATTTCCTGTTGCACTCTCTGTTCAGTGGCGGCGCGCTAGCCCCGCAATGGCTGCGCAAAGCCCTATTTTCAGCGTTAAGTCAAGAGTTTTTTTTTTCGGAAATTTCCTCCTCTTTAAGGATCTTTTTTTTTAAATTTCTTAAATATTAATAGCTTATGAGATATCGGCGAAAAACGAAATATCTTGTTTTTTCATCTTTAATTGTTTATGTTTGCAATTTTTTATGAGCTAATCCACTTTTCTGGCACAATTTTCTAGACATTATTCCAGATCGAATGAGCTATCGCACATATTTTTAGGATACTTATGTCTATTTAATCACTTTTTTAACATATTGACTAGACTGTAAAAGAAATATTATGCCAATGTTTAAATAAAACAAAGGTAAAACAAAGGTGATGAAGAATGTGTCGACTGAATCCCTTTTGATTCGATGTTTGAACGGAATCATTTAATTAACAGACCTAGTTATTGATTGAAAGACTATTTAAACTAGATATCTATTACATATATGTAATCACATAGTAATTATGGTTACCTTTCTCACTGTGTGGTACTAGATGATATTAGTAACAAATACAAATTTATGAGTCACGACTGTTTTCTAGCTTACTGCATATTAAAATCTATTATGCATTGATACATAATGAAGAAAATAAGAAACTAAGTTCATCATATGAACTAAACAAGATGCTAGATATTGAAGTATTAAAATGAAGGCCTTTTTGTAGAATCCTATGCCTTTTACGTATACATTTTAAGACACTTTCCATCCAAATACCTTAAGACACTTTCCATCCAAATACCTTAATTTTAAGACACTTTCCATCCAAATACCTTAACACGATTGTACATTAATAAATTAATTAGTGAATAAATTATGTGGTGACATAATCTATTCACTACTTAATTTATTATGAACATTTTATATTCAATTATGAACATTTTAATAAAAATAATCACATTTGTTTCAGACTGAAAGTCATCCACATAACGCTGACGACTTTTATGAAGGTGCTCTTTGCCATTTTTGTTTTCAAGTTATTACTGAGTTTGTACAAATTTGTGTTTAATTTTTAATGTAATATTACAGAAATTAATTTTGTCACAATTTTAAAATTTTCTTTAAATTATTCTAAAATTCTTTATATTCTTAATTTTTTTTTAAATTTTTCTTCCATTACTTGCACTCTGTGGGGTTAACTGCTACAGAACCGATTATAAAGTACAATAATTTTTAAATTAAATCTTGTCTTATACATCTAGTGTAATGAAAAAAAAACAAACAAATGCGAATCAGAATGCAAGACAAGCATATTATAATTTTAGCCCACCTATTCATATTTTTCATTCGTTCACACACTCCTCACTAGCCTTTCTCAATATAAATAAGATCTGTATCTTTTGACATATTTTAATTAAATATTAAAGATTGTTAAATGTAATCATGCAACATTATTATGAATTTGTCATATAAATAAAACAATGAAATGTCATATCGCCAAATTTTGTTTTTTTTTCCCTAGAACCTAATTTACAAAACAAAAACTTATATATAAAATTACTTAAAACTGTTTACAAGCAAAAATATTTAGTTTTCTAACATTTTCCATGTTGTTATCACTTTATTATATATTTGAAAGCTATTAAGAAAAGACGGAGAAGAATATTCGAGTTCAGGTAATAAAAGACATTATAATGGTAAAGGTTTGCTCAATAATTGACATTGACATGTGGATCACTCACTGCAAAGAGGTTTTGGTGACTAACATTTCATCCGTGTGTTCCTCACACTTAAAACCCTTAAGAAAACTCTACAAACAAAAGAAATAAAAGTATTGGTACCTATATATTTTGAGTAAAAATAAAGAATGAAGGCAAAATCCAAAATAACTTTATAATACCTTTAAATGAAGATATCAAATTCTTCCAACATCTACAGTTAATCAGGTATCACTTTTTAATCTTATAGTACAATAGTGAACTTGATTTTTTAATATGGATATTCTAGTTTTTGAGGATATTAGAAAAATTTTAATACACAATGGTTCAAATTTGAAATCACATTATTAGAATTTGATGGTGCAAATTGTGAGGTTTAATAAGCTTGCAAACAATTATTAAAAGAACAAGTTATTAAAAACTGTAAAATTATATCAGAAAGGTACTCGTTTAGAAAACTGTGAACGAGCTGAAATACATGGAAGTGGCACAAGCGTTGGACAACTGTTGTCCAGTTCATGTCTTAAAAAATGCTTTTTCCCATGGATGTGCCATTCTTACCAAAGAAGTAGAGCTAATGGTTATAAAAATTTACAATAATTTTTCCAAATATATTGTGTAGACAGAAAACTTATATTTTCGCAATGAATTTGGGATGAAATATACTCAGTTTCAGTGTAACTTAAAGATATGTTGGTTGAATTCCTTTCGGCGATAGCTGAACTGTTGATATACTATCAATCATTGAAAGAGTATTTTCTATATTTAAGTAAATCTCTCCAATATACTTTATAATTTTCCAAAAAGTATAATACTTTAGCGAGGCCTGTATCCAGGTGGGTCAAAATACCGATTATCTCAAAAACTATTAGAGGGAGAGGGATGCAGGTGGGATGAATTATGCCTTGTTTCATGCAATCTTATTCACCATGGGCTTTCATAGGGCAACTTCACAAAAACAACAATTCATACATAATTTTTCAATGCCTGTTTAGGTTTGAATGAGGATTACACCGTGTGAGTGTTCAGGTGTCAGTTTCTTTAAAGCTTGAGTTGAGAAATTCGAGCAAACTGGTTCTACAACAAAGAAACTTTCACGAAAAGTGAAAATGCAGGTTCAAAATGGAATGGAGATTGAAATTTCCGTAAACAATGATCCAGACTTGTTCATGTACCATTAGGTGGCTTTGGCAATACCACGTACTAGTCTGTGGAGAAGTTCACACTTGGATCTCAAATTGCACTCATACAAACTTAAGATTTTTCAGGATATGAAACCAAACAATTACATTCAACATAAGTAATATACTGACAGTATCCTTGAGTGATTCTCCAGCCTTGTCAATGTATTCTTTTAGGACTAGGTCTATTTGCACCATAATAAGTGTAAGTCAATATTGGAGTAGGGAAACCCTCATCTTAAACACTAACATCCACTTCAATCATGCAAAATCACAGTGCGGGCTGCCATACCAGCTTAGTTGGTTCATATTTCTTTGAAAATGAGCAAGTAAATAACATAATTGTGAATCCAGCGAAATACGTTAAGATATTGTGAGAGTTTTTATCACAGTTGCATCGATTTGAAGGATATAACAGCAGAACTTGGATGCTATAACACTGAGCAATATTCCATAGTTCAAACGTGCCTTTACCAATGATCAAAGAAATGTTACCGAACAAATTTATTTCTGGTAGAAATAATATTCCCTTGTCTCTATTCCTGTGGGTATAAATAAAAAGTTGAGTCTACCATAATAAACCAAAGAAAAATCCTCAATTAAAACAAAATATCTGTGAGGAGGTAGGCGCAATCTTGTAGTGGATATGGCAATGGGTTTTTCAAAATTTGCGTAGATGGTTACATGATGCCAACGGCAAGATAGGGCTCATCAAAATTAAACTGTATGTTTGTCACATTAAATAACTAACCAACATTTGTAGCCTTAAACAAAAAAACACTAGAGTTTTATTGCCATTGATGTTTTAAAATTGTAAAAAATGTTAGTCCACCTGTATTACTTGTTTATTCGATAACATCGCTAATTCACATATAAACCTTTACGAAAAAACGAAATGCAAAAATGTGTGTTGTTAAATTCTAAAAAATATGAGGTAAAATTATTTCATAACTAGAGAAGAATAAGTACTTGTTGTTCATTGAAAACAAAAACAATGTTAAAGTGATTTGAAGGAAAAAAATGTAAGGATTTATAAAGAAATTAAAGCAATTTTTTTTGCTGATTAAAACATTAAAAGAGTTTATAGCAAAGGTACACGCATCCCAAGGTTACATTAGACAAAAAAAGAGAAAGTAAAAATAAAAAGTTTATGAAGAAAAATCTTAATATTGAAAAGCAAAAAAGGAAATTACATTCAAGTTCTAAGGAAGAATCGATAGAATTAGCCGGTGAAAATTGCGGTCCCGAAAATAATATATATGATGCGTGGAATGCGATGAAAATTACTACGAAACTGCAAAAAATAAAAAATTAGCTGCTATGAGTTGTTTGTAAATTTAGGCCGCATGTAAATTGCACTCCATTCAACAATTATTGTAATTCTTGTGGCAAGAAAAGAAGAAACAATAAATGGAAAAGAAAAACTTGCGCGAGAAAAAAGCAAAAAGTAGCGAAAAATGCAAAGGGAGAGGGAAAATGAGTCGAAAATTAAATGACCATCTTATCCTTAAATGAGCAGCCAATTTCTAACTGATTTTAACATTAAAGCTTACATTATTCTAAATTGCATATATAATTTGTAGACTACATTGAAAAATATTTTAGTACCAACATTAATTTAAAAAGAAAATAATATGTCACAATGTTTGTTTAATTGTCTATACGCCAAATATACTATAACTATATCTGCATAAGGTAATCAAATCTATAAATAAAGCAGCGTAAGCTGACACATTGTAGTTATCTCACTCTAACGCCTTATAAAATTAATGAATAGCATATATGGTCTAGATTTTTTTAACGTCGAGATTTTGAATATTTTCACAAAATGTTCGAACCGTCTGACTATTTCGCAAAAAAAATGGAGGGTTGCCAATTTTTTCGTGTCAAATTTTAGAATTCGTATCAATAAGATAATGGTATAATATTTGTATTTATAACATTTTTTATAGTGAAACTTTCTGAAGTTAATATTTTGATTATGTATATACTTTATTAATACTCCGAGAATAATGCAATGAATTTTATAAATAGTTGTCAGCTGATCGAATATTATATTTGTGCCAACCATATTTGAACTGTCAAATTCGATTGTTTACAAACATTCCATCTTCAATTTGAATGGACTATAAGTGTTTCCAATCCTAAAACATTAGGTTTTAATGAATGAAATAAAGTTGAGCAAACTTTGATTTTAAAAAAAAAACACGAGACGGTATTAAACGAGTGGATTTACGTCAGAATATTTACTGAAAATTTATGAGATATGCGATAAAAAACCTAATATAAACTTCATATATATTGAATGTTATTAAGTTTTACACATAGAATTAAGAAAGATGGCCGAATTAATTTTTGTATTCTTAGCACAGATCATATACAACTTTCACTTTTAATATTTTAATTAACAGTGAAAATATTACAGATATAATAATCAAATGTAAAATTGTACTACAAAAAAACGTTCCAGTTGCAGTTTGACAAGCCCAAAGACAATTTAACAAAAGTCAATAATGTGCAGCTAAAGTCAACCATAAACAATATTATGTGTGTTACTAATGATGTTAATAGGTAGATACACAGAGTACATAGATATGTATCGTGTATGCGAAAAAGATAGGGTTTTCGCGTCCCAATCGAAATATTTATACAAAGTAAACCTACCCTGATTTTAGGTACAATGATAATATACATAGAGTTTATTTTAAAACAGTTTTTAATATAGAAAATTGATTATTTTCATCAATAGTAGTTGTAATAATGAAAATTAATACAAAGAGATATGAAACCTAGTAATTTTATTTATTTAAATAAAAACGGTTGCGATGTGAAAAATGATTACTTAATAAGGAACCATAAATTTTTATAATAAAATATGAACACAGTATATAAAATAAAAGCGAATGTAAAATTACAACAATTATATTTATTGCATCTTTGTAACATATACATTTTACTGACAATTGATGAAAATTTATTTTATAGAGTAATATTTATATCTAATGAATATTTCAATGTTTCGAGTTCTGTTCTCTATGGTTGTATCGACAGGTAACATAGACTTCAAAACCCGAGCAAACTGGAATACGATTAAAAATAGTTTTGAACTGCTGTCAAATAATACGGTTGGCTTTCAAATCTTTGAACAAGTTACTGAAAGTATTTTGTGGATAATTTTAATTTTACATAATTCACTTGTCGAAATGAGTGACAAAGCAATTGAGGATAGATTATCGGAATGGTTTCTACAGATGGGGTTCCCAGCTGAGCGTTTACCGCCTACAAAATTATTTAATGAGTAAGTGAGAATTTCTTATGAAATTTATTATTCATCTATATACAAAGTAGTCACTTTTGAGCCCTAATTTTTTTAAATATGTCGTTTTTAAATATATTCTTTCTTTTAAAGCAAAAAAAAACTGGGAAAATTAAATTTTCGCTAAACTGAACTTATGGGGACATTCTCTTCTAAAGCAAATAAATTAAGTCCAATGACTACAATCCCTTAGGATTTTACTGCTATTTTAAATATGTCTAGAGCTAATTTTTTCAAAGAGATAATTTTTAAAATAAACAAACCCCTACTACTCACAATGTCGGAATTCTTTACTTCAAAAACCTTCCTACTTACTGTAATTGGATCAACACGATTTATATATGAAGATTAATATTAAAATATAACGCAAGAACATTGGTAAATTACCAGATAAAAAAATAATGTCCTATGCTGTCGCTGACAAGGTAACGATGGGAACAAACGCAGTGTAGCAACAATGAAAATTTAACCTTTTTTCTCACTTTAAAGGGGATAGTCACTTTGAAATGAGGAAAAAAGCGTTACTTTTTATTTAGTTGACAACATAAAATAGAAGGGAATGCTAAGTTATATCTATTATTATTAATACTATGAACTAGTTTTGAATTAATTTTAATTTAGAAAAAACACAATATACTAAAGATGTTAGGGTTTATCAATAAGGTCAAGTGAAGGTTTATTAATAAAATATATCCTCATGGTCGACTTGAAATCTCCCGGCCACATTCATGTAAAAGTAAAAAATGAATATTTTTTAGAGAAGCGTTGTTATTGTTAAATATGTCTGTTTTCTAATATCATTAGAGAAGTGTTGCAACTAACAATTACGGGTTTTTGTCCCTTAAATGTTGCATTAAGGTGCTAAAAAAAATTAAAATTTTTAAAACATAAAAACTGCTGCACTTTACTACAGCGATTAGAAAAATTATTGTAAAGAAATCTTCGATTATGCAATTCTATCATGTCGACCAGGTTGAAAAATGTGGTTTCCAGATAAATACTGTAATTTCATATATGTTAATTTATAATTTTTATTGTACTTAAATTATCAGTGCTAGGTATATCGAAAAGTTCTTCCTCGTCATTGTTATTAGACTCTATAAATTTATTAATATTTTTAGACTTGCGATTACTCCTTTGCAGTGAATTCCTCATACAGGCATCAGCATGACATATGTATATGCACTCTTGATGTAGATTAGGACTAACTTTGATTTTTAGTTGTTGTATTTTTATTGATTATTATGTTATAAAGTAAATAAAGAGCTATTCAATATCGACCTGTGTTCAGTGGTAGTTGCCATACTAAAAAATAAAACATTCATATTATTTTAAGTAAGGCGGCTTGCTTGTATAACACTCTAAAACCTGCACTACTCTATTTACATAGTTGATGGAAGTTAGGTAAAGAGAATAATGTAAAGTGGTACTTTGATTTGCTTTTTGCGTAGGTCTGACTTCATTTGTGATTACTTCAGACTGTGATCAACTTCGACGATAACTTTGTTAATTGTATATTTTGTGTTTTGAAAGGTCTTCAAATATACAAATAATGACTTCAGCAATATCTTTAGGCATTGGTGGTTTATGGATGGATTGTTCCAGATTGCCTATAGTCATAGTACGCTTAAATCTGCATCATGATTCTGTGTTTTCTAGGCACAAATAATGCTGAGGATTTCCTTATGCGAAATTTTGTGGTACAATGTCACCAAAATAGCATCGCACATCTTGTTAATATGATAATAATTTTTAGAAAAATAGTCACTACTTTTTAAAGCATAAAAACAATTTTACTGTATAAACATTTTCTTACGACTTTATGGTTATTCAACTATTTTACCGACATTCTGAAGAGGTTAGGATATTGAAATCAAAAAATGATTATTAATTTATTTTCTAGTTTTTATTGTATTTATATATTAAATATATATCGTACTCTTATGATCTAGAAGAGGCGTGTCCTTTATTATTAATTATTCTTTTTATTAAAACAATAAATTGATACCTTAAAAACTGTCAACTGAAATACTTAGAATTATGCTGCAAAGAAACTCGAGGAAAACAGCTTTACTTGTGTTTTTGTTTTTCCTTATTTATCATATGTAAATCAAATATTTTAATATAATTAGTCTTCATATTTTTTATCATTTTCAATCTCAATTCTCAATTTTAAAATTAGTTGACATTATGTTTTTTTGCTTTACCAAAACCAATTTAATTCAATTTGTTTTTTATTATATAGGAGACTACAGAATAAAAAACAAAGTATTGTGAGATCAAAAGGTTTCGAAAGTTAAGTTGTCAATGTTGGTAGAAAGAAGATGGTGGAAGTACAGCAACAAAAATCACCAAAAATTTCACAATCAAAATATGGACAGATGGTTAAGACATTATAAAATTACGTAGATTGATTTTTAAAATATAAATCGACGATTTTTAAAATATAATAGATGATAGACGTTGAAAGTAAGGAACTGTCAAAAGATTTATTTTTCAAAAACATTGATAGAAGTATCCATTCAAAATTAATTGGTTGTCCACTTTCTATAACAACAGGCATTGGTAGGACTTCAATAATATCTTCATATTTACAGTGGCACACGTAAATATGAAGATGTTATTATAGATTTTATAAACAAGTACATGTAGTTTGCCCTGAACATCTGACATATACACATCACAGATTTACGGATATTTAATTTTTGATATACAAGCGAAGTCCGCAATTTAATGTATGATCTGTAAATTGAACGCACAAACCGAATTCTACCAGTCCGTGCAGTTTTAAATGAAATGAATAAACTTCATAGTACTTAACTATCTTACTTGTATGAAATTACAAACAAGTGTTCTATGAGAAACTAAAATTGATTACGTTATTTCAAGCAGTTGGTTTGTGGCAAGAAGGCAAGCTAGCAGCTTAAGGCTATATTCAGAATGAAACCATCCCATGTATTATTCTGAGCTTATTACATAATGACAACTGTACCTGTCGTTTGTAGTAAATAAACTGAAAACTGTGAAAACAGCTAGTTTTCCATTTTATAAATACATCTGTTATATTTGGAAGTGAATTTAATTAATTATTGTTTCCTGTTTGCATTTATTTTAGTAGTTTGTCATCATGAATGTCCATTTCTATCATGACAGGAAAATTTCTTGCTCCATAAACTATCATTCAAGTGAGATTTTCCAATTTATATTTTATTGTAAAAATAATATAAGTGAGAATGGTAGGCCGAAGTTGTGATAAGTTTTTGCTCTTGGATGGTAGTTGTATTTTGAATAAAATGTGCCGGTCTTAATATTGTTGGTTATGTGCCGGAAATAATATTTATTGAAAACAACATATTTAATAAAAATATTTAAAACGTAATGATCATAACAAAAAAAAACAATTTGAGAATTGCTTTTACTATTAGGGACTGTCAAACATCAAATTTACAATCTCTCTGTATGCAGTCATTCTTGTTGATTGAATTTTTTTAATTTGTTTTTTTTTTATATACGGTCTTGTTTGTATTTGCTTATTTAGTGTTCAAGTGTCACCAAGAATGGCAGTTAAGTCAAACAAATTGTAACAAGCAGTTTATTGCAAAAAAAAGCTGTTAGGTAAATATTTTTCAAATAAATTGTTTATTGCGAAATAATCGTCAGCCAAAATATTTTTTTAACATGTCATACTTAATGTATATCTTTTCATTTACTTACTATCTTTTCATTTACTTTGGTTCTTAACCAACAATCAGTGAAATTTCCATTGGTGTTAAGCTACATTTCTCCAATTTAAGTAATTTGACAAATTCACTTAAATAGCATTACAGCTGGATGATTTGATAAATTTGATAACATATTGATGCAAAGCGCGAATGTCGTGATCTTCAATGTGTTAACAAAATAGACATATACTTCACGTAATATACATACATGTGTATATGTGTGTATATATATATATATATATATATATATATATATGTATGTATGTATGTACACGGACTAGATGTCAGATAAAGAAGATGCTATTCGTTGGTTATAAAGGAATAAATTGTCTTTGAAATTAATACAATTTTTTTTTGATTGCTTTTTTTAAGGAAAAGCCGTATGTAAATCACCACATGATAACCGCCTAAGAGTTCCATAATTACTTGTAGAAGACCTCTTTTTCTTTGTCTCTGCTTCCATAAAACGTTAGTGTTCTTCTTTCTCTTTAGTCGTCAAATCTTTTCATTTTGTGATGGTGTCCTCGGTGTTTTTTAGCCTCTTCATTGTTACCAATGTTTTGTTTCAATCTACCTCAAAAAGCTTTTGTCATTAGTAACAGTAAGAGGCATATTTATAACAAGTGGAAATTAACGTAAAGAAGTATAGTGTTTAGTTTTATTAACATAAAAAATAACTAGGTCAAGTCATTTAAAAAAAATTCATACGAGTTACCATAATTGTCTTTGGAGTAGCAACAAATTAACTCAGCATACAGATAACTCAAGAGACATTTCAATGTTTTTTGTTTGTAAAAAAACATAGCTTACAATAGGAAAAAAAATTATGTTAATCAAAATTCAGAACATGATTCTGTAATGACAAGTAAATAAAAATCAAAGAATTCAATTACTTGTAAAACAATAGTCGGTGAACTCTCCAAAAACACATGCTTGGCCCCTGGGGCATTGACATGACCGTCGGTCAATGCGAAATACAAAGAAATTGCTGGTATGTCGAGAAGAAGACAGCTATACATATGTGTCTTTGATGATACATTACTGTTCTAGGTATTAAATAATTAACATTTAAGCGACTGCCGCGACCTACCTATGCAAACAGCAAATTTTAGTGATACTAATTAAGGAATTAATATTTTCAAACAAGTTTGCACAATTTTTGGTTTGAAATTGGAATAATTTATAGAATTTAAATATATAATAGAATTTAAATATCGTACTTCCAAATGGAATCATAATAAATACTTGATTCCTTTTTTGTTTGTTATGATTGCTCTGTGGCAATCTGTCTAGGGACAATTGGCCATTAGTTTGTTTGATTCGTATCTGGAGTAAATGTTTCTTCATAAAGAGCCTCTATTAAATGGAATATGTCATCATAGACTTCTCTACAGCATGTAGGAAACCTGGTACTCAGTGTTGGGATGTGGTCCTCACTCCTCATTTGTATGGTTTGAAAGTTTGCTCTGGTATTTCATGCTGAAGTATTTCTTGTTTAACGGTATTTATGTTGAGATCCAGGTATATATATTTATTGCTCGGAGTCTTTCAAGGATTTCAATGTTGCTTTCATTAGCTAGATACCATACGTCCAGATGGGTTTTAAGATGCCATGGCATAAAGATTTCCACAACAGAATCGCTTTGTATCAGGGAATGATGTATCATATTGTTTAATACAAAAGTTAACTTTATATAAAATAGTATCACAGTTCAGTTAATGTTCTGTAAAATATCATCAGTTAATTTTATATAAAATAGTACCACGATTTTATATAAAATAAACTTTTTAATTACTCTAAAACACAACAGTCAGTTGTCGACTGCTTTTGAAGGTGCTATTTGCCAAACATTAAATTTGTTTTTGCTGCCAAACATTTAATTTGGTGCTATTTGCCAAACAAAAACAAAAAAGAATACTATTTTGAATGGAAATATATTTTCTTTCAAATTTTAATGTGAATAAAAAAATTTATTAGTAATATATGATAATAAACATATTTAATATAAATATCTTTTTCATTTTAAGCTTAACCGTCTTAGTGCCATGGTTTTTTACTCATATATACTTAAAAATGCCAAAGAAATCTTTTGTTTTTTACCCTTGTCTCGAAAAAAAACTATCTCTTCCAAAAATTACACAATTTTAATAATTTTTTCGGTGTTTTCTTAATAAAAACTTGTACAAGGATAATAAAATACAAAGAAAATTATGGAAATATATATTGTGAATAAAAATTATAAGAAAAACTGAAATCAAGGTCACATTGTTATTTTCGCAGTCCGGTACATCCTCCTTATCAGCAAAATAATTGTTATCGTCACTATTATCACTATCACTCAAAATTTGCATTACGCGAAATTGTGAGCGCACCACAATGTCACTCCCACTATCACTTTCTTCACAACTTGAAAAACGATCATTTTCACTCGAAATATATTCGTATGGTTTAAAAAGTTCTTTTCAAGTTTTTTTCAAAATATAAAAAGGACCCAGGTCCTTTTTATATTTTAATTACTAATAATATTATAATTTGAACTTTATGTAACACGTAGAAAGATAAAAAAAATTAGCGATGTGTGCGACTGACCTTTTAATTTTCAATAAAAATAATACTACATTTACTGTGATTTTAAATCTGTGGACTGTGAAAAA
This sequence comes from Druceiella hillmani, assembly GCA_039881145.1. Lineage (NCBI taxonomy): Eukaryota > Metazoa > Arthropoda > Insecta > Lepidoptera > Hepialidae > Druceiella > Druceiella hillmani. The sequence continues at coordinate 5,917,939 of JAYKKI010000089.1, read as the reverse complement.
CTGATAGATATCGTTTTTCATCTGCACTTATTATTTTTATTTTAAATATTTTATTAATGCAACCTAATTTAATTTATAGAATGTGCAGAGGTAACTACCAGAAGTTGTGGCGCAATCTAATGCAACGCGCTCTACCCAAACAGGATGTCCGATATCGGCGGTTGGCTGTTTTTGCTGAAGAAATGTCAAAGTATGCGAAGATAGAGAATACTGTTCAAGAGGTTAGTTACGGCTCTAATTAAAATCACTGTCTAGTTTAAAATGGAAAGATTAATGTTATTAATACACTCTTCTGCAAAAAAAACCGGCACTTATAGGAATAAACCATATCAGAGTTATTTTATTATTATTTGATGCATTTTATGTGGCGATATGATGAGAATATTGTTATTTATTATTGAGATATCGTTTTTACCTACTTCAGTCATTAAAAATGCAAATAATAAAAAAAAACGGTGTAAAGTCCATAGATGACCGTTTTCATACTGGTACGTTAAAAATGGCTGAAGTTTATTTTTGAATATGTTTTATTAATTTAACATAAAATTTGAAAATTTAGTAACGAGTATGGCCTCCTCTAGCTAAAATCAATGCGCTTAATCTGCTAGGCATGCTTTCGACGACGTTTTTTATTATTTCCTGAGGCATACGTTCCCATTCAGTGACGATCACATTTTTAAGGGCCTGAATGTTTTCTGGAGCTGGTTTTACGGATCTGACACGTCGTTTGAGATTATCCCATATGTGTACTATCGGATTGAGGCTGGGACTTCTAGCTGGCCAGTCTAACCGACGAGTTCCGGCCTCCTGCATATACGGATCAAAGTCTCTAGAGCGGTGGGCGCGAGCGTTGTCGTCCATAAAAATGGACACGCCTCCAACTGCTGTTAATGCGGGTTGGACATGAGGAATAAGAACCTCTGTTATGTATCTTTGCGCTTAATGCGCAAAGATACATAACAGTGTGCCATTTTCAATAAAAACTAACTAAGTAAGGGGTGATTTCCTCAAAGCACACTTCTGCGAAGCGTTCTTCAGGTCTTCGTAAGACACACTGACGTCGATCCTCACCACTACTCGATATACGAGCTTCATCTGAGAATAAAACACTATTCCAATCTTGTTGAGTCCATGATAAAAAATTTTGAGCAAATCTCAATCTGGCAACTCAATGCTCACTGAGCAATGTTGGGCCCCGAGCTGGATGATAGCAACGTATATTGATGGCCTGAAGTCTCCTTCTGACTGTCGATAGACTTACTCATGTACCTCTGACGTCCTCGAGATTCAGTTTGAGATCCTCGTACGTAACTTGACAATTTTGTAGTACTTGACTGACTATGAAACAGTCGTCCCGTAGCTCAGTGCACCGTTTTCTTCCAGAACCGGGCCTTCTACTGACGGAGCTTCTCTTCTTGGTATCGTTGCCAGGTCCTTTGGACGGTGGAATGGCTCACATTATACTGCTGAGACACATAACATTGGATACAGCCTTCTTCAAGCAGCGCAATAATTTTACTAGCTCTTATCGTTTTTTCAACCATACTGAGAACAGCAAACAGAAGTGAACTAATGCAGCAAAGAGCAGAAATTTAATTCAAATTTATTCGTTAAATTAAAAAACGTAACAAATGAAAAAGAACTTAATAAGAGTTGGATTTCATTTACCGCCAAAAAATACGTTCTTGTCAGTGAAAGAGAATTTTCACTCAAAACCAATAAATTTCAAATTTAGAATGTTCGTTTTTATGTGCCAGAATACACTATACCTGCCAGTAACAATTACAAATAATACAACCTCTTAATAAATATTATTTTGTTAATAATATGACAAAATCAAAACTGCCCGTTTTTTATGCAAAAGAGTATAGATGAGCACATGCTTGAATGACATGGTTATGAAAATGGTTAGTGAAATGTATGTATTTGAGAAAATTTTGAATGTAAGAAATAAATCTTTGTCCCAATAGTAACACTGAATTTCTCAAATGTCCTAACTTTAACATATGAAAAATATGTGATATACACAGTATCTGGGAATAAGTGTCAGACAAAGAAAAACGTTATTCCTTGACTGAAAAATAGTTGATTGTCGTTAAAATAAAATTTAAAAGATGGCTTTTTTATTAGAAAATGAAAAATCATATTCATAATTATTTTTAATTTTTTTCGTACACACGATACTTGCGTACATTGTTCAGTGCCGTTCGGTGGAATAACTCACAAATAGCTGCGAAGACATCGCCACAGCAGGTAAAAACCTCACTCCGGGCAAGTATTGGATGTGTAATATTTTTTTTAGAAAAAGGACATGTTTTACGTTTTATTTCAATGACAATTTATTCCTTTATGAATAAATTGTCATTGTATGTAGCCAATAAATTACTACATACAAAAATAAAAATGCTATTCATTGATTTATAGTCACCGTGTATACATTTGAAATGACAAAATGTGAGTACATTTAAGTTTAATAGTAATTATTATATATAAAAATATATAAATATGTTAGATATTTAGATATAGGCTGAGGTCGGAACAGAACTTGAAAGCTATAAAGTATAATTCACAATTTCTGTGTTCGATAGATTTGAACAGTCTGAAAAATGTGATTTGTTAACTACTAAGAAAAAATGACACTCTTTTTTATGAGTCTGTCATTACAGAATCTGAATATTTCTAAATTGCTTACGCTTCGAGATGTGTACGTTTTGAGACTATCTACGTAAGAATGCTATGAAAGCTCAAAATTACAGTCGAATCACATCTATAATGAATATTATATATAACACTTTATTAATCGTAAGCTGATCTTATTAATGATATTTAATATTGTAATATTTTTTTTAAGTTTTATTTTTCTGGTATAAATTTCTTTATGTTCGAATGTTCGAAATTTAAAAGAAAATTTTCTTTTAAATTTGGAACGTTAAGAAAATTATCATTATAGTTATAGTTCAGGTAATGTATCAATTAAACTAGGAAAACTCTGTAGCAGATACAAAGAACACATTGCTAGCTGGCGAAATAACAAACCAGACACATCTTACTTTGTAAAACACCTCATTGAAAATAACCATCACCCTCATACCGACAATACTCCCTATATATTACAAATAAATACAAAAGGCAATTAACTCAATATCCTAAAAACATTAGAAATAAACAGACATAAATGAGACACCAACGTTAGTAGATTAAAAGAACAACTAAATACAATATTAAGTCACCCATACTTAATATCTTCTAGACATAGTTAAACAACATTCATACTGCAGTACACTTCAAATTATTTCAGCCCGGCTACATATCTAAAAAAATATAAAAAATGAAATAAAATAAAATAAAATTAATAAATAAAATGGGAGATATGTATAACCTTGTTCAAACTGTCGGATATCTTTGTTCTAACCGTCAGGTATCCATTTAATTTATTACCCTCACTAAAATACTTGTATAGTGTATAACTTTCGAAAGTATAATAAAAACTACACCCCTCCCCTACAATAAACTCACTAAGTGCATAATATTAGCCAATATTCATATCTATCAATGGAAAAATAGAAGGAGGTCAGTTGAAAAGAATTAATTTCCAAAAAGTACAAAGTAAAAGGGAAAAAAGGTACTTTGAGATGGATGGTGTGAATGGTCAAAATGTAATGAAGAAGATGTATATTTTTATGGAAGAAGTGAAAGAGAAACGAAGTTGTGAAGGACCAATTAAGATAAGGAGACAATCTGTAGGAATATCTAAATGAATATAACAAGAAATTATCAAAATGTAATTAAAAGTATAGTGATGTGAAAATATTATGTCAGGATTAAAGAATCGCATGTTCCATTACTGCCTACGTGGAGAGCTACTTATAGACAGATTTTGGAAGATTGCATATGATTCTACTTTTTTTATTATAATTAAAAGGCTTTTGTTTGTTAAGGAAATAAAGTAATAATTTATTCAAAATATGACCCATTTGAAGCTAAAACCTGCATTTTTCGGGCAGCAAATGGATTCTAAGAAGCAAGAAGTTCGGTTGCTTTGAAGCAATCCATTGATGAATACAATTTTTTATTTCCTTGTGAGAGATCAAATGTTTTTCTGAAGGAGCAATACTTAGTTAAAATGATGGGTTTGATAGAATTGTCAGTATTAATATTTTTTGACCGGTTTTCATGTGGTGTGTCATTGTCACAATAACAGTCTGAAAGTATTGAACCTAGGGCATAAAAGGTCAAAATAAAATTGATTTTTCTATCTTATGTTTTTAAGCTGGTCAGTATCTTTGCTTTCAAAATGCTCTTCGACCATCGCTTTCATCTCTGTCTTGCTTTCATTTATCTTTTCCCTTAAAGTTTCTTCAGGACACTAAAAAAAAGGAATCACTCGGAACCCGATCCAGACTTTAAGTTGAGTGGTTAAATTCGTTGAAGCCAGATGGGCTTCATAGAGACTTGCCTTACAATCATGGGACAGTGTGAAACTTTTTGCAAATTCAAAATTAATTTAATAGGTATGTGACAGGGGAGACTTTATGGAGAGCTGACTGCACTCTAGCATGTGATTGAGTATACGTGCTGAAAGTTTGTCTTGCTTAGAGTGGCACTGGTGATCGAATTATCGCACTTTATGTGGCAGTTAAGTGTAGAATTTTCTTGTAGTAGCTTGGAGATCGAGTTTTCTACTTTGAATATCTGCGGTGGCATGTCGCCCTTCGTAATTCACCATATGGACTCTTATTTTGACACCGCATCAGTATCCATATTTCCCCCATATTGACAATTTTATAACAAATTTCATCCTGTGTCTTTCAATGCTGCTTATCAAGTGGTGTATTTTTTACACCTAATATGCACAGATTTTTTCATGTGTATGTATGCTTACAATTAATTCTTTGCCAAGGTGCACTTCCTCAGCAATAGTTTATTCTGCAGTCATGCAGTACCAATTTTGTGCGATGTTTTCGTTGAATATTACTTTGTTTAGCCTAACTAGCAACTCTCTACTCTGCTAAAACACTTGAGTCCAATGTTTGTCAGTAACAGATGGTGAGTCAGATTCCCCCTAAACCCCAACCTTTTCTTCAAAGCTTTCCTTATTTTGTTTTGGCTTCGGTGGGCCTGGTTCACTCATAAACTCATGCTGATGAAAATCGTTTAAGATTATTAAAATAGATACAATTTTCATTTTCAATCACTACTTGATGTAAAAAACCCTTTTTTTGTCTTTGACAACAGCATTTCACAAATATGATAATTTTTTACGCTAAATATCTCTTTCAGTTGATGTACCCAATTTTCTTCATCTGCATTTCATTTTTCTGTCAATTCTGTAAGTGTTGGACACGGATTTTCATTTAATAGTATTTCATATTCAGCATCATCAAGCTTTTTTGGTAGTTTTCATCTTCTTTGTAGCAGATTTTTTCACAATAAAGTAATGATGTAAAACAACCTACTGTTGTTTATTTGAAATAAAGTTCCACATATTATGCACGGTTAAAAGAATTGTTATTTGCACTCCAACCGAATGTTGAAAACTAATTAAAAGTTACTTATATAGTCATTTATTGCCAGTTCAAAACAAGAATAAATAGTTACAACTAAAACCATCTATTAGGAAAGCACAGAATCATATGCAACCAGTACTTTGAGGTTCTCTTAACGGAATTACTTCATTTACTGTAGAATTAAGTAAGGTTCTATTTAATCTTTTACAGAGATTAGATACAGTGGTGTTGCCAAACGAGCTGAAACTGTGGCGCGAGACAAAGCGAGTGAAAAAGGCCATTGAAGAGGCGGAGGCGAGACTTACAAGTAAAAAGTCTGAGTTGAAATCTGTCTTATCTTCTCTCAAAATGAAGGGTAAGCTAATGGCATTTAAGGCAAATCATGTATCGGGTTTATCAGATACTTACAGCTCGCAAATGGATCGAGCTTTAGACTACAAATTTGCACTTAACAATTAGTGCTTTAGCCCAAAGATAAATATTGTTAAATAAATTTGGGGGACTTGATTAAAAAATTTAAGTTGAAACAACAATTTTCTCTACGCTTGTGGATATCATAAAACTTTACGTATAGTATGAATGTATTTTTACAATTATTTTTGAATCAAAAGGACCCGTTTTTGCAGGATCATCACGGAGATCAGTTTTAGATCTCTTTTTTATAAGATCTTTCTTCGAAAATGGCAATACTTAGAGCTGTAATTTGTCTCCCATTTTCCCATAAAAAGTACTAAGTATTATTGTTTGTAAAATAGTTAACAGGTAATGAACCTACAAGTGAAATATTTTTATGCTTACCTCCTAAAAATTATGAAAATATTGTGTTAGCGTTCGATGAAAATAAGAGAAAAGGGGTATTTTCAAAAGAAATGTTAGTGAATAAACGTGAAACACATAAGATTCTGTGTATATATACGTACATACACTACTGCTCAAAATTATTTGGCCACGTGCATTTTTCTTTATATTACAAACACAATGTAACTATTACCATTTTCTTGCGTTTCTTTGAATCCCGGTTCAAAATCCCTATTTATATCAGAAAGGTATACAATACCTTGTAATTTACCGACTCCTGGTCGTATAAACAAAATAATATTATCAAAGGAATTTCTTCGAATTAAACTTTAAAGTGTAACTATTGTTTCAATGAAGTTATTGGACAGTAAACTTAAATAATGTCTTGGAGAGTCCTCAAAAATAATTATGCACCAGTTATATAAAATTGTTTGACCAGGAAACACGCTACTGTAAGCTGCAAAAATTTAGTTCTAATATCAAATGTTTTTTATCTTCATTTTGTTTCGTGCACAAAATGGGTAAAACCAAGGAACATTCTAAAGATACAAGAGGGATAATTCGCAGCCGTCATAAATCTGGTAAAAGTAGCAATGAAATTTATGAATCAAGGCATAATTGCCAACAAACGTCACCCAGACAGACCAAGAGCGACAACTTCTTTTGAAGATTTAAGCATAGTTGTGAAAAGCAATTATAATGTACGTTTTGTTGTACATGAAATACTAACAGAATTCAATACAATAAATCTGTCAGTGTTTTCACAGTCAAAAGAAGACCTGTCGATGAAGGTCTTCAGGGATGCATAGCAATTTAAAAACCACTTCTTAAAGCTATAAATAAGAAAAAAAGGCTTAATTGGGCCAGAGACACAAGAATTGGACACCTGACGGCTGGGAAAAGGTCCTCTAGAGCGACGAATCAAAGTTTGAAGTTTTTGAGTGTAAGAGAAGAGTCTTTGTCTGTCGACAGACTAACGAAAGGGTAAAGGAAGCATGCACTGTGGCTTCCGTTAAGCAGGGTTCAGGCTCTGCCATGGTTTGAGGCTGCTTTGAAAGTTCTAGGGTGGGTGATCTTGTAAGAATAAAAAGAATTCTAAAAAAGGTTACAAAAAAATTTTGAAAATAATGTTGTGTCTTCTGGCACCCACTTAATTGGTCCAGAATTTATATTTTAACACGACAATAATCCCAAACACACATCAAAGCTATGCATAAGCTTTTTAAAAGAGAAGGAACATTAAAAAGTTTTGAAAGTTATGACATGGGCCTCACAGTCACCTGATAGAATTATTGTGGTGTCCGCTTGACAGGAAAATATGACAACTTGCTCAACGTCTGAGGAACACTTATGGAGAGTATTGCAAGACAAATGGCAAAAAATAACCATGAAAACATTGAAAAAATTTGTTGCTCAATAGCCTAAGATTTGTGAGCTGTAAGAAAAAGGGAGAGTACACTGATGAGTCTAAAATTTGAAAATATTTTGCAATATTGTTGCAAAAAAGAAATTTAATTTACTATAAAGTAGTCTTGTTTTTTTAGTCTTTTATATAATCCATTTTTTCTTGGTGACCTTTGAGCAGTATTTTCTTAATGGCCAAATACTTTTGAGACGTAGTGTACATAGGTATGTGTACTCTAATTGACTATGGACTTTTTTTATTTGATACCACTCAGTAGAACGAACGAAATAATAAGTTTCTGAATCTCGGAAATCTCTACTGCTCTTCTTGTATTATGCCATTGAAAAGTTTAAATTTATGTCCTACAAAAATTAAAGAAAAACTAGTTAGATTGGATCTGGAAAAATTGCAGGTTATACGTACAGATCCATAGTTGGTACTAATTGTTTCCCGTTATGATCAGAATAATATCTCCATAGATAAAGACAAAAAACTGAATATTTTTCTCGCTGTCAAAGATACTGACCGGCCGCACGCACAGTAGTGCACACTAGAGAAAGATGACACTCACATTAATGTCTTTGTTATGGTTGCATTGTTTGACAGTTCAAATTTTATATGGTATTTTATATTCTGGTATAACATGTTTAAGTTTGCTACTCTAGATGGAAGATCAGCCAATTTGTGACATGTTACGTGGTATTGAAATGTGACCTTGTCACATTTTTATTAGTGTTATTCCTACACAGCCACTCAGGTATTAACAGGTTTTTTCATAATAACCGTTATAATTTTAGTTGAAAGACTGAAGTTTAAGTTTTATATTTATAAATTTTCAAGTAGGAAGTAATCGTTTCATAGCTTGATAGTCAATATATTTTGAGTGCCACTGAAATATACAAAAATTTGATTGAAGAAAATTGAACTGGTTTTCAAAACGGTGGCTGATATGGAGATAGGCAGAATGACATAACACAGATTTCTTGATTGGACTATGGTGGCTGAGGAGAAATTGGTGTACCTTTGGCTCTGTTTGAGTCGGTATAATCCTTTCTTACTGTGTCAATGTCTGCTTCAAAGAGAGTGGCTTCCTTGTAAGATCCTATTGTTTTTCTCTGTTTCAGAATGGCATTCGAAATTATTTTCTGGAAGTAAATTGCTATTAGGGTTTGAAAATGAGGGTTGACAGATATTAAAAGTAAATAAGAGAGGAAACTTTGTACCTTTTGCTCTGTTTGAGTCGGTATAATCCTTTCTTACTGTGTCAATGTCTGCTTCAAAGAGAGCGGCTTCCTTGTAAGATCCTATTGTTTTTCTCTGTTTCAGAATGGCATTCGAAATTATTTTCTGGAAGTAAATTGATATTAGGGTTTGAAAATGAGAGTTGACGGATATTAAAAGTATATAAGAGAGGAAACTCTTTTTCTAGTATGATTCAAATAAGATTTCTTAATTATAATTGCGTTATATTGTTTATATGGTTAGACAACATCAACTTTATATTTCGATTATAGTTGTTCAACGCGAGACAATGGAGGATGCTATCGAATCTCATCGCCGCACTTCGTACCTTCTAACTTGCAAGCATGCGGAGTTATCACATGAGCTCAACCAGCTTCATCAGATGTGTCAACTAGTGACTGACTTTCGCTTGGGGCCCAGTAAGACAGTGGTGAAGGACAATGATGAACAGAGACATGGGGTGATTCAGGTCAGTTTTTAAAGTTATAGTGAACGGTGACATATTTCAAACTGCGTAAAATGGCTACAAGGTTTCATGTTTCTATTCCTATATTGGATCAATTGCATTGAGTCAACAAAGCGAAAAATTTTTTATATTATATAATAGTTGTAGATGACTTAAAAGTAGATCAAATGCAAAAAATATATATGCATATATTTTGTCGCTTTCATGGAAAGAACAGTATCATGCACAGTATTATTGAAAGCATTGAAAAAATTATAAACATTCAGCACAATAGTAAAAATGAAATACCAAAACATAGTCTTAAGCCGAAAATTCATCACCAAAAGTTTATGAATAGTTTTTGGTGGACTAGTCATGGTGTTGTCCATAAAAGGTTTAACCAGTGGGTAGTCTGAGCGTCCGATATCGGCCATAGTACACATTTACACAGATGGCATGTGCGCCCAATATTGGGCACAAAATTAAAGGTTGCGTGCACCATAGTTTCAAATGAGTCTAAGTAATAAATGTGAATGAAATGCTACCTGTAATCTTTGTTATATGATACTGGATAAATATTGTACCATATTAGTCAGCTTGGCACTGTTACTCTCCGAGTTAGACTTTTGCAACATATATATTATTATATATATAAAAATAATCTGCATTTGTTGCAATTTATTATTATTTACTTAGTTTTTTAAAAATCTAACAATTTTTCCATTTACATACATTGAATTAACATATATTCAAGTGTAATATTAAATTTCGAAGTAATTATAATTATATTTATATTCGGAGGTTATATAATAATTATATTTCGAAAGTAATGTATATATATAAGCGGAATTATACAATTCGAGTTACAAATATTATTTCACCCAGCTTTAGAAAATACTTTGGTAATATACGACGAACTAATATTTTTTCATTCTTTTTCTTGAATTATAGAATTTTATTTTCTTGAAAATTACATCGCTTTTTTCAGAATTTCATACCAAATTCAACAAAGTAAGTTATAAAATTAAACTATAATTAATTCCATTGTATGTGCGGCCAACGACATTTTGATTTGATACGTTATGTAACTTATAACATTCTTTTCAAAATTTAGTTGGGATGATTTTGATTGAATTTGTTTTTTATCTACCATGATTCATGTTGTCATATAATTGAAAATCAGGTGAGAAATTGATTTTTTAAAAATTTAAAAACATATTTTGATATCTCTTTATATACTTCTAAATAAAATAATCATATCATCATTTAGGAAATTTCATAACCTTAATTAGTAACTACTGCAATTAGTTGATAGTTATATTTAGGCGGTGCAGCTGTTACGAATGTCATTTGCTCGGAGCCTGCTGCTTAAATTCGATAATCAGCATTTGGATCGTAGATGGATTAAGAAACCTAATGATTCCATTATGGCAGAGGTCAACTGTAACCATTTAGAAAAAGTGTTAACAAAAATTACAGAAAAAACTTAGATTAATGGAATAGCGTCTGATTCATTCTCTTTCAAGATGATGCTCGTCTGCACTGCATTACAGTTGGATTTGGAAACTGTTGTTCATTCTCAGTATTCACCAGACCTTGCACCAATTGTTTACCAGAAATAAATAGATGAATATTCATCAATGATCTCTTTGTAATTGTATCACGCTTTGTAATAAATTACTGATGACACTTATGGGTCAGTAAGCGAGTATGGCGAGTTGCTTACTACTCGGTACTCGGCATATTGGGCAATATTTTAGTATTTATACTTGGCCAAATTACTCGATTTAAGTGACTTCAGTTTAAATAACGTAGATTAAAAAATTACATTTTATGGAGAGATATAATTAAAACAAACCTATTAATAATCAGAATTTATTATTTTGGAGTTAAATGAAACAAACCTAAAAAGTAACTAACTAATATTTGTTATTTAACAAAGGCAAGTTATGGTGCAGAATAATTTTTCTGGTTAAAGTCTATTCCTGTTTTCTTCATAGACATTATCAGTTTCCAAAATAACCTCATGCTGTAAACGATGGTTGCAGGTGCCCATAAAAGAACTCGTGCTAAATATTCCAAGTGCATATTATATCTTGTTTTATGTTTTGCCCTCTATTTGGATGGCCTTTGGTCTCGTGGTAATCAATTTTAATTTACATATTGTTTTAATTCTAGGGTAATGATACTTTTAGAATCTGTGCTGCTAGTTCTATAGCTGTACGATGGCTAGTTCCTCAGAGCAATTCCAAAAAACTTTTGCTTTCCTCCATTTTACTTTTAGAATCTGTGCTGCTAGTTCTATGGCTGTGCGATGGCTAGTTCCTCATAGCAATTCCAAAAAATTTCTTGCGTTCCTCCGTTTTACTTTTAGATTCTGTGCTGCTAGTTCTATGGCTGTGCGATGGCTAGTTCCTCATAGCAATTCCAAAAAACTTCTTGCGTTCCTCGGTTTTACTTTTAGAATCTGTGCTCTAGTTCTATGGCTGTGCGATGGCTAGTTCCTCATAACAATTTCATAAAACTCCTTGCGTTCCTCCGTTTTACTTTTAGAATCCGTGCTGTTAGTTCTATGACTGTACGATGGCTAGTTCCCCATAACAATTCCAAAAAACTTCTTACGTTCCTCAGTTTTACTTTCAGAATCTGTGCTGCTAGTTCTATGGCTGTGCGATGGCTAGTTCCTCATAACAATTCCAAAAAACTTCTTGCGTTCCTCTGTTTTACTTTTAGAATCTGTGCTCTAGTACTATGGCTGTGCGATGGCTAGTTCCTCATAGCAATTCCATAAAACTCCTCGCGTTCCTCCGTTTTACTTTTAGAATCCGTGCTGCTAGTTCTATGACTGTACGATGGCTAGTTCCCCATAGCAATTCCAAAAAACTTCTTGCGTCATTTTGTAATGTTCTCCATCTGTTCAAATTTGTTTCGTTTTTACTGCTGCTTGCATTTTCCGCAGTGTCACTACTTAGAATGATTCTAAAAACAACGTCTACATTATTATTTCACATTTTTCTGATTAATCATCACTAAACACAGGCTGACAAATAAACTACAGGTTTTTACACTAAAAATATTTTTGTACAATTTGATACATTCCCTGTTTGCTGTGTAGTTCCTAGTACATTCCTTTCGGCGCCACACACTCGCACATCACATGTTGAGATCATGTATAAATGACTTAGCACCAAAACCTTTACATAGTGGAATGAGTTATTTGATCGAGTACTCGGTTTGGCGAACATAATATCAAATAATCTCTAGAACAAACTTATCCAAGCAGAGAACCCAATCACAATTGGGGTCCCCCTTTGCACTATTCAATTAATTATACAGTGGAGTCTCACTAATCCGGCACTTCAGTATATCGGCACGTCCAGTAGTATTTTCGGCATTCCCCTCGTCACTCCCTACACTCCTTCTACACTCCTTCTTCAGTAAGAGATAAGGTTTACCCTGATTAACACTTATTTACTGTTGCGCATTCATTCTCGCTATAACACATAATAAGTGATTTGTCCATCATAATAACCTTGTTAAAAATGTGAAGTAAACAGAAACATAAGACTTTAGCATTGAAAGAAAAACTGGAGATTTTAAAGAAGTTAGATAAAGGTAAAAATATGTGTAAACTGGCGAAAGAATTGGGCATGCTACTGTGCATGACTAAATAGACTGAAGATAGTGGAACATGTGAAAAAGATGGAGTCTGGGCTAGGAAATCGTAAAACATTATAAATTGTGGACTGTCCAAAGACGGAAAATGCTCTTTATATGTGGTTCATGTAAGTGTTGTCTAAACACACTCCTATTTCTGGAGAAATGAAATTTGAAAGCAAAGGCAATCGAGTTTTACCAGAAAATTACAAAAATAGGTGATTTCCATATCAGTATTGGGTGGTATAAAATGGTAGTAAATTTAAAAAAAGATTTGGTATCCGTTTGTTATCCATATTGGGTAAAAAACTTTCAAGTAACGTTTCATGAATCTGCTGTGTAGCCATTTATTCAACGTTTTAAAAAAGATAGATGAACTGGTTCTTCTTTGAGACCAAGTCTACAATGCAGACGAGAGTGGTCTGATTTGGAGTTGTTGTCTAATAGAACATTTGTGTCCTCTCAAGAAGCGAACGCACCAGGCCATAAAGTGAGTAAAGACAGAATTACCTTTATGCCATGTTCAAATGCTACTGGAACGCATAAACTCGATTTATTGGTGATTGGCAAAGCCAAAAATCCCAGAGCTTCAAGAATGTTTGTCTGCCAGTCTGTTGCAAGAACCAATGGAAAAGTTGGCTCACAAGAGAATTGTTTCGTCAATGGTTCTGTGAAGAATTTGTCCTAAAAGTAAAGAAGTTTATGAAAAGATCCAACTTGCCCGAAAAAGCTTTACTCATACTTGACAATGCTCCAGGCCACCCAAATCAACAAAAACTTAGATCAAGTGATGCCAAAATTCAAACAATGTTTTTAGCGCCAAACTGCATACCTCTTCTTCAGCTGATAAACCAAAATGTCATCCAAAAAGTAAAGTTGTTGTATAAAAGGAAGTTGTTCCTTCACTTCATATTTCAGGGTACCGATATAAAGAAGTGTCTCAAAGAATTGAACTTGAACGATGTTATCTTCTCCCTATGTTCTCACTCATGAGACTGTGTTTGACCAAGCTTCGATCCAATAATCATGGAAAAAACTATGGCCTACAATGAACGCTTCACAAGAATCAAAATGGAATGCAGACGATAAACTACCAATTACTGATTGGTTGCAAAGATTTTCACAAAGAGGAGTCGAGTTAAGCAAAAGAAGATTTAAATTCTTGGTTTGAAGAATAGTTTTATTCAGATACGGCGTTAAATTGTTTCAATACCTGTATAGCATGGACTGAAAAAAACAGTATATTTGCCAAGGATGTTATAGTGCTTCGAAACCGCTGAGAAAAAGTTTTTAGAGAAGGACTGAAGTTGCAAAGAAACAAACTTCAATTAAAGACTATGTATTTTAAAATAAATTAGTTAAGTAAGATATCTAATTGTTTGTCTTATAGAAATATACTTGTACGAAATACATATCTCTTTATATTAAATAGCTTTATTTTATGTATCTTCATATTCTCTATAAAAACCATAATCTGAACATTCCAATAATCTGGCACCCCCTGGTTTTTAATAATGCCAGAATAGTGAAACTACTGTATTTTTATTATGCTTTCCATATTTAAAATTTCTGTTTATATTTTCAAAATTTATTTATGTTACTGGCCAATCAATTTGATAATTACATGAAAAAGTCCCAAGTAAACTTAGAAAAGAAATAATGTTGTTTTGACAATTGACTAGGTTTTATTTGCTTTTATTTATATTGTTAAAATTTAAAAAAAAATATGTCTGAAGCACAAGATGAAGCTAAAAGTTCTACTAAAAGAGATGACAAAATGCTTACTTACGATGATGTGAAAAAGTGGTTTAAAGATGCCGGTTTGATAAATACAACAGATTTTACAGAGGAAAAACTTAAAAAATCTTTCGATAAGGTGAAAAAAGATGTGTCCGATCTTTCTATCGAGGTTAAGAGTATGGTGGACGTGATTAAGAATGTAGGGGAGGAGACAAAAAGTGAGTTCCAATATATCTTCAAGAAATTGGAGTCTGTCAAACCTGATTTTGGAAAGATTATCGAGGCGGCTGGGCTTAGCGATATTCTGGAAGATGCGAAGAAAATCAAAGATATGGTCGTAGAAAAGTTGGAGGAAGCAACGAGTAAGGAATCGTGAAGAATATTGGGATTTGTGTTGGACAGAATCAATGGAAGTGAGATTCAAGTTTTTTTTTAAATTATGTATTTTTTCTATCAGATGTCAATTGTGTGTTTAGAAAATAAAAGTGGGAAGATAGAAAATTATCAAACTTGGAAGTCATTTTTCATTAGGCTTTTTCACAATTAAATGAAACTACGTGATAAAGTATTATTTCTACTTTACGTTCTTTACCACAACATAGGTTTCGTTGTATTACAACATATTCAGGTGGGCTGATAATACAACAAAACCTAGGTCGTGGTAAAGAACTTAAAGAAAGCAGAAATAATACTACATCACGTAGTTTCATTTAATTGTGAATAATTAATTTCTACAAAATTAATGCCAAATATTTTCAACATTAGGCTTTTTCTCAAGAAGTAAATGAAACTGATCTAGTGCATCTTGGAAATTATGAAAAAGAGTTTTGTAGTTGTCCAAATATATAAAAATTATTGATGAGAGTTAGAAAAATATTCTTGTGTTTTTTTTATGAGACCTGAAAGAATATACATTGAAAATGACATATTTAAAAAAAATGTTCGGTCACGATCGTTATTACAAAAACTTATTTTAAATTTGTTATACCTGGATCAGAAATTTATTTTATCCTCTTTCACTAAATTCACTTATATCACGTAGCTTAACCCCATAAGTTCAGTTTAGCGAAAATTTAAAAAAAAATTATTTTGTTGTTTTAAATGAAAGAATATACATATTATTTTAGTATTGAAAACAGAAAAACAGAAACATTTTACTACACTCAGTACCAAACTAATGTCAGACTCAAATCCGTTTTGGGTTTAATAACGTATTCTAATTCATATTTTTTAAATATTTGCAGCTACATGTGTTGCTAATTGACTAATGAATGCCAAGGTATTGCTAAGTGACTTATTTATTTAGCAAAAATATTTTATTACAAAAATTTATTTGGAAAATAGTCTCACATAAAGGTGTTTTTCAAAGAACAATTTGTTATTTTTTTCAACTTTATTGCCATTTTTAGTAATACTAAATGCTGAATATCCAAATACAAACACGAAGTGTTATAAAAAAACCAAAAATGGAATAAGCAAAAAAGATCGCACAGACAGTATTTCTTCATAACACACACACACACATACATGTACACATGTACATATGTACATAAGTAAAGATTAGTTTCAAATGTAGTTAGAAATATAAACCAGAAATAAATATATTTTTGAATATTTAAGTAAATTTAAGTAAATTTTTGCATACTAGATTACATTTTGATGAGTGACCGAATTTCAAGGAGAGATTTGGAAACACTAACTAGATCATTAAAGAAATTTTTTTTATTTTTTTTAATTATTTGATTTAGTTACCGTTTCTTAAATTTTCCTTGAAATTTGGTCACTGATCGAAATAAAAATGGACACCATAAATAGCCGTTGGTATATAATAGGTTTGACATTTGAATTTTTTTCATTTTTATGATAAAATGGTGAAGACTTAATCAATTGTGCTCGTAATTGTGTGATAAATGCTAAGGGAACAAGTTCAGTTTAAAATGCGAATTTCCTATTTTTTTTTGTTTGAAATCCAAGAATATGGGCAAAAAAACCAAGTTTTAACCAAAAATAGAGCTCGGTCACTACTATTTATTTAAAAAAAGTGATTTTTTAAAAGTTCCCATAAAAAAGTGCATTTTGTCAAGGAAGTACAAGTTATAAGGTTTTCAATTTAATTGCTATTCTTCTGAACTTTCAAATACAAAGAGGAATTGATGTAAAAAAAAAACAAACCCAAAAAATAAAAATATGAAAAAGTACAAAAATCGCATAAAGGGAGGTTATAACATTTATATTTGACAGCCAACTGACACCTTTACTTCATAGTACGAGCATTTTTCAATAACAAAATTTAATAAGCAATAAGGAAAAAAATAATCAAAAGTTGTAAAGATATTAACTGCACGCGGACCAGGTTAAATTGGATAATAGACGCTGAATGCTCCAGATGTTTTTTTTTTATACATTTCGGGTCCAATATGGGCCTCTCGGGCCATTTGTGTAAATTTGTATTTACGCCCGGGCTGGTAAAAACAATGTCCTGCCTTATAAATATTATGTTTACAATGAATCTTATATGTTTACAATGAATCTTATATGTTTACAATGAATCTACGTTTTTTATGAATCTTAGTTAATTCACTTTTTCTTTTGTCAAAGGTTAGCGATGCGAATGGATGACAAACATGGTTGTTTAATACAATTAACTTGGATTCATTATGGAACAATTGATTAACAGTTATAAAGTTAAACTTCTTAGGCGGCGATTCGATAATCGATAAGTGGACGAGAATTGAGAGTAAAATTTGAAGGTTGCTTCACCTTTAGGCACATTTTGTTACATGAGGGAGAAGAAAGATATGACATAGAGAGAAAGAGAAAGGGAGCTAGATATTCCGACGCCATGGAAGTGGAGCAAAAGAGAGAGCTGTATACACAATGATATAAAGCGACTAAATGGGGTAGAGTTGCGCATGTGCGTTGTAGATGTAGGCCTCAAACGCTACAATAAAGAGCTGAGGTACCACGCGTACGTTGTGTTATTTACGTTACATGTGTCAAAAGATGTTGATTATTCACTCTTTTTAAAATATTCCCATATATAGAATGTACTCTGTTACAATTTTATTATATGTATAGATGTAGACATTTATAATTACTCTGAAACCCTCGATCGAATCCGAATGTGTCGACCATTCAGCCTGCCTCTTAACTAACCTATAAGCGTGTCACTTGCGGTGTAGCTGTGGGCTTAATGCTCTATCATGTGTTTACCCATGTGGCACAGTTTTATATATTATAAAATATTATATGTACTATATATATAAATATTATATGTACTATATATAACTTTTTAAAACTATTATATAATACAATGGCATTACCCTTAAATAAAAAACATTAAAGAATAAAATACAATGGCATCACCATATCTAAGCCCATGGCACTACCTAAAAGCACTTGACTAATATACAAGAGAAGAAAATATATAGCGAAGAAATTAAGAAGGTGGCATGTAGAATTGAAAAGCAAAAGAATGAAAGTTATCTAGTTTAACTTTTATAGTCCAACAACTTTTCAGTCAAAGCTTAGCGGAGGCTTTTAATTTTTGAATTACTGACAAGTTACTATATTTCAATATGTATAAAGTATAAAAATCGTCAAAGCCATTTATTATAACAGAAAAACCGGTTTCATTACTTTTTGCATATGCACCAAACATTTTATATTTTATTAAAAAATCTGGTAGATAGCACAAATTCGCTTTTCACCTACTCGCCTACTTATAAGATATCGCAACACCATATGGAACTCTTCCTTTGTGTTATGAGAATGAATGGTGGATTGGATAATAAACCCACAGGTCGACAATTTCAAAGCATTTATAAAAAGAATATTAGTATGCACCTATATATGTGCCAGTGGTGGTGGAAATTGTATTTTTCGATAATAAATTTGCATGTCAAATTGCTTGTCGATTTTCCAAATATTTCATATCATATTAAAAAGTTATTATTTTAATGACGACTTCGCTGATAGTGACTGTGCTCCAAATAAAAGGTATAATATCGATGTGCGAATGAAGTGTCAATATTATGTATGATAAATAGCTGGATTTGTTTGCCGTTCTCTAGTAGGCTTTAATATGTTAAATGTGCAAGTGAACTTATCTCTCCAGCATCCATAAATAATACGTTTACATCGAAAAAAGCTAAAGGTGGATTAGTATATGGCTCTAAGGATTAGTATATGGCCCTGAAGATGTAACTGAAATTTGTTTAAGGTAGTTCTCGTGTGACAAACTGTTGATATAACATCATTTTAACAATTTGAAAAAAAATAATTTTTGCATTTTTCAAATAAAATGGAGTGTGGTGAAACATCTACTTATCCTGTAATGTTAATTGTACACTTTTTGAAAGCGATTTTTGTCAAAACTAAATGATAAATATTTCTTTTTCAAAATTTTACTTAGTTTTTTTAGATAAAACACTCGATGCGTTTTTAAATAAAGTTAAAAGTTTGGTGAAATAGCTACCTTAACTGTAATGTTAATTGTACAATTTTTAAGAGCGATTTTTATCAAAACTAAATGGTAAATACTTCTTTTTCAAAATTTTACTTAGTTTTTTTACACAAACGCTCGACATGTTTTTTAAATAAAATTAAAAGTGTGGTGAAATAGCTACTTTTCCTGTAATGTTAATTGTACAATTTTTGAGAGCAATTTTTGTCAAAACTAAATGGTAAATATTAAAAACGTTCGACATGTTTTTTAAATAAAATTAAAAGTGTGGTGAAATAGCTACTTTTCCTGTAATGTTAATTGTAAAATTTTTGAGAGCGATTT
Source organism: Druceiella hillmani (assembly GCA_039881145.1). NCBI lineage: Eukaryota > Metazoa > Arthropoda > Insecta > Lepidoptera > Hepialidae > Druceiella > Druceiella hillmani. Next base: position 5,898,356 of record JAYKKI010000089.1, on the reverse strand, counting down.
TTGTCAAAACTATATGGTAAATATTTAAAACGTTCGACATGTTTTTTAAATAAAATTAAAAGTGTGGTGAAATAGCTACTTTTCCTGTAATGTTAATTGTACAATTTTTGAGAGCGATTTTTGTCAAAACTATATGGTAAATATTTAAAACGTTCGACATGTTTTTTAAATAAAATTAAAAGTGTGGTGAAATAGCTACTTTTCCTGTAATGTTAATTGTACAATCTAAAGGGTAAATATTTCTTTTTCAAAATTTTACTTAGTTTTTTTGACAAAACGCTCGACGCTTTTTTAAATAAAATTGAAAGTGTGGTGAAATAGTTTTCCTGTAATGATTTTTCCTGTAATTGATTTTGTCAAAACTATTTTTACTTACTAAACTATTTTTTTTACGTAAATAATTTTTAAATTTTAAAATAAGTTAGATATTTATAGTTTGAATAATATATCCAAAATTCAGAGAATTTCATCAACAATGCATTTTACATGACAACTACCTCGAAATTGAAATTTTCTTAAATATTATATGGTCTTGTCTTTGTTTTCAATGTTAGGTGCTCTTTTTAGTGAAATTCACCACTGATTTTATTTAGAATTTATGTGTCTCCATTATTTATTAAAGACCTATTCGTTAAACTTTAAAACATCCTGCAAATTTGCCAGTTTCTTTTTTAATTTTCCAATTTTTTTTTAAAAATTTCATTACTTTAGTGACCTTTACTGAAAAATATTAATGTTCTGTAATCACACTTAAATTACTGAAATGATTTATTGAGCTTTAGTGAAAAATATTAATTTTTTGTAATCACACTTAAATTACTTAAATTATTTGTAGAGCTTTAGTGAAAATACTAATTTGTTTAATCACACTTAAATTACTTAAATGGTTTGTTGAGCTTTAGTGAAAAATACTATTTTTTTGTAATCACACTTAAATTACTTAAAAGATTTGTTGAGCTTTAGTGAAAAATACTATTTTTTTGTAATCACACTTAAATTACTTAAAAGATTTGTTGAGCTTTAGTGAAAAATACTATTTTTTTGTAATCACACTTAAATTACTTAAATGCTTTGTTGACCTTTAGTGAAAAAAAATTATTTTTACTGTGAAATATCTAATGACGTGTTTTGATAGGAGTTAAAACATTATGATGGCGGGTTGTGAATTGTCGATTATGATGGCGGGTTTGCGTCTTGTCGACCTTTTCCATCTTAATTCAGACAGCTTCGTGTCTTGAGGTTCTTTCTGAGTTAGCACTTCCATCTCAACCACACTACACACACTACTTCATGTGTGTTTTGGTGTATCAGCATTGTTCCTTATTTACTAAGACAAATAACTAGTTTGTATCTGTGTTAATAAACTCTTTTATAACTTAACACAATTCGATGCTTTTTTATAAAAAATTCAAGATGGTTGACAAGTATTGTCATTTATAGTCTGATTCAGCTGCAATTCAGTATTAGGGGATTTTAAAGGTCACAAATAACAAATTTCTAATCAAAATCTAGAAATCTAAAATGGCGGAATAATTTTGACTATTGTGATCTGATTCAGATAAAAAGTTGGATACAAATTAAGAATTTCCAGTTAAAATTACAAAACTGAAAATGACGATGCAAAATATAAGCTGGTAATTAAAAAGACTTTCTTACTTAAATTTATTCTTAGCTATCAAAGCAGTCTATACTAAAATGCTCAAAGCAAACCACACTAATTCTAGTAAGGAAAAAGTTACTTTTGTATTGAAAGAATATGAGCCACAATATTTACCAAGCCGTATCCTGGTAGAAAATGGATTATAAACGAATCTATTAAAGTTATTGTTAAGCAAAATTATTCGTTACTTAATAATAACTGCCGAAATAGGTAATAAAAAATAACATATTTTATTTACATCATATTGTACAGAATATATAAAATCTATATTTTAAGTCTATGTGCATACAATTCTATTGTTGTTTATGCCACATTTCTTGACATGTCAATTTTAATTATATAATTTTTGACATTTAATTTAGTTACATTGATAGAAATCTTTACTTTCTTAGGAAACAATATTCCTTCCTTCACCAAACTAGTTGTCCTGCTGGTTTTTTTACAAGTTTTTACTGAGCATGATAGCATTATAAATGATTTAAAAAAAAAGAAAGGTGCGTGTACTTATGTACGCGCATGAGAAGTTATACTTCTTTGGCATCATTAAATAATACATACGGATAGATAACCTCAATTATATTGGAGCACTTGAAAAAGTCTATAAACACAATTTTTTCACTAATATTTACGAATAGTAAATATATTAATCAAAATATTGAATTTAAATCACTACTGAATATAATTTATCAGCACATATGTAAATCGCACTTATATTTTTTTATCCAATAAATTCAAATGAAAAAGTGGCTCACTGCGTCAATATTATGTACTTGAAGTATTTTTGTTACGTGAAATTAATAATCATATCTATCAAAAGATGGCGCTGCGCTGATGTAAGGAAATTATAAACTAATTGATATTTTAATTCTGTATGAAAAGTGAATACAAAATAAAGATAAAAACAATATTACCATAAAGCTAAATGCCTTATGGTAATATTGTTTTTATCTATTATCTGCATAAATTAAAATCATCAAGTAAATCTGCATCAAATGGTAATATTGTTTTTAAATATCATCTGCCTCTCTGTATAAGTATTTATCTGTGAAACTTGGATATTAGATTTATTAGTAATATAAATAAAGAATCACAATTAACGACATCAAACATTTTTAAATTATTCGAAAGACAAATAAAATGCAGAATCTAAAAATAAAAAACTTGTCTTGGAGGCGCCGGGTATCGATCTCAGTACCTCTCACATGCTAAGCGAGCGCTCTACCATCTGAGCTACGCCCCCAACGTAAGTTTCATACAAAATATTGGTATTAATATATAGTCTCAATAACTGCAACTTCATACTGTAACTTTTGTGTGACGAATCTTAAAATTTCACTCTCATCATTTTTTCATAACGCGCCTAAAGAAGTATAACTTCAAAAAAATTATAGACATTAAACGCTTATGTGAGGGTGATAGTGCGGTTTACATCATCGCTTGCTTCAGGTCACTCACATTAATGCTTAGTGTGTATTGGTCAAATAGTACCATTGTACAACAGTTACACAATGGTTCTATTTAACCATTGTAACTGTTGTAACCGTTCCAAAGTTCTATGATCCCAGAGATAATTGCTTGTGATAAATGTGCACACGTGCACATTTGTCACAATCATTTTATCTCTGGAAAGGGTGAAATTTTGAATGGTTACAAATTTGTGTGTGCACAAATATTGTAGGATCACATGATATTTTTTGTTTGATTTGGGTTTTTCAAATAAATAACAAATGTTTTTATTTAAGCGTGGGGGCTTTCTTTGTAACGAGACTTTCTTGAAAAAAAGGCTTTATTGAATGTTTTTGTAAATTATGTTGCGTTGTAATAATGAATTCTCAAACGTGTTGGTTTTCTGGTATGTCTGGCTGTCTTCAAAATTAAGTAGATAAAAATCTTCATGTATAAAATGAGGGCTTTTATGGGGGTAGTAATTTTGAAAAAAAAATTAATTTGTTTTCTTTGGTTAAAAACGTAAAATAGAAGGAGAGCATAGATACTATAAAGTTTGAACCAAAAAAAAACACTATTTTATCATCATAGGGAGTCTAAATTCAATCCCAAGTTTCAATAAAATTGAAGGCTTTTTTGTAGTCCACAAAACCCAGACGTAGCGGCTAATTACACTCTTCAGTCTGCAGTATAACTTGTCGCAGAATGCGAGTATGATTTACTTGCCGTAGCCTTGTTAAAACCCTGCTTGGTTCTTCGGAGGCTAAAAATGATCAAATCTTTAGGTTTGTGGTAATTCTCGAGAACAACTAATTGCATCATGGTACTAAATGACTGATGACATTTATCACTAATAAATACTGGATTTATTAGAAGATTACTACTTAAAAATTTTACACAAAAATTCAACAAATTATTTAGGCTGTGCACAGGAAGGTGTACAAACATACCTCAAGCAGTGAACATAACCCCAATGGACCACCTCTGCACTATAGTAGGTTAAATTAGTTACATTGTTATACTTTCTGTTTGTTTCCAAAATGTATTTATGATGCTGGCCAACCAACTCTATAGTAGTATGAAAAGTCACAAGTAAACTTGGAAAAAATAATGTGGTTTGACAGTTGAATAGGTTGTGTTTGGTTGTATTTTTGTTGTTTACATTTAAAAATAGATATGTCGGAAGCACAAGATGAAGCTAAAAGTTCTACCACAACAGACGACACTTTTACTTATGATGATGTCAAAAAGTTGTTTAAAGATGCCAATTTGATAAACACAACAGATTTTACAGAGGAAAAACTTAAAAAAGCATTTGATACGGTGAAAAGCGACAAGTCTTCTATTGACTTTAAGAATATGTCGGACATGGTTAAGAAGGTAGGGGAGGAGACAAAATATGATTTCCAGGATATGTTGAAGAAATTGGAGGCAGTCAAACCCGATTTCGGAAAGATTATAGAGTCGGCTGGGATCAGCGGCATTCTGGATGATGCGAAGAAAGCCAAGAATAAGGTCGTAGGAAAGTTGGAGAAACTGAAAAAGTAGGAAATTGGGATTTGCAAAAGAAGGAAACAATGTTCGAAACTGGTTTTTGAAAATATACACTTTTGTTATTCCATATCAAATTGGTATTTAAAAAATTTATTTTACTACAAGCAAAATTGATCTGAAAATTTTATACCCGATGATTCTGACTGCACGGAAATATGTCAACATTTTTTTCTTTCTTCTCACTCACTTTTACTTTTGTTAAATCACACTTATTACACAATTTCAAGCATAATTTATTATAAATTAAAATGTATATTAATTTAGTAAAAAATTTTATTTAAAATATTTTTGATTTCTCATTATCTGTTCTCTTTTACCATTACCATAATGAATCACAGAATAAGAACCAATACTAACATACCGAAGTTTTGCTTAACCCCTTCATTGGACATGTCACTTTTATGTAACATTGGCGCTCACTCTATTAATGAACTAATGTATAACTACTAAAGTATTGATTTTATTGTAATGAAATTTTTAGGCGATAGAAAAGAAATGTAGTTACAACATGGTTGAAGCATTTGCACTTTACAAATGTAGTTATGAATGTAAACAAGAGAAATATTCAAGAGTACAAAACCGAATTGAATACCGTGGGATACACTCTGGATCAAGACGAATCTAAGGACACCTCATTTGTTGAAATTATTTTAGTAGTTTAGTCTGTATGAGGAAACATAGTTACTCACATACATACATACGTACAAACAAAGCACTGAATTTCATATAATGTTAAGTACTCTAGGACATTCTCTGGATCAAGATGAATCTGAAGAAACCTCATTTGTTGAAATCACTTTAGTAATTTGGTCTGTATGAAGGAACAAACTTACTCACATGCTTATGTAAATACAAAGCACTGGATTTTATGTAATGTTATGAACCCGAGAACACTCTCTGGATCAGGATAAATCTTAGGACACCTTATTTGTTGAAATCATTTTAGCAGTTTAGTCTGAACGAGGTAACAAGCTTACTCACATACATACATACAAAGCTCTGAATTTCATGTAATGTTAAGTACCCTAGGACACTCTCTGGATCAAGACAAAGCTAAGGATACCTCATATTTTGAAATCACTTTAGTAGTTTAATGTGTACGAGGGAACAAACTTACTCACATATGTACATACCATACAAAGCATTGAATTTCATGTAACGTTATGTACCCTAGGACGTTCTCTGGATCAGGATGAATCTGAGGACACCTTATTTGTTGAAATCTCTTTAGTAGTTTAGTCAGTACGAGGGAACAATTTATTTACATGCATATATATACAAACAAAGCACTGAATTTCATGTAACATTATGTATGCATTCTCTGAATCAGGATGAATCTGAGGACACCTCATTTGTTGAAATTCTTTAGTAGTATAGTCTGTACGAGGGAACAAGCTTACTCACAAGCATACATACAAAGCTCTGAATTTTATGTAATGTTATGTACTCTAGAACACTCTCTGGATCAAGACAAAGCTAAGGATACCTCATATTTTGAAATCACTTTAGTAGTTTAGTGTGTACGAGGGAACAAACTTACATACATACATACCATACAAAGTATTGAATTTCATGTAACATTATGTACCCTAGGACGTTCTCTGGATCAGGATGAATCTGAGGACACCTCATTCGTTGAAATCTCTTTAGTACTTTAGTCTGTACAAGGAAACAAATTTACTCATATACATACATACATAAAAAGCACGGAATTTCAAGTAACGTCATGTACACTAGGACACTCTAGATGAAGACAAAGCTAAGGACACCTCATTTGTTGAAATCACTTTAGTAGTTTAGTCTGTACATGGGAACAAACATACTCACAAACATGCATACATACATACATAACCTGTTAAATTCATAACCCTTTCTCTGCTATAGTCGGGTAAAGATAATGAACAAGAGAAAAAAAATTCCTCGTTTCTCTAAGAAAAAACCTTATAAAATGAGAGTCTTTTCTGGATTACTAATAGAATGTCATTTTTGTTATTACCATAAAAAAGTATGTAATATAATTAAACACGTACGTAAATAAGAAATCACTAAGCCAAACCAGCATCTCACGTTGAATAAAAATAATAGCTACAAAAACAACTGTAAGCCGTAGAAGAGTGTATCACCATATGTTTCGTTATTTCGTTCTCGATTTTATAATATATAACTATATGTTCTCATCTTTACCAAAATACATATGTCGGGACGCCGCAAGTGCAAATATTGCTTATATGTAACGCACCCGTTCGGAGGTTTAAGTAATTTCCTTTGAGGTGCCGACAAAAATATACGTACTAAATGCTTCCTTGCAAGATAATATAAGTTTTATGACGTGCACACAATGTTTATTTTGACGATATCTGTCATACACTCCACTCGTAGTTATTGAAACGGTGGTAGGGTTGATTCATTGCTTACGTCCTGTGACAATGTGGTGCATCACGGTCTCCCGGGTTCGTTTTCAGCTGTTTCTTTCAACGGGGCTAGTTTGATGTGTTAGTTGGCTGTAAGAGATTGTTTTCATATATTTTTTCATGTAATACACAATAAATAATGAATTGATATTATAAAAACAAATTACAATACAAAATGTTATTTGTATGTTTATGATAAAAGAAAAAGTTGGCACTTATTAATTTCCAAAAATAGTACCATGAATTGATATAAAACTATATAAAACCCTTAATACGCTGCTCTGGCCGCTTGGTTTAGTGAGTGGGTCGCACACTGTAGGGAAATAATCGTATCTGCACTGCGTGGTAAGATAGACCTGGCTGAGTGCAGGAAATATTTCTATAATAAACAAAAAACTTATAATAAACAATGTTTTGCAAAGTTGTAAATTCCACTATGATTGAGTTTTGTTAAAAAAATTATTTCAAAACAAAGTTCTGCAATTAACTACATTTCCAATGAATTACTTATCGGTTTTTTTGTTAGTTAATTCACTTATTCTTTTGTTAAATTTATATAAAAAGTAGGAAGTCTAGTGTAAATTGGAGAAAAATCCCGTATGTGAACTGTGCTCATTTCGAACAAAATCCTTAATGCTTCATCATTTATTTATTCGTTTGGCGCGGTTTCATAGTTATTAAAATATTTTATGTAGTTTTTACAAAATTTGGGAACTTTTGTAAATATATGTAAACTATGTAAATATTTGGTATAAAAATAAAATCTTCATGTAAATTTACATAGACATTTGTCAATTAAATTAGCCTATGAGATGAATGAAGGCTTTATTAATTGTGTTATGTAAGCCTTTTAAACAAAATAGACAGAATTTTGACAGTTTACTTTTGACGTTTATAATGTATAAAACAACTCATAGTATTAGTAGCGCCACTTTTGTTTGTTTTTGTGCAAAATTTTGACAGTATATTTTTGACACGCAACATACAAAACAGCTGATAAACTGTACTGAGTGTCATTTTCATTTTTACGTATGTATTTACTTGTTGTCTTATTATATCATGTTTGTCTATCTTTCTCGGTTTTTAGCTAAGTACCTATTTTTCATACTTTTTGCAATAGATTTGTTACATTCTGATGTCACAAAATGTTGCATGAAGGACATTGCCATCTTTGACATTTTACTCTCATCGTGCCCAAAGAAGTTTCACTTCAAAAGTATAGTGTGGGAGTTGAGACATGACATTGTAAAGATATAACTAGTACAGTGATTTCAAATTGTTCTCGAAGAAAAATCACTTACGAAGATGAGACAATTTCGAAAATATCTATGTTGTCTCATTTGTTGTAGAATATTTTTTTGCTTATCTATACATATAATAAAATTGTAACAGAGTGTATAGAATATTAATAGAAGCCAAAAAACCTTTTCTTAGAATTTTCGTCTGCCTATAATGAAATTTTTGTCTGTATATATGTTACATATGAGTATTTGTCTATATATACGTTTAGCACTACCAGAGCTTAATATAAGTTAGCAGAATATAATTTCTGTAATTGAAATTATGGGGAGAGGTAGAATAGATTTCTACTAACACTCCTTTTTCTAAAACTGGCAAACATTTAGTGTGCTAAGCAAAGACTTAAAACTGGCAAACATTTAGTGTGCAAAGTAAAACTGGCAAACATACCCCAATGATTGGATTGGAGACAGTAAAATATAATTTCTTTACAATATTGTTTTGAAAATTTTTCATCACTATGTCTGAATCGACCCAATAACTTCGTCATGTAAACATTTCTTTTTTAATATCAAATATGATAAAATTGACGTTGTGCTTTCATATTTGACATGTACTAGCATTTATTAGCACGTTATGTGCTATTATACAGCATCTAAATTATTTGCTTTTAAACAGGGATTCATTTTTTTTTAATTTGTCTATTATCTATGTTGTTATTTGAGCGGAATTAGAATGTACATTTCATTTAAAACCACACAGACTGGTGGCTTTTCGTTTAAGTATTCGGACTACAGATCATTTATTAAATAGCAGACATCAATTGAATACTATAAATTAAATATATTTAAATATTTATAAATATGTGATGTGTGTATATATCAAATGTTCAAGGGAAGATATGTATAATTGCTTATGAGGCACTGCGCGTCGCTGTTTTCCTCCTTTCTGTTATACCATTTAGTAATTGACGCACTTTTGGGTCGTTTTATTTTATTATACCAGTATACATAACGGATTCATATCATCATCATCATCATATATATTAATACGCTAAGGTTAAGATGTTACACTCCCTTTTTAGAAAAAACCTCACAACTAATCCACATAAATTATATATCATTTTATAGATAATTGCTTGCTCTACCGGCATCCACAACTAAAAAATTTATTATTGCTATTGTTTTTGCAAATTAATTAATTATTAAAATTATATACACAAAACAGCAATGCTGCCATCTAATGGCTCAACGTCAATATGATTGACGGTCGGTAAAATTTTTGTTTAATTTCAAATCCACTCACGTATAAATAAAGTGGCGCTTTAGCTCAATGCTTTTGATACTTGCGCCTCTATATGTCAATTTTAGTAAAATATTTGTTTGATCTGTCATCTGAGCTTCATAATGGAATAAATAATGCGAAGACTTCGCACGGGTCACGCTAGTTAATATAAATAATTTTATTTCCACCAGTAAAAGATGGAATAAACGGAAATAAAATGATGGCCAGTGTGGCACAGTAGCGCCAACTATCACAATTTTTAAATTTTCTGAAATGGACCTTCAAATGTCATTTTTATATTCTGGCAATAAAACTTTTTAATTTGTTTTATTGCATCCATTGTCCATGAACAGTGAGAAGTAATAGAATCTGTTAATGTATTTTTTCAATACCTGTAAATTATACAGAAATTTTTTTTTTACCATCAAGGGCCCATTTTAAGCTTTTTCCTTTAAAGTTTTAAAACGAACCTCTATTGGATTTCACAGGACACTATGGTAAAATAATTTTGTTGCTCTCTAGGTTATTTTTTACTTTTGTGCAAAATTTTGATTACAAATAATGTAAAAAGTAATTTTTCGTCACAGGCGTTATGTGTATTTTTTAAAATTTGATTTTAATATGTATGCATTTAAATATTGGACATTGGAAATTTCGAATTAAATGGTTATAAATAGGTAGACCTCTTGTCCTTCAGACAATGGTAATTCTTTTTAAGTCAATGGTTCCAGGCATTTTTAAAGCACATCCATTCTGCGCTCATTACTGTTACGGATGAAATTTTGTGATTAGGCTGTAAATCACAAACCTATTGGTTATGGGCCGTCTTGTACATATTGCAAAATGTTGATTTGTGCAAGATTTTACGAGTTTATTCTCATTTGACATTTCACATTAGTGGATAATAAAAGAAATACAATAATTGCAAAAAAACAGTGCAGGTTTTTTCATGTGTCATTTAATGGACAAATTAAAACATAAATAATAAGTAGATCCATGTGGTCAAGCATAACTGACTAGAAAGATTTAAAAATCAATGACACTAAAAATTTTTGTTGGAACATTTTGAATTTAATTTAATTAAAAAAAGGATATATAAATGAAAGAAAAAGTAACAAACAGTATTAAAGCTATCTTTTAAAACGACAAAATAATTAAAAATGGACAAACTACTTGGAATGGCTTCGAAAGCCGTTGATTCTGTCAATCTTAGTTACGACGACATAAAAAAGTGGTTTCAAAGTGCTAATCTCATAGACGGGAAGATTCTTACAGAAGAAAAGTTGAAAAAGATTTACGATAAGTTTAAGTCTGAGAAGATAGACATGGCAAAGATGTCGGAGTTTGTGTCAAAAATAGCAGAAGAGACAAAGATGGACGTGAGCACCATAATGAGTAAGTTGAGCGCGGTTAAGCCCGATTTTGGTAAGATCGTCGAAGCGGCTGGAGTAAGTGGAGTAGTGGAGGACGCTAAGAGTTTGACTAGTAAAATAGTGGATAAATTTATTAAATCTGATTGATGTTATGGATAAATTTTTAATATAATCTTTATGCATTCTTCACTAGCTTTTTATTGTCTGGCTTGGTCACTGCACTGTGTAAAATAATGTGTGTCTTTTATAATACAATAGTGGAGGACGCTGAGAGGTTGACTAGTAAAATGGTGGATAAATTTATTAAATCTGATTGATGTTATGGATAAATTTTTAATATAATCTTTATGCATTCTTCACTAGCTTTTTATTGTCTGGCTTGGTCACTGCACTGTGTAAAATAATGTGTGTCTTTTATAATACAATAGTGGAGGACGCTGAGAGGTTGACTAGTAAAATAGTGGATAAATTTATTAAATCTGATTGATGTTATGGATAAATTTTTAATATAATCTTTATGCATTCTTCACTAGCTTTTTATTATCTGGCTTGGTCACTGCACTGTGTAAAATAATGTGTGTCTTTTATAATACAATAGTGGAGGACGCTAAGAGTTTGATTAGTAAAATGGTGGATAAACTTATTAAATCTGATTGATGTTATGGATAAATTTTTAATATAATCTTTATGCATTCCCTTCACTAGCTTTTTATTGTCTGGCTTGGTCACTGCACTGTGTAAAATAATGTGTGTCTTTTATAATACAATAGTGGAGGACGCTGAGAGGTTGACTAGTAAAATGGTGGATAAATTTATTAAATCTGATTGATGTTATGGATAAATTTTTAATATAATCTTTATGCATTCCCTTCACTAGCTTTTTATTGTCTGGCTTGGTCACTGCACTGTGTAAAATAATGTGTGTCTTTTATAATACAATAGTGGAGGACGCTGAGAGGTTGACTAGTAAAATGGTGGATAAATTTATTAAATCTGATTGATGTTATGGATAAATTTTTAATATAATCTTTATGCATTCCCTTCACTAGCTTTTTATTGTCTGGCTTGGTCACTGCACTGTGTAAAATAATGTGTGTCTTTTATAATACAATAGTGGAGGACGCTGAGAGGTTGACTAGTAAAATGGTGGATAAATTTATTAAATCTGATTGATGTTATGGATAAATTTTTAATATAATCTTTATGCATTCCCTTCACTAGCTTTTTATTGTCTGGCTTGGTCACTGCACTGTGTAAAATAATGTGTGTCTTTTATAATACAATAGTGGAGGACGCTGAGAGGTTGACTAGTAAAATGGTGGATAAATTTATTAAATCTGATTGATGTTATGGATAAATTTTTAATATAATCTTTATGCATTCCCTTCACTAGCTTTTTATTGTCTGGCTTGGTCACTGCACTGTGTAAAATAATGTGTGTCTTTTATAATACAATAGTGGAGGACGCTGAGAGGTTGACTAGTAAAATGGTGGATAAATTTATTAAATCTGATTGATGTTATGGATAAATTTTTAATATAATCTTTATGCATTCCCTTCACTAGCTTTTTATTGTCTGGCTTGGTCACTACACTGTGTAAAATAATGTGTGTCTTTTATAATACAATAGTGGAGGACGCTGAGAGGTTGACTAGTAAAATAGTGGATAAATTTATTAAATCTGATTGATGTTATGGATAAATTTTTAATATAATCTTTATGCATTCTTCACTAGCTTTTTATTGTCTGGCCTACTAGCCTATTACTATTTACCTTTATCACTGTGACGTAAAATAATATGTGTCTTTCATAATTTAAAAAATCCTATTTTATTATAGATTTTGCCGTTCTATTGATTACTTCTTCAAAAGATACAGAACAAATAAAAAAGAGACTGGCAAAAGTCCATTTGGTCACTAGCTTATTATCTGCCTTTATCACTGCATAATGTAGAATAATATGTCTTTTGGATTTAGCTGTCCTATTGTTTATTTTTTTTTTTGGAAGGTTCGGAATGAATGAAAGCAGGCCAGCAAAAGTCCATTTGATCACTAGCTTATTATTCGCCTTACCACTGCATAATGTACTATTAGATTTGTCTTTCATAATTAAAACAATCCTATTTTGCTACAGATTTTGTTGTTCTATTGATAATATTTTTCAGGAGATTTAGAATGAATAAAAGAAGGCTGACGGCATTAGTCCATCTCACCACTATCTTATTACTATTTGCCTTTATCACTGTGTAACGTGAAATAATATGTGTCTTTCATAATTTAAACAATCCTATTTTATTGCGGATTTTGCCATTATGTTGATTACTTTTTTCAAAAAGTTCGGTATGAATGACAAAAAGACGACCAAAAATCCATCTAATAACTAGTTTATTATCTGCCTTTATCATTTCATAATTTAGAATAATATGGGTCTTTCATAATTTAAACAATCCTATTTTATTGTGGATTTTGCCATTCAATTGATTACTTTTTTCAAAAGATAGAGAACGAGTAGAAAAAACTGGTAAAAGCCCATCTGATCACTAGCTTAATATCTGCCTTTATCATTTCATAATTTAGAATAATATGTCTTTCATAATTTAAATAATCCTATTTTATTGCGGATTTAGCTGTCCTACTTATTATCTGCCTTTATCACTGCATAATGTAGAATAATATGTCTTTCATAATTTAAATAATCCTACTTTATTGTGGATTTAGCTGTCCTACTTATTATCTGCCTTTATCACTGCATAATGTAGAATAATATGTCTTTCATAATTTAAATAATCCTATTTTATTGCGGATTTATCTGTCCTATTGTTTATTTTTTTTTGGAAGGCTCGGAATGAATGAAAACAGGCCAGCAAAAGTCCATTTGATCACAAGCTTATTATTATTCGCCTTACCACTGCATACGGTAAAATAATGTTTGTCTTTCATAGTTAAAACAATCCTATTTTGCTGCAGATTTTGTTGTCCTATTGATTATATTTTTCTAAAGAATTTTTTAGATTGAATAAAAGTCTTGGCCGGAAAAAAATCATCTGGTATTGAACATGGGTGGTACGACAATAAAAACGAAACTCTTAAAACAAATAAAATAAATAAATAACAAACCCCTAAAAACTTTAAAGTAATCAAGGAAATGAGAAAACTTGTATTTTTTATGAAAATTGTGGTATATCCTCAATTTTCATACTGGAAATTAGATTCCCGTCTTCAAACAGTATGGTCATTCTATGAGAATAGTATCCATGAAATTTACCAGGTGCATCGGAAAAAGCTGTGGCATAAAAACACGAAGCAGATGTTACGATGTCAGTTAACCCTTTATTTTTAAATTATTTTGGCAATGGCAATACGTATTGTATCCATTTCTGAAAAAGTTAAAAATATCAAGCATTAAGCACATTTATGAATATTGAATATATTTGGCGTTAATTTTGTAGAAATTCATTATTCACAATTAAATGAAACTACGTGATGTAGTATTATTTCTACTTTCTTTAATTTCTTTACCACGACATAGGTTTCGTTGTATTACAACATCTTCAGGTGGGCTATTAGCAAAGATCTTTGCTAATATCCCACCTGAAGATGTTGTAATACAACGAAACCTATGTCGTGGTAAAGAAATTAAAGAAAGTAGAAATAATACTACATCACGTAGTTTCATTAGGAAATAGTAGTTTCATTAGGATCACGTAGTTTCATTATCAAATAGGATTATTTAAATTATGAAGATGTTGTAATACAACGAAACCTAGGTTGTGGTAAAGAAATTAAAGAAAGTAGAAATAATACTACATCACGTAGTTTCATTTAATTGTGTGTACTACTGGCTATCTTTATGAAGATATTCTTCTTTGCTTTTTCCTCATTGTAAATAGCTTGATTGTTTGAAATTTTATATTCTAATAAAATACCTGTTTTTTTAACTGACGTACTATTTCTATAACATTAAGCTATTTTGCCGGTAATTTTACGTTGTAGGTTTAGGAAACTAGTGAAATGGCAACAGGCGCTTTACCATTACTCGTAGGCTGGTGTTTTTGTGGTTTATCTAACAAAGAAAAAATGTCTGGTCTGTGAGATTATAAGAGATGTTTATGAATGTCCACGCATGTCTGGAGAATTGTGAATGAATTCCATTGCATTCACAATTCTTTGCAAAATGCTGTTCTGTACATGCTGCAAGCAAAGAATATATTTCTTGCTGGCCAGACCCATAGCTGAGTCGGGTAAGTATAGACAGGGTATTGTGATTTTGATGTATCTGGCTGAGCTGTCTGTTACATCAGCTACAATAGTTTATGCAATTTTATTCACTCGAAAAGGTCTATCCGAGAGGCAGCGTGGAAATTTCACTTTATTATGTATAGAAGGTCTTAATCCCACAGGCAGTCGAATATTTATTATATGTCCACAAACACCGCTGGGCAGCATTTTTTTTGCTGACCACTTGGTACACTCGTTCAAATGTGTTGCAAAAAACTTATTCAATTGTAGTATGGAGTAATGAGAACCAAACTAGTGTTGTGAGATGACTCGATACTCATCAACAATTTCGTTGTGCTCCATACTCATCAACTAACGAGTCTCACGTGAGACAATTTTCCCAATGTTTAGATACCACTAATGTAAGATAAATATGCCAATATGATCAGGCTTCTTGAGCTGATTTTCCCTGTTTATAAATCATAATTGTCTCTGAGACCAAAATGCAAGGAAACTAAATGTTCTAATAATGGCGTTGAATAAGCGTGCAAGAAACGAAAAAGAAAGAACTTGGAAATAGTCTCTGAACAGGTCCTCTATTACAGGCAGTATACCATACAGATGACAACTGAACCATTACGATCTTCTGGTCTTACCGTGGTCACCAGATGGTAAGCAGTTGAGTAGGCCTATGACCTTAGGAATGATGTTCCAGCATGGGCACCATCATTAGGGTAAGGTGTAGAATAGATATTGAAACCTTTAATTTGGAAAGAGCTTCTTATAATAGCATAAGACTTGGCTCACTATTGCATTTTCTACCTCATGTATGTTACAAGACAATACGTTGATGTTCCAAGCGGAAAGCCATATTTACTGCATTAAATTGGTGATGACAATAGTCAGCAGACCTAAGGGGCTGCTGGTTTGTTGAATGAGTATGTCTATCTTTTTGCTTTCTTTAATAAGCAAGTGTTACATAGTGGTATTTTGCTGAACAATAATATATTCAGTTTTGTCGAGAAGAGATATACGAGAAAGCACAGTTGTAATGTCTGACTAATACAGTTAAGCTCTTTGTTAAGGGTCGGAAGTAATAGAAGGGTTTCTGGTATTATTCTTGTTAGTGCTGTAGCATCACCTGAGACATTAGGGGCGTCAATCCATCTTAAATACTTTTTATTTGTGTTTCTTTATAAACATGACAGGCTTTCTAATTTATTGAGTGGTAACAAGGGACTGATACGAAATGGAAACACTGTGAGGGTAAAACTGTATGGGAATCAACCACTTTCTGGTGCCTCACCGGGTGAGTGGAGAAGTGAAAAAGGTCTGCAGTATGACCATATGTTTGTTGAGCTTCACTTAGTCGTGCGCGTTAAAGCAGGGACCAATAATTTATTCTACGTAATTGATATCTGCATTTTTACAGTTTGTTTATATTTCCATGTCGCCGGCTTTATAATATAAATGAAATAATAATAACGTTATATGTAGAAGAGTCATTATCGATTAAAATTAAGAGGAATGAAATTATTGTGACTTAGCTAAAACAAATAAACAATTATCCTTATAAAAAGAATTAAATATAACCACTAGCAATGAAGAATATTTCAAAACTTTATTAGATATGTTGGTACAGTGAAACAAGCGGTGTGTATATAAAAAACTTTAATAAAATAGATAATAAGCATAATATAACAAAAGAAAATAGGAAGTTTAAAAGAAAGTATGTGCAAATAAAATAGCTCTGTAAAAGTTAAATAAAACAACAATTTGAAATAATAAATAATTTAATGTAAAAAAGCCATACACTCCATGATTAAAATTTTAAATATTTTTTTTTCTTCACTTGTTTGTTTGAAGATACCCATTTAAGTGATTTGATAACAGACAAATTTTTTTCAGTGTTTTTTTTATAATATCTAAAACTTAATAAAGTTAAACTTAATAAAGTTAAAGAACTAATTTAATGCCGCACGAGGGCCAATTAGATTTAATTGGCAAAGATATAATAAATTATGAGTTAATGAGTAGGAAAAAATTAAGTAATATCTGAAAAAAAACCCGAAGATGCATATAATGGGATTCTGATATGAACGATTATGTATTAAAATATATATACACACAAATGCCCGCATGGATATATGCCTGCACTAACATGAAAACTTCTAATAGTGTTAATCCATTTTCCTTCTTGTGTCAGGACTGAACAAACTGACTCGGTACTGTCTACCCTGACTCGGTGGGACATGATGAGAATCTATGGATATAAATATACACAAATTATTAAATACTTTTAGTTTTAATGACTGTACTACATTTAGTAGTAGGAAGCGACATTTGTTCGACATATTCATGAACTTATTTTCAAAATGTTCCGAGCACATTGGTTTCCATCTGACATAAGACATGTTATCACCAGTTTATTCTACCAATAGCATCGTTACATCTTTATTATATTCCACATCATTGCGAAAACTGCAAGTACAAGAAATATTTAAATAACATGTATTAATATGTACTACATTGACGTCAACAATAATTGGAAGTGTCAATTTGGCGAAACTGTATTTTTAAGAAACAACCTTTTGTTGTATTTAAATAAACCAAATATTTTCACCAAAGGCAGATCTTCAGATTTATTTCATTTTATTACAATATTGTCATTCATACTAAAAAGTAATCAATACTCAAATTCATGTCATCGCACTAGCTTACAAAAACAATGCTGTTGTAATGAATTGCAGCCATTTTGAAATGTGCTATCGAAGACTTTCATTATCAGTTATTTTTATGGAAAAGGACTCACCAATGATATGTAACTGTATTCCTTAGATTCTTACTCCCACTGTTATTTTTTATTTTCACGCAAGTCGACACCAAATTTGAAATTTTAAAGGTAAAAGAGTTCATACGATGTCCTCAGTGACGTACACTATGAGTATTAGTGACCCAGTATCAGGCATCTGTGAAACGCTTTTTAGATTTATGCCATTTCTGGCATATAGAGGGCAGAACACATAGCGTATTCTGCTTTTGGTATTATTTATTCTGTGTAACAGGAGCATAGGACACATTTTTCCGGCATGTCTTTGCATTCAGATGTTTTAAGTCCTTCACCACATTTTACTGTGTCAGTAGCCTCATATTGTCAGCATCTTTGCTATCGGACAACGATCTTAGATTTTTGAGAGTTTCCAATTTGAAAACATTTGATTATTTTTTACTATTTCTTTGTTTGCGCCCAGCACAATATTCTTTCCAATATGAAATTTTGAATTGATAATCTTACCACTATGCATGGAAATAATTCAGTTACAATTAAAACAATGTTTAGCTTATGGTAGAAATATTTTGTGAAAAAAAATATTTAACAGAATTTATTTAGAATAAATTGACATGTGATACTTACTGGCAATATAGCGAGTGGCTATGTAAAAAAATTATTTTATTGTCAAAATTTTCAGGTAATATAAAATTCTATTTTAAAATTTTAGATAATCATGATATTTTCACTTAATACCATAGCTAAAAATGCTTTCCACGGTTAATTTTTACTCTTATTGCATTTCGATTAAAAGAATATCCGAATGATTAAATTTTGAACGGAAATATATAACATCAATATGCAGCCTCGATGCCGTATTAACGAAGTGGTGGACACGGGTGGCACTATAGGCTGCGAAGATATTATCCGATGGTTCTCGCAGGCCAAGTTGATCGATGGGAAAATGTTGAGTGTGGATCTTCTCAAAAATTTGTTTAGCTCTTTTAAATTGAACAAAATAGATTTTCCCAAGTTCCTGATGCTGGTGAATGATACTGGAAGGGCGACGAAGAGCGATGCTAATGTTTTACTTAAGAAACTTAGAGATTCTTCAGGAGATTTGCAGAAGATGATGGTGAAAGAAGGGTTTACGAAGTTCGTGAAGTGAAATTGTTACCTTAATTACCATGAGTATGACCTCCTAAAATATTAATTCCTTCGTTTCTTGAAAATTTTTAGTATTAAAAAATTTGGAAACCGCTGTAGTATATTAAATACAAAGAAATTACTATATTAGTGACCCACTTCAGCTTTGTCTCGTTTCATTCTCGGCTATTGACGTCACGTCTCTATTAAATGTCATGTGTCTGTTAGTAGACATAAAGATATTGTTTGAAGTTTATGCGTATATTGAATAAAAAAAATTTACTGCTTTGAGTGTGGTTGTTGAAAGGTAACTATGAAGTTACCTTTTTAGAGCTGTGTAAAAATAGCGTTAGACTGATTGAAGTTTATTTATCTATTTGCATTTCAGAAAAATTTTGGAATAGCAAAAAATTGCAACATTTGAATTTTTTAAATAATTTTTATAACCACACTAACATCACATAATTTTGATAATAATATAACGCATCTTTGACACTGGATTCAAGTAAACATTAGTACACAAGAAAATTTGGTAAAACATTGATAAATGACATCACATTATTTTTATAATAACATAACACATCTTTGATGCTGGATTCAAGTAAATATTAGTACACAAGAAAATATGGTAAATTATTGATAAATGGTATCACATAATTTTTATAATAACATAACACATCTTTAATGCTGGATTCAAGTAAACATTAAGTACACAAGAAAATATGGTAAGATATTGATAAATCATCATCACATAATTTTTATAATAATATAACGCATCTTTGATGCTGGATTCAAGTAAACATTAGTACACAAGAAAATATGGTAAAGTATTGATAAATGGTATCACATAATTTTTATAATAACATAACACATCTTTAATGCTGGATTCAAGTAAACATTAAGTACACAAGAAAATATGGTAAGATATTGATAAATGGCATCACATCATTTTTATAATAACATAACACATCTTTAATGCTGGATTCAAGTAAACATTAGTACACAAGAAAATATGGTAAGATAAATATATTTGTTTCTTTCTTAAATATTTTTTAAGTTGACCTACGAGTCAACTGTTTCATGTTTTCAGTAATAATATATTTTCGGCATATATTATTATACTGTTTATTCCGAGTCATTCATAATTTGTTGATGGGCTCATGTTCAGACATTTAATAACTTTTATTATGTCAAATTAAATTAGGCTAAAATGATTCGTCTGGTAGGGAGGAGTAAAATAAAATAAAACTTGGGTTTTGTGCCCACTTATTTAAAAGAAATTATTTAGCCTTACTAGTATAATTGAGTAAACTAAAAGGTAAAGCAACTAATTTTTATAGTCTAAAAATTATGTGTTGAATTAGATACCAACAAACATCGTTATATACTTTCATAAAAAATATTTTGCATTTGCAGAAACACCTATATATCCGTACTCGAAGATTAAAGGATATCTTAGATCCATTTACGTTACCAAATAGTACTTTCATAAAATACTTTTCGCTATCTTAAGTCAGTAAAATTTCGACAATTTGTGGCTAACATTAAATGTGGCATTATGAATAAACCTTACTTGCGATGTAACAAAATATCCTATAAAAAAACATTTCCTGTCATACATAGATAGAGTTTAGAATCGTCATCGTCGACAAAATAGCTTCATCCTTTTCTTTCTACTACTAAAATTATATGATGTTGTTCTTTTCCCTCAAGCTACTAAACTTTAATGAAAAATAAAGTCAATGCGAACGCCAGTGCGATACAACATTCTGATTTTTAAAGCAAAGATTAGGGCAAAACCATTATTGTCGTGTGTTAGCTAATGCATATGTTTAGTAAAGTAAATGATACAACATAGTGCTGAATATCTGTAAACCTATAAAAAATTCAATTTTAAAAAGCAAATATTTTTTTGACTTTATACCTTTTTAGCAATGAAGTTAATTATCATGCATTGGGCTGCCACTAAAGTCGTGATGTGTACAGCTCTGATGGTGTCTTTTGTTCCCAAGTCAAGCTCAAATGTGAATAAAATCAGATTTCTGTTTGGGTTCGCACAATTCAAATTATCATGTTTTTTGTACCTAACAAGGCGTCTCGTAGTCTATAAAGTATAGAAAACAATATCAAAATACAAAATTTGCATGAAATAATTTAATTCCCCTATCTTAAAGAGTAGATACATCTCAATAAATAACAAATAAATAAGTAGCTAAAGACAAAAGGAATTGATATCTATTACATGCTGTTTGCATGTAATAGATATAAATTAGAATAGACAAAAGGAATTGATATCTATTACATGCTGTTTGCATGTAATAGATATCAATTAGAATAGACAAAAGGAATTGATATCTATTACATGCTGTTTGCATGTAATAGATATCAATTAGAATAAACAAAAGGAATTGATATCTATTACATGCTGTTTGCATGTAATAGATATCAATTAGAATAGACAAAAGGAATTGATATCTATTACATGCTGTTTGCATGTAATAGATATCAATTGGAATAAACAAAAGGAATTGATATCTATTACATGCTGTTTGCATGTAATAGATATCAATTGGAATAGACAAAAGGAATTGATATCTATTACATGCTGTTTGCATGTAATAGATATCAATTGGAATAAACAAAAGGAATTGATATCTATTACATGCTGTTTGCATGTAATAGATATCAATTAGAATAGACAAAAGGAATTGATATCTATTACATGCTGTTTGCATGTAATAGATATCAATTGGAATAGACAAAAGGAATTGATATCTATTACATGCTGTTTGCATGTAATAGATATCAATTGGAATAAACAAAAGGAATTGATATCTATTACATGCTGTTTGCATGTAATAGATATCAATTAGAATAGACAAAAGGAATTGATATCTATTACATGCTGTTTGCATGTAATAGATATCAATTGGAATAGACAAAAGGAATTGATATCTATTACATGCTGTTTGCATGTAATAGATATCAATTGGAATAAACAAAAGGAATTGATATCTATTACATGCTGTTTGCATGTAATAGATATAAATTAGAATAGACAAAAGGAATTGATATCTATTACATGCTGTTTGCATGTAATAGATATCAATTAGAATAGACAAAAGGAATTGATATCTATTACATGCTGTTTGCATGTAATAGATATCAATTGGAATAGACAAAAGGAATTGATATCTATTACATGCTGTTTGCATGTAATAGATATAAATTAGAATAGACAAAAGGAATTGATATCTATTACATGCTGTTTGCATGTAATAGATATCAATTAGAATAGACAAAAGGAATTGATATCTATTACATGCTGTTTGCATGTAATAGATATCAATTGGAATAGACAAAAGGAATTGATATCTATTACATGCTGTTTGCATGTAATAGATATCAATTAGAATAGACAAAAGGAATTGATATCTATTACATGCTGTTTGCATGTAATAGATATCAATTGGAATAGACAAAAGGAATTGATATCTATTACATGCTGTTTGCATGTAATAGATATCAATTGGAATAAACAAAAGGAATTGATATCTATTACATGCTGTTTGCATGTAATAGATATCAATTCCTTTTGTCTATTCTCTATTATTGCTCTTTTTATTCCATTACTAGCGGGTCAGTATAGCTTAGTGCGATAACAAAGGATCTGATACAGTGAAGAAATTTGACTATAAAAAGCCAAAAAAATACATTAATTTAGTACTGGCTATTTCTTCACAGTGTATTTGACATTTATAAGAAGTAAAATATTTAACAAAAGAAATGTTTTTGCTTTGGGTCAGGTTAAAAAGTGAAAATATAGAATTATAAAAATATAGCATAAATTAATAAAATGAAATCTTTGAAAAATTGTATAAATTACTAAAATCATATGTAAAGAAAAAAAAAGTTAAATTTTATTACGACTGAAAATTTTATCATTTAAAATGGCCAAGAATGTTTTGAAATTCAACGACGTCAAGAAATTGTTTTCGAATGCGAATCTCATTGACGGGAAGATCATAACGGAGGAAAAAATATGGAAAGCTTTTGATAGAATGAAAACCGATGAAATTGATTTTGGAAAGTTTGAAGAAGTTGTGAAGATTGTCGCTTGGGATACGAAAATGAATGCTGGCGAATTGATGATGAGGATTGTTAGGGACATGCAGCACGATACCCAGAGCAATTCAGGAATTTTATATGCGGCGGAGAATATATTGAAAAGTTTTAAGGAGCAAATTACTAATAGGTTTAGGAAACAATGAGTGAAATTGATTTGTGATTCGTGGACAGTAAATTGTTTGTCGATACCTTGTTGTCTGCCTTATTGACGTACTGCATTTGCTTAGAATGACGTGTGTAAAATTAAAATAAAACAATTAGCCCAAAATGTAGTGTTGTAGCAGATTTTCCCGATGTGATTGCTATTTAAATTTTAACAAGCCAGGAAATGACATAGGCCACTTTTTATTCTTGGAAATCTCATTCTTACAGGAAAATTCTTATTTGAAACTGAAAAGTCTGTAAACCTTTATTATGTATCTGTTTTTTTCAACATTTTGACACATTGTTACAGACATTATCAGGTAATAAAAATAATCACATTTTCATTTGTACTATAAAGTTACAAAATAATGACGTGAGTGCTTTAATTTCTCCTTATAAGTATGTAACTGTAACCAGATGAGCGAAGTCACAAATGACAGTTAATAGATAATAATGATTTACTACGTAAATAGATTGGAACCTTGGCACAAGATTTTCGAGACTGATACAATGTTTCTACAATAATCTCTTAAATCATCAAAAAGAGTATAATATATTACTGCCCTAGAGTTATAATCTACCATGGGCACAATGGTAGATTATAACAATGGTAGATTATAATGGAAGATTATAATCTACAAGGAGAAAAGCTACCCATGGGCCGTCTTTGTGGTGTATGCGGTTAACACAAACAAAATGTTTGATTGTGCTACCTAGCAAACAGGAAACATCATACAGACATGACAAAATGTGTTGTCCTTGTGGTGTATGCAGTTAACACAAACAAAATGTTTGATTTTGCTACCTAGCTCACACGAAACGTCATACAGACATAACAAATGTGTTGTCCTTGTAGTGTATGCGGTTAACACAAACAAAATGTTTGATTGTGCTACCTAGCTCACAGGAAACATCATTCAGACATGACAAAATGTGTTGTTCTTGTGATGTATGCGGTTAACACAAACAAAATGTTTGATTGTGCTACCTAGCTCACAGGAAACGTCATACAGACATGACAAAATATGTTGTCCTTGCCGCGTCTGCTAGTGTGCAGCTGCCCTAAGCAAATTAAGTAAAAATTGCTCGATCCATTGCAAACTTTTGCCAATGGTGCTAGTTTTATGGCACTATTCTGTTGTTACAGTGTGTCAAATAGTATCCTAAATGATTTGTCATTTTCCCGCTTAGGCAATGTTGGCTGACACTGTATTGTGAGCCAGTATTTAAAATAACGAAACAGTATTAAAAACATCTATGAAGTATTATAATTTGGTGCCAATAATTCCTAAGTATATTGAAGTATATCTTGACTGAGTAAATTCAGAATTGGCTAAATAATATAATCATTAGAATTCAAAGTGTGCTCACTTTGAGCTTATGTTCGACCGAGGGTTTTTTTTTATAAAATCCTTGTATATTTGGTCTGCGGTTGTACAAATAAGATCTATCTTGGTTGCGACAACATTAATACTACAACCATGTGGTGATGGTGGTTAATTTTTTTCAAAAAGTGAGACATTATGTTTCCTTTTACTTAAAAAGTTATTTAAAATTCAAGTGTACAATACGTACAATTATAAACCTCGTGAGGAGTAAGTGCGTGTACCAAAAGTAATTTGTCAGTTTTTTTTATTTTTAAATCAAAGAATGCTCATCAATAGTGTCTATATCTCCTTAAATTATTGATATGAGTCGGGCGAATTAATTTCTTTAAAAATTTTGGACAAAAGCTAGTATCTAGAATCATTTCTTACTGCATACATTGTATGGCATTTTAAAAATGATAAATGGAAAATAAAGCCTTCATTTTACTTTGAAAAAACACAGTGATGAGTGATAAAAAAAATCGTTTTTTTAAATATTTTCTATATATTAATTGAGTTCCCTGTATGAGGCAGATACTGAAAAATTTTATTCGGGTGTAAAAACTGCAAGACGTAGTAGGTAGGGACAGATAGATAAATGGACATGACGGATTCCGTTTTTGTCGTTAGGCCGTTAGGCTAACCAAAAAAAAATGTGTACAACATATATAAGTGCTGCTAAAAATTGATTTAGTAAAAAATTTATTTAAATTTTTTTTTTAATTGTTACAAACTGCCATCAAATGTTGAAATATCTTTTTAGTCAATTTCTTTGCTTATTTCACTTTTTATCCACAATTAAATGAAACTACGTGATATAGTATTATTTCTACTTTATTTAAGTTCTATACCACGACCTAGGTTTCGTTGTATTACAACATCTTCAAGTGGGCTGTTAGCCAAGACCTTCTTTGCTAATAGCCCACCTGAAGATGTTGTAATACAACGAAACCTAGGTCGTGGTATAGAACTTAAATAAAGTAGAAATAATACTAAATCATGTAGTTTCATTTAATTGTGAATAATGAATTTCTACAAAATTAATGCCAAATATATTCAATATTTACTTTTTATGTTTTTCTAGTTGTTTTTTGGTCGATTTGTTTGTAAAAATATAACTTGTATAGAAACAAAAAAATTAACTGTTTGGATACTGCCGAGCGCCATCGCGCTTGTGCGAATACTAACTAAATTTGCCACGAGGGCGATGGCACTCGCGAAATCAGTTCCTGTTCAGCACGCGGCAGGGGAGGTCGCTCGCACGCATCGCTAATTTTTTATCTTTCTACGTGTTACATAAAGTTCAAATTATAATATGATTAGTAATTACAATATAAAAAGGATCTAGGAAAAGAAAATTTTTAACTCATAATGTCGGAATACGAAAATAATTGGAGTGAAAATGATTGTTTTTCAAGTTGTTAAGAAAGTGATAGTGGAAGTGACATTGTGGTGCGCTCACAATTTGACGTAATGCAAATTTTGAGTGATAGTGATAATAGTGATGATAACAATTATTTTGCTAATACAGAGAATGTACCGGACTGCGAAAATACGATGTAACCTTAATTTCAGTTTTTGTTATAATTTTTATTCACAATATATATTTCCATAATTTTCTTTGTATTATATTATCCTGGTACAAGTTTTTATTATGAAAACACCGAAAAAATTATTAAAATTGAACCTTTTTGGAAGAGATACAGTTTTTTTTCGAGACAAGGGTAAATGACATCAAAAACAAAAGATTTCTTCGGAATTTTAATTATATATGAGTAAAAAACCATGGCACTAAAACGGTTAATAAAGTGTAATTAAAACCGTGTAAAATTCACTTTTGGCAAATTGTTCTATTTCTTCGTCCATTTCGTTTCTATCTGGTGTTAATTTCCCATTTGAAAAAATGTTTTTGATACTGGCAGTAACTATTTTTGAGAAGCAAAGAGAAAAGTAATTATGTGTCAAAATATCTTTTATTGTATTTGAACAAAATCATTATTTATAATTCTCAAATGAAAAATAAATTTAACAAATTACGAAATGAATAAATTGAAAGCTTGCATTTCGAAAGCTAGTGGTGGAAATATAAGTTTTGCAGATATTGTCAAATGGTTTCAGGAGTCTAATATAATGGACGGGCAGAATGTTACGCAAAGCATCTTGAAACAGGTGTTTGACAAATTTAAGAAACCGAAGATAAATGTTGCAGAGTTTTCCGGTTTCGTTAAAGATCTGGGGAAGCAAGTTAACATAGATCCGAATGAGATGATGGACAAGTTGAAATCTCAGCCGGATGTTAAGAAAATGTTTGAACATGGCCCTAGTACTAGCAAAGCTGGTGTGATGAATAAAATAAAAAAGATTTTTAATTTTAAAAAGTAGATGTATTGTTTTTTTTTTCATTAAATGTGGATACTTTTTTGTATAGATTGTTATCTATCTGTTTATGTTAAATGTTTTTATAGTTCTATAAAAGGAACACAAACAATTAATATGAAAATTCTTAAAACATCTAAGATTTTAAAGGAAAATTTCAGAGTCAAGAAATGGGAAATCTCATAGGGTTTATGAGATCGGATCTTTTGGAAAAAAACAGGAAATTAACTCTCAACTCAAACTTACTACTCGTAGCAATGATTTATGTGAACAGCACGCTTGGTTTTATTTGTAGAGTGGTGATTTCTAGGGTTACTAGAGAATTATTGACTGAATTCTCAAGTTTTCTAGAACAATTGAGACATTCAAAAATATGAAAATTGTAATTTGCAAAAAATAGCTATTAACATTGATTATGTATTTAGATCCTTCTCTTTGATTAGAGAGCCTTCTCTTTGATTAAATTAATAAAAATATTTTATGGTTAAGTCAATCATGAACTTTACTATTTACAGCTATTTAAGATATCAACATTATCTTTAGTCAGAATGACTGTCATTTAATGACTGCGGGGACAATTAATACTTTATCTTATACTAAATTTATAAATGTCAAATTAGATGGAATTTCTTTAGATAATCTAAGCTAACTAAAGTAATTAAAAAAAAACCTATATACTGAACGAAGGGTTGTGATCAAATGTGATGTCATATTAAATATATACTACGATATGAGTGAAGTTACTAGATAGTACTTAGAAAAAGGACAAATTCACTTATTTTTTTATTAAAACATACTTTTAAAAATACAAGGTCATTTATTGTGTCATCTGAAAATCAGTTTCGTATCTTTGATACAATGTTTTCAGATAATGAAATTACGGTCGATGTTGGCTTTACAGTCATCACAGCTTTCTACAAATTTTCTAAATATAAGGTTTGTTTTCCCGTCACGTCAAATAGTTGTAAAACATTTTTTAGTCAAACTTTTTGTTAAATAAGAATTGACGATATTGTTAACTGAAGCTGCCGCCTCAATAACTTTTAATAGTTGCTGTTCAAAATGTATTGATGTATTCGAAACGAGGATTTTGGTTATTAACGCCAGTTTCTGCTCATAAGGGACTATCTATTATAAAGTTTTTTGGTAAATTTAAACAAAGCTGTTTTACAGCATTATGATGAAATCTGTCCTT
Organism: Druceiella hillmani; assembly: GCA_039881145.1. Lineage (NCBI taxonomy): Eukaryota > Metazoa > Arthropoda > Insecta > Lepidoptera > Hepialidae > Druceiella > Druceiella hillmani. The sequence goes on along the minus strand of JAYKKI010000089.1, from coordinate 5,870,046 downwards.
TGTATTGTAAGGGTTGTGAAGATAACTGCTTAAATAACACAAGTTCCATTTCACCATTCATTGATCTTATTTTATGGGTGTTCTAATAGTGAAGCAGCCAAATCGTCTTCCATTGATTGTGATTCGTCAAACAATATGTCTATTTTAGCTACTGATATCATAATTGTAGCATCTTTTCAGTCCTCGACAGTGCCTCAACAGACACAAAGTTGTTTGTTGAGACGCTGCTGTAAAAGAATGGGAAGTCATTTAATAAAGTTTGTAGAATACAGGTATTGCCATCAATATACTTTGAGTGCTTCTTTATTGTATTTTTCAGTTTTATAAAATCTTTAATAGTGGGATTTCAAAACGATCTTCTTTCTAATAATACATTCAACTCGTGGCCAAACTGTTCTTTTGCATAATTCTGCAAAGTTACATTTTTTAAAGGATCCTTGCTAAATAGTTTCACCGATGAACGTGTTTGCTTCAAAACTTTATTTAATTCTTATTTAGTGAATGTACATTATTTTTTGATTCTGATCATGATTTGCATAATTCTGCAAAGTTACATTTTTTTACAGGATCCTTGCTAAATAGTTTTAATCGATGAACGTGTTTGCTTCAAAACTTTATTTAATTCTTATTTAGTGAATGTACATTATTTTTTGATTCTGATCATGATTTGCATAATTCTACAAAGTTACATTTTTTAAAGGATGAATGTGTTTATTTCAAAACTTTATTTAATTCTTATTTAGAATATGTACACCATTTTTTGACTCAGATCATGAGTTGCAGCTATCACCGCTGAAATCACTTTCCTCGACAGAACTGCTTAATGTGTAACATCCATCAATAGCACCACAGGCAGTTCTGTGTTAAAACATTATCACAACTGATAAATGGATAGCATGATAGAAGCAGAGAGCTACTTTGGCAGGATGTTCGCATCCAAAGTATAATATTTTATTCTATCACCAGTTAATACTCCAATCTGACATTCAAAACGCAGGCTGAAGTCTTTCGATATTGTCATTCATTTCAGTAGCACCGCATTAAATTATGCTGTCACTATGAGTGGTACCACATATATACCACATAGGTACACACGAGTTTTGCAATGTAAAACATATTTAAATTGTTTTTCAAATTCTTGGTAGTCTTTTTGTAGTTTCAAAAATGAATATTTTGAATTTTCTCATTGCGAGAAAACTCGACTAGAAACCCTTGTGGCACCACATTTTTGTTTGATGCACTATTGTCGTAAGTGACTTTGAAATGGCATGTTTATGTATATTGATGATTTGAAATTGTATTGTCAATTTATTGAATAAAAGTTATGTTTATATGGTTCATGGTTTAAAGTATATACTACATATAAGTAAGAAGCTTTCACGATATATTTAAAATTTTTTTGGAAATTTTTCAGGATATATTTCAAATTTTTTCTTCAAACTAGAATTTAATTTGATTCTTCAGTTCCATATTAGATATACGCAGAAATGTTTAGTATTTCTATTTAATAATAATATTTATCTAATTCATTGTTATTAGTCTTTAATAATAGTGGATTAGCTAAGGTTTAGTTAGATTATGTTAGATTAGGTTTGATTATGTTAGGTTAGATTTTGTTGAGTGACTACATAACCCGATATAACCCAACGAAAACTAACCTAACGTAACTTTACATAACCCAACCTAACCTAATCTGACCTAACCCAATCTAAGTCAACATAATCTAACTTAAATCAACTTAATCCAACCAAACCCATCTCAGGGGATTGAATAATCTAGTCCAATCTAACCAACTTGTCCAACTTAATCCAACGTAACCCAACATAAAAATATCTTTGCTTGAATTTCTGCACCTCAACAATACCCTTAATAGAGATAAAAAAGGTTTATACATCGGCTTGAAATTTAAGCCAAATTGTTGTAATATCTACCATTTCCGTTCTTATATTTTAAGTCTGCCTGCTCGGTTTTACCGCCTGAAGAGCAAATTTGATTAAAACAATAATGTATATTTTGACCTTTTCTTTAATATATATATATATATGTATATATATTTGTAATAAAGTTAAATTATTTTGAATATTTTGTTTACAAATTGGGTGGCATGCCTATTAAATAGATTTTGACTATTGGAACAAGAGAATGTAATGGTATTATTTGTCAGGTTCCTTGGTGCTTATTTGCAGCATGATTGGGTCACTTAGGTTGGTGTTCACGTTTAGATTTAGCGAATGGGTTATAGACGGGATACATAACAGAAAAATAGTAATGAATATCATCATATTAATTCCTTCGAATTCTTTGCATCTCCATCATTTGATTGATAATCACCAATAAAGAGATATTTTTGGAAAGTACATTATCATTCATAATCAGCAACAATTATAGGATAAAATAAAGTAACATTTCTAGAATTTCCTAGTAAAGTAATTGCAAAAGTGACTTTCATGTTTTTACAGCTTCTGCTGCATGTGGCTTAGTATCTATTTATCATATCATACTGTGTGAGTAAAAAAACAGAACAGTAAACTCACACTACAAGGATTCCTTACACATTTAGGATCTTATGAAAATTTAAGTGTACGTAGTATTTCTATTAAACATTTATTTATGGAATATTGAATATATTTGGCGTTAATTTTGTAGAAATTCATTATTCACAATTAAATGAAACTACGTGATGTTGTATTATTTCTACTTTCTTTAAGTTCTTTACCACGACCTAGGTTTTGTTGTATTACATCTTCAGGTGGGCTATGAGCAAAGATTAACTCTTAGGAACATCCAACAGCATTTATATGTTTCAAACACAATAGCGGAAGCCGGGTTTGTGTGGGTTTTCCCACTGCTTATGTTAGTGAGTTTATTGTAGGGGAATGGTGTAGGTTTTATTATATTTCCAAGAGTTATACAATATACCAGTATTTTAGTGAGGGTAATAAATTCCATTGATGTTATTATATGAGGTTGTACAATGCAAATGTTCCGGTGTATGTAATAAAATCAAATGGGATTTATTCTCGGTAATATATTTATACAAAAGCAAGGGTATGTGAAAGTTAGAACAAGGTTATACCACTAATTCTACATATCTCCGGTTTTATTTATTCTTATATTTATTTATTTGTATATATATATATGTTTTTATTTTCTTTTTTTTCTATTTATTTATTTCTTTTAATTTTTGTGTATTTGGGCTGAAACAATTTGAAGAGTACTGTAGTATCAATGTTGTCTAATTATATTATGTGTAGAAGATATTAAGTATGGGTGATGATATTATATTTAGTTGTTCATTTAATATATTAACCTTGGTGTCGTTTTTATGTCTGTTTATTTCTAATGTTTCTAGTTTATTATCTTTTGTATTTATTTGTAATATATAGGGGGCATTATCAGTATGAGGGTGATGGTTATTTTCAATGAGATGTTTAGCAAAGTGAGATGTGTCTGGTTTGTTATTTCACCAGCTGGCAATGTGTTCTTTATATCTTGTAGCAAAATCTCTTCCTGTTTGACCTATGTATACACTATTACAATCGTTACATTTAAGTTTATAGATACCACTCTTTTTATGTTTATCTATTTTTTCTTTATTATTAATAAGGGTTTTACCCAAGTTATTTAAAGTATTATAAGCTCATGTATTATTTATATTTTTATTATTAGTTAAGAGTTTTCCTAATTTGAGTGATACATTACCTATGTATGGGATAGATTTATAGTAAATATTATTATTATATGGTACGACCGGGTATATTTCTTGTATTAGTATTTTTCTTAATTTATTATGGTACAGTTTTGTGACAATTGATGAGTTATAATTATTATTTACTGCGATTTGTTTTATAGTTTTTATTTCTTTACGTAAATTAGGTTTTTCTAGAGGGATGGTTAAAGCTCTGTTAATCATGGAATGGAAGGCTGCTAACTTATGGGTCCACCCCGGAAATGAGGAGGGATCTTATTTTTGCATGTTTTTCCATATATGTCTGAAAAGTAGTACAATTTAAAATTATGCAAAAATAGTTTTGAGACCTTAATAACTAGTCTTTCTTAAAAACTAACTTTAAACTATTTTTTCTTAACAAGTCTTTCTCAATAAAAAAATATTTGGGTAATTTAATTTGCCTTTCTGTAAAATTTCCATATAAATACTTTTGAGTGATAACGAGTTAATATGTGTTTAATCAAGTTTCCATATTGGGCGGTTTCTAAGAAAAACCGCTGTGACAGATAGACGTGTGAGTGGTTTTATAAGGTTTCCGTTTTCCCTTTTGAGGCCCAGAACCCTAAAAAGCATTGAGCCCTTTTTAAACATGATTTGAAATGTTATATATAATCATAAGAAAGTATAAAAAGGTTTGGTGTAATTTTTTTAATTAATTATTCAATAGTTGGGTGGTCGGCACCTCAAAGTAATCATCTCAACAGAGGAAATGTTAAAATTTGGTGAGTTTGATTTTTAACTTTTATTTAACAAATTGAAAGATATTTAAAATTACAGCATTAAACTCATACAAACATGTTGATAGAAAATAATTAACAATAGTTCCCATACCAGAAAATTAAACTCTTTCATCTCATAAAAGAAACGGACAAAAAGTAGAAAAGTCTCAAAAGAGTACAGAGCTGAGATTTACTGGTTGCTCTCATGGTGTACGTCAATTCTTGCTGAGGGTCACCGGTGACTCCTACAGGAACCGAGGTGTTGAAATCAAGAAAAACTTGCAACTACAAGTTAGACCATATGTAATTCTTCTATATAACCCATATCTTTCTATAATACAAACAATTTTCAGTGTACTAGAAAAATTTTGAATCAAGGGGCATGTGACAGCATCTTTCTTGCAAAAGTTTTCTTCAAAAAATATAATGAAAATTTGCAATGAAACTGATTATTTGGTAAAGGTATTGTGATAACTTGGCTGGCTATCTATCTGAATTTTCAATAACTATATGTAACTCAATCACAGGATCACCTGTATGGTGTGTATCACAGAATCACCTGTATGAATAATAGACATTCTTTTTTACGCACTTTTAGATAAATAAAAAATGTGTCTATTATTCATATAGGTAATTCTGTGCATCAAACTAAGTAGAAAATGTTAGAAACTATTATAAAATGTTGTGGAATTGTTTCCAATTTAAAAAAGTTCACTTTTTAATGGAAACATGTTTCATATATGCTCAGTTTGATGCACAGAATTACTTGTATGAATAACAGTCTCATTCTTTATTATGCACTGCATATAGAGAAACAGAATGTAGTAAAGAATGTGTTTATTATTCATAAAGGTGACTCTGTGTATCAAATTTAGAAGAAAACGTTAAAGAACTATTTCTAATGAAAAAGAATTTCACTTTTTAATGAAAATGCACTTCAAATATACACAGTATCACCTTTATGAATAGTAGCCTCATTCTATGTTACACATTGTGTACAGATGAATATGGTGTAACAAAGGAAACGCACTTCAAATATACACAGTATCACATTTATGAATAGTAGCCTCATGCTATGTTAGACACTGTGTACAGATGAATAGAGTGTAACAAAATGTATCTAGTATTCATACATGTACAGAATCACTGGTACAAATAATAGACCCTTTCTTTGTTGCATCTGTATATTGTCGTCTATAAAATGCCTTCTTGAAAGAGTATGATGGAGTAAAGTAGAATGTAAGCTTTAGATTGGTTAAAGACATTTTTTTTAATATTCTTAAGACAAAATGTTTTTAGAACCAACCTATTTCAAAGAAATGTTCTAAATCTATGACCATAGTTATGAAGATATATCAAATGAACACCTTAAAAGTGCAATAAAATTCTTAAAAGTTTGATTGATTTGGTATGTGTCTGTAGAGTCTAGTGTTTCCCAAAATTGCCTTTGGAACTGAGTGATCCTAAGACATAGAAGAAGATAACAACATCAGTGATAATACGGCTGCTTCATGTTGTTACAATATAAATTTAGCAAAGTTTAAAAGCAGCGTAATTTCTGTAATGGATATCCCGCAACCGGGGTGGGTTGGTCCATGTAGTGAGGAGTGAAAACATTGCATCAATGGAAAAGCTTGTAAACAAAATAGCCAAAATTTTGGAGATAAGATATGGCGACGGAATATTGTCCATAATGTTACAGCATGACAATGCGCGACCGCATACAGCCCATATGGCAGTTCAGACTATCTGGGAAATCAATTTTAAATGGCCCGTACCTTATTCACCTTAGTCTCATACGTTATTCACCAGACATCGCCCCCAGTGACTATCATGTGATTTGACTACTCAAAGATGAAAAGAATTCTTTAAACGATGTATCTATACACTTTTGATGTAGTGGAATACTCGCAATCAATGTCGTGGAGATAAAGTCGAAAAACGATATGTATAATTTTTTCTTAATTATTACAATATATAATTTATAGCATTTTTAAGGTTTTCATTTGACACACCATTGTATGACCAATCAGTAAACACATAAATGGATCAGTTATTCAAAGTTCCATTTCAGTTACAAAACACTAAAAAGTTATGTTACAGGTGCTAAATTTTCTGTTATATTACATTAGCGCAGACTATATATTACATTATCACATTTCACTGTGCATTAATCATCCATTGAGAATTTAACAGCTTAATCATGAATCCCCAGGATTCTGTGGAATTCTGTCTGCATAGCCTGGCTGAATTATCATCCAAACGGCAAGCAGCTGACCGTTCACAAGCTACACTTGCGCAGAGCAACATTCGAGCTGGTACTTGTCGGTTAAACTCAACCACCATGTTGAGTGGACTGGATGTGGAAAATGTGTCCGTAGAGAGTGGAAATCACGATCATGGTAAGTTGAATTTAATCCGTTAAACTGTTGTTAAAATATTCCAATTGCTGTTAAATACTCTGAAGACTTTGAATTTTAAGGGTTGGTTTCCTCCTAAATGAAAATACTTTGTGGCTTTAGAAAAAACGGAGATACTAAGTGGCTCAATGAGTAGGGACAGTGCTTAACCCTCTTGGGCGGAAGCATTCAATGCTAGATGTGGGACATTATTAGGAGACTTTTGAAGGCCCCCTCTTTTGGATGTGGCAGGTAGTTCTTTTGTAAGAGTGCATTTTTGATACTAATTTGTGTCGTACGGAAACTTGTTGATTCTACAACTACGATTCTTGTCGTACGTATGAGTGTACACACTAGGTATGTTTTTTGTCCGTTATAATCAGTTGTTTTGTGTTCCGCGCCAGTGACACTCGTGCAAAATGAATTTGGTATTTTTATTTCTTCCAAGATGTCTCACCATAATTTGCGTTGATACTCTTGAGCTTCTGTAGTACATTTATGTTCGGGAAGTTTTGTGCGTGTACGATTACGCACAGTATTTGTACGAAAACGTATGCAAAGTGCGCTCGGCCTTATTGTTTAAAAGTGTTATGCAATGCTAATTGGACCAAAATTATCCAATTAATTTTTTTTCACTCCAGTGGACCTTCAGTCATTTGAATTATTGAAGCAGCACACGCACAAGCAACTCAATGCACGGCTCTCGGAACTGACTGGCTCTGAGCTGTGGGGTGAACTTACTTCCCGGCAGCAGGTCGCTGTGAAGATAATGGCTGAGATGGCTGCTAATGCTGGAAATGAGAGCACTAATAGCAGGTAAGACTGTAATAAGCTTTTTGTTTTATTTTTTTGTTAATGTTTGACTAAAAATCTGAGTTGACATATATTCTTTGACACTTTCGTAAAGTAAGCAGTTGATTGGAAACTACTGGTTTCAGTTAATTGCTTGCAGGCCTGCTGTGGATTTCAGTCTACTGAGAAATTATGAAATGATGTCAGTGAAGCAAAGCAAGTTGAATCTATTCGAGTGATTACTAATAAATTCACATAGTGACCAATTTTTTCATGTTAACCAATTTTTATAGTTCCGTAGCCAAACTACTTTGATAGTTCTGGCATGTCTCTCTGTCTGTACATCACAGCTGTTTTACTCATGGATTAGTGCTATGAAACTGAAATTTGGCGTGGTTATGGATATATATAAAGTTACGAAGTAAATTCTATGTTCTAAAAAAATTTTTATTTTCTACGTGTATAAGTAGGTGTGAATTTTTCACATACCCCATTGAGTATCATTTCAGGGTATCATTGAATAGATCTCTCAAAAATATTGGGGAATGTCATGAACTCTTTTTATATGGATCCGTTTAGGAAATAATAAGCCTTAAATTTGTCATTTTTGTCAGTTACGTGTTCCCATCCTCTACCAGCTAAGTTGCAATTTTTAAATACTTGAAAAACATTTATGTTAGTAGTATACATAACGATATTAAAGAAAAATTATCACAGCTAAGTAGTTTACGAGTAATAGTCGCCTTATGACATGTAGTTGGGTCTGCAAAAAGTTCATAAAAACTCCATAAAAGTGATTTTAACTAACTGCAAAAGTAAAATGTGTTTTACTAAGTATATTTATTATGTTTCTGAAGGATATATACTAGCCAATATATGTTTATATATTTATTTATAAATTTTTATGTATAGTACATATGGCAGACTTATTGCTACATGAGCAATCTCTTCCAGTCAACCATAACAATTTGTATTGAATATATTTGACGTTAATTTTGTAGAAATTCATTATTCACAATTAAATGAAACTACGTTCTATCTTTGCTAATAGCCCACTTGAAGATGTTGTAATACAACGAAACTTAGGTCGTGGTAAAGAAATTAAAGAAAGTAGAAATAATACTACGTCACGTAGTTTCATTTAATTGTGAATATTGAAATTTAGTTGGTAGACTGTAAGAGATTTCACAATGAAAATTATTTATAAAATAGTGAAAAAATTCAAAAATACAAAAGTGTAAGTAAAAAAAAACTATTGACATGATTTGGATTGGGAAAGACAGGAAAGGACAAGGACACAAAGGAAAAGGTTTCAAGAGAGGCAGGATTTTTTCAACATTTAATAGAAGCCAATTTAAAATCTTTGAAAATATTTAGAGACGTGATTTTCCTTATGTCAGGATCCAGGTGATTCCAAATTTTTTCTGCTTGGACAGTGAATGATTTTTCGTAAGTAGTAGAGGTATGTTTAGGAATAAGTAGGGTGAGTGAACTTTCAGATCGTAGCCCAAGGCCGTGAGCAGACAAATCTTTAAATTTGCCACTAAGATAATTTGGGCTATGACGATTTTTTAATATATTAAAAAGAAGTGTAAGTATGTGAAGTTCGCGTCGATCACGAATCTTCAGCCATTTGAGAAGTGACCTGTATTCAGAAATATGATCATATTTTCTGAGGTCGAAGATATACCGGATGCATAAATTTTGAACACGTTCCAACTTGCACAAATATTCTTCATTAAGTTCAGGATAGTACACGTCTCCATAATCAATTTATACTTACATGGTGAGAAATAATATTATTTAAATATGCACCATGTTTTATTAGGCTATATACATATTTAGGTTGCGAAAAATAAAATGTTTATAAATTCCTAAATGTGTATAAAACCCACATAGTGGGAGTTCTGCACGTAATTTACAGATTTATTTTTCCATAATAGACGTATCCTTTTTTGCTAATTTGTTATTTTTATTAATATTATATTATATAAATTTTATTTTTATGTGTACAAATAAAATTCTTTTTATTATATTATTGTTTAATAATAAATTACATCAGTAGGGTATTTGACTATATTTTTTTATTACTAGAATAGAATAAGTAATAACATTAAAACGGTTAAAAGAACAAAGTTATAACGATTTAAAAACTGACGAACTACGATTCGTGCAAAAATTACCCATATAAAACACAACTGGACTATGACATCACTAGCCAGTTATTTAGCATTCATTATAAGGGAGTTTATTAAATATTTTTAGTATCTCGTTAAATATTGGATTTAAGTTATATATTGCTTATTATATTTTTCTCATTTTTTTGTGTGGAAACTAAATTCATAATAACTTTTTCATTTTAATGAACAAAAAAGTGCATTAATGCATTAATTGCATTATTTTATAATGCATTATTTTTTCATCACAAGGTTTTTCTGAACCTGCTCTACAGTTTTAAAACATTTTTACAAAAAAGAATGTCGACGTCAGTCAAATACACTATTGTATTTATTCTTTGCAACAGTAATTTGTTTAGACTTATGTACAACATTCAAGAACTAATAGAAGATATAGAAATAATTTTTAATAAAATCATAAGATTTTATGACTAGATTATGTTTGGCTACATTTTATAGTGTTTTTTAAAAGTTTGAATTACACGTTGTATTTGCATTATTTTTTTTTATTTTGTATATTGTTTTATTGTTGTTTTTTATGTTTCATTTATTATGATTATTACTTTTTTACAGCTGTACAGCATTGAGCATGATAGCAATAGGCTCTGCTAAACACTGCTCGTATGCACTGGACACCCTCCGAAATAGAGCCCAGCAGTCTACTGTGACCAGATTGATAGCACAGCGGATGAAGCAGTTTGCAGTGAGTTTTTACATGACTTTTTATCGGTGACCTATGCTAGAAAGCAGTCTATGAATCTTTGACACTCTCAATATAGGCTTTTGTAATAGTCAGCAATAGGTTAGTATCCACCAAGAATAAAGCAGGTTGTAGTTTCTAGTGTTTAATAATGATATCGATATAACAAAAACAAAATTAATTATTATTAAAAATAAAGATTATTATAATTTTTAGAAAATTAATTCGACAAAATAATATTTATTCACCTGATAGTAAACACCAATTAGAAAGCGTTACGTTACACTTTGTAAAGCATCATTGTGTTGTTGTCGTTTTCGTATACAGAACACGTTATTTTACTAATTTTTCATTACAATTTTTGTCAAGTTGATAGAATTGTTCTTAATTACATTTTAAAAGATGAGTACAATTTGCAATGGAATCAGGTTTTAGCAAAGCAAACAGTAGTAATTTGCCGAAAATTGGCGCTTGGTAGATTTTTCACGTCAAATATTGACTTCTGTTCATCAAAATTTCAGAATGTTAATATACGAAGGGACGTTTTTAAGTTCGCGGAATGGAAAGGTAGGCCATTAGTAAAGGTGATTAACGGAATGATAGCTAGTTAAGTAACTCATTATTAGTATAAATACCAAGTTTTATCATAATTGGATCGTTAATCTTTCAACTATCGTCGAACAAACAACTCAATCTGGAAGAAAGTCTGAACTATGGAAAAAATCGAGTATCGTGCCCTTATAAAGTTCCTTACCAAGCAAGGAAAGTCGGTTCAAACCATACTGAAAGAGATGGCATCTGTTTACGGGGACTCTTGCCCGGGTAAAACCATGGTTTACAAGTGGCATAGTCTCTTTAAACAAGATAGAGACTCGCTTGAAGACGACCCACGCCCCGGTCGGCCGATCGAAATGACTACTCTGGGAATTATTGAAAAATTTGTATTGCAAGATGCCAGACTAAAGAAGAAACAGCTTGCATAGATGGTTGGTCGTCGTTGGAGAACTGCAAATAAATACTTACGTCCATAGTATTTACTAATATATAAATATAAATGTATCTTTCATTTAATATAAGCCAATTTAAGAAAAGGTATGTTTTTAATATACCTTTAATAGTAGTATTAACTTATTCACTCTGGGGTACAGACCGATTACATTACCCATTGTGCTGTCATGTCCAATTATAGTCTACAGTGCTAGTGTGCTTGTTACTAATTTGAAAGCAGAGCGATATGTTTGATGTCCATAGTATTTACTAATATATAAATATAAATGTATCTTTCATTTAATAGACGCCAATTAAAGAAAGGTATGTTTTTAATATACTTTTAATAGTAGTATTAACTTATTCGCTCTGGGGTACAGAGCGATTACATTACCCATTGTGCTGTCATGTCCAATTATAGTCTACAACGCTAGAGTTCTTGTTGCTAATTTGAAAGCAGAGCGATATGTTTGATGTCCATAGTATTTACTAATATATAAATATAAATGTATCTTTCATTTAATAGACGCCAATTAAAGAAAGGTATGTTTTTAATATACTTTTAATAGTAGTATTAACTTATTCGCTCTGGGGTACAGAGCGATTACATTACCCATTGTGCTGTCATGTCTAATTATAGTCTAGCACAATGTTCAATTATAGCAGGTTATAATAGAGATGAGAAGCAAAAACTAAGAGAACTAAAAAGATTATTCGTAAACAACTGCATATGCCGCTCAGCCGAGTATAGGGTCTGTTCACAGTTCGCAGTTCAAAAGGTATATACAGTTGCATATACCTATTGGTCGACTATAGGGGTGGTTAGCAGTGAATAGTTTTAAGTAATCTAAATAATGTGTAACCTTCCTGGGATCATTGGTAATCTATTTTCATGTAAAACTTCATCTAAATTTATCCATCTAGTGAGGAGGGGACAGACCACAAACATACAGACAGACAGACATTGGATTTTTTAAACATAATTTATGATAGATCGGTGCAATAAGAAAATATTGTCATGTAATTTTTTTAAATATGTCATCATAGTGCATTGGTTTTATCATTGGTATTGGCTTATGGTCTTTGATGACATAACGCGGGGCCCTGGACTTAATTACCGGCCGCTCATTAAGGGGATGCTGGACTGATGTTCTGATAGGCTGTGACGGATCACTCTCATAGCAATAAGTCTACCATGTGTGTCAGTTTTGTACATTAAAGACTGCAATTAAACAAGTAATTAGAAAGGTGTTAAGCAGGCGGTCCCTTTGTATCGCAATGATATAAGACAATTGATAATAAGACCTCGGTCTTGCTTGTTAACATAGTCAATTACTTAATAAGTAGTAAATTACTTAATAAGGGATCTTGGACGGTGTCTGCTGATGTCCACTGTATAACATTTTATAGTACTTATACACGTAAATTATTTCAGAATTAACCAATAAAATTACTTTTTATTATCATTCCAGAACGAACAGGAGGAAAATATGTTGAGAGGCGCTCCAGAATCAGAGGTGGCATCTAGAATAGAGTTGTTTGTTCTCAAGTGCGAAGAAGCAGAATTGAAAGCCAAGAAGTTAGCTTATCAGAATGAACTCAATGACTTAGTGAATAGAACTGGAGCGTATGGGAGAATCCAAATTAAAGAGGGTCACAACGGCGCAGAGGACGGTAGAAGGGCTGATACAATCAAGAATTTAGACGATGTCAAGTTCTTGAAGGCGGAAATCTTAGATTTGGATCGATTGTGCGTGAGTACTTTTTTGTTTGTCCAATCGCATTCTGTTTTTAATAATAGTTTTGGTTTTAGTAACTAATTGCTAACTTTATTGTTTGTAGAGTTATTTTTTAGTTATTAACATTTGTATATACTGAACATATTTAGCTTTAATTTTGTAGAAATTCATTTTAATTTAATTTTTCACAATTAAATGAAACTACTTGATGTATGACCTAGGTTTCGTTGTATGACAATATCTTCAGGTAGGCAATTTGTAAAGTCTTAAGTATCGTACAAATTACCCACCTGAAGATGTTAACATACAACGAAACCTAGGTTGTGGTCGAGAATTCAAATAAAGTAGAAATAATACTACATCACATAGTTTCACTTAGTTGTGAAAAATTAAATTAAAAAATTTGTATATAGGATTGACTTATTGCTACAAAAGCAATCTCTTCCCTTTGTCCACAAAAAAGGAATACCATTAATTAGTTCATAGGTGGACTGCAAAAGACTATATTATCCAATAAATTCCATAACTTAGTGGCGTAATACAGTCAAGGAATGTTCATAAGACAAATGTTTAGAAATCAAAAGCATGCATAAGTTTTCAGAATCTGTCACTGAGGTGGGAACATTTACTTGGATCGTTTAAAATATTTTAAATAATGAAAGAATATGAAAATTGGGCCGATCAAGAATTCTCATCCATTTGAGCTGAGACCTGTACTCGGAAATGGGCAGACATACATTTTGAAGTTTTAATAGGTAAATAGTTAGTAACATCTCTGGATAGCATACGTCTCCATAGTCAAGTAAAGTTTTTAAAAAAGATTGACCTAATTGGACTTTAGTTTTAAAGGGTTTAGTTTTAAGGTTAGTTCTAAAAGCCTTTGTAATTTAATTTTGGGCTATAAAATATTTTTGTATGTGCTATTGTATTTCTTGTTGTACTCCTATAAAATATTTTTGTGTCGTTTCAAAAACATATATAAAAAAGAATGCAAATATAGCTAAGATTGGTGTTTAACTGTTTATATGTTAGAATTAATTAAAAGCACATATATTTTTGAGGTGGGTTCTATCAAAACAAGTCGAAAAAGAATTAGCGGTCTGGTGGAAAAGCCACTGCATAAAATGTTCATCAAAATTAAATTTACCAATGCATGAATCATAGGAGTCAAAAAAAAGTAGTGTCCAAGTGGGAAGTTGAAGGGTTAACATCAAAGAAGTTTGTCTAAGTAAAATCACGTGATATAATAACTTGGTCATTTAAAAATCACGTATTCATCACATTATAATTTAATTTCTTACCATGTCAAGTAGTTGAAGTAACTAATCCCAACAATGACCAAATAAAATGAGCTCACCAAAATAATTACATAACCAAAACTTAACTCACAAATCTGAATAGTTACACGAAGTAACCATTGCAACGGAAACAATATGACATCCATCTGTTTACTGTAAGTATAAAACATTGCTACCCAACTTTGTTTACTTTATTTCTTACCTCAAAATTCCAATTTTCATATTTGAAAATTTGAAAAATAATAACTTTTAATATAAGAATATTTGTGTATTTTTAATATAGAAAGAAACAAATATTATAAAAACTTACATCAAAATAATTTTTACAAAAATACCTTTTAGATTGTGTAGGCCCTGCGAGCTAGGGGGCTGAAGCCACATTTATTCTTATTGTTTTCCGAACATGGAACGTGAATAAATCACTTTTCAGGTTCTTTAATTGTATGACATTGTACACAATTGTATGACATTGGTTCTTTAATTGTATGACATTGCACACAATTGTATGACATTGGTTCTTTAATTGTATGACATTGCACACAATTGTATGACATTGGTTCTTTAATTGTATGACATTGCACACAATTGTATGACATTGGTTCTTTAATTGTATGACATTGTACACAATTGTATGACATTGGTTCTTTAATTGTATGACATTGCAACCAATTGTATGACATTGGTTCTTTAATTGTATGACATTGCACACAATTGTATGACATTGGTTCTTCAATTGTATGATATTACACAAGATGAGTTCTAAGTTTTGAGGCAGTCTGAGGCACTGTATAACACTTAAAACTTAGAACTCATCTTTTATGACAAAAATTATGATAAACGTTACATCACCTTATCAGTATACCAGTGTTTGGGGACATATGATGTCATAGCAGTTACGTGATAAGTATTGGTATTTTGGAGCAAGTTTGAAGCAGAATTTGAAATACATGATTTTTAAAATATTATTTTTATTAAAAATATATTGTTAAATACTTTTGTCTATATTAAGTACTTATGCTTGCTTTTAAACATTTTCCCAAAAATAATCAATGACCCAATCGAACTTATCAGATCAATGGAAAACAATCCATGATGAAATTTGAATTCTAATTTAAAAGTTTATGTAAAATTACATCAGTTTTATAGTTCACTTGGCAGTACACGCCAATTTTGGCGTGCCATATGATGGCAAAGCATGCGGCATCTCGTTTTGCAAAATCAATATGTACTTCATTATTTACTGATTTGAAAATTTGTCCAACTTTCGACATATTAAGTATATGTCAAAAGATTAATATATACATGTTAAAAGATTAGGAAAAAAAATAATTATACGTTATAAATTTTGATAAACATTACCAAATATTCGCTCAAAATAAATATGGCCTGTAAGTGCCCCCTGAATCTGTTAAACTAACTTAAAATTGTAGTAGCCTTTAAAAACACATATACATAAGTATGTACACATGCACATACTCCAATGGTGGACTTGCTGTCAAAATATTTTTTGTTTTTGATTGATGGAAGAAAAAAGATATGTATGAAAGAAGTGAATATAAAAGGAAATGTGGAAGACCAAGAAAGACATGTATTGACCAAATCGAGCAGGGTCTAAAACGTTGAATATAAAAAGTTCCTTTATTTTTATAGATTTTATAAAAATGAGGGGTATAGACATATCTATATTAACCATTTTGCACTCAATCAGTTTACAGAGATATGTTGAAGATACTTGCAAAGAATTTTCTCAAATACATTTAATTTTTTTATTGTTTACATAATTTGTTATTTTTAATATTTTTGAATAACATTCAATAATTATTGTCACTTGTGCAAAAAAAATATTTAAACATATACCAAGTAGTTGA
This sequence comes from Druceiella hillmani, assembly GCA_039881145.1. Taxonomy (NCBI): domain Eukaryota; kingdom Metazoa; phylum Arthropoda; class Insecta; order Lepidoptera; family Hepialidae; genus Druceiella; species Druceiella hillmani. The sequence goes on along the minus strand of JAYKKI010000089.1, from coordinate 5,853,637 downwards.
AAAAAACCATAAAATAAATCAACATACTCAAAAAGATTTTAACCATGCAGCTGAATAAGCTCATCAATTAAAATCTTTTTCACCAAAGTTACATAACACACGCACTTGGACTTAGTATGATTGCGAAACTATACCTTGAAAACATTTTACCAAACCATAGAGTATGTTGCGAGGAAATGATAGACAAATAATTTGCGACATGCGCATGTTGAGAATGCATATAATAAATACTTTCACTTCCTCATTGGTCACTTTATGCCACTTTTTTCCACTAAAAACACGGAAAACAATAATTCTTTAAAAAGATGAGAAGTAAGAAAAAGGCAAGGATCCCACAGGTGGCATATGTTTAAGTCCAGCTAATTCAAAATACGGAAAAGTTGTTAGAAAGTGATCTTCTAGTGCAAGGACTGCACTAATCTCCATCGTGAATCTCATCCACACCTTATCTTTGTTTCATTACTACTATCTTCGTAATTCTATGATGAGCAGCATGGATTTCCTGTTGAACATTCAGTGGTCTACATGGTCTTGCATGTCGTCTAGACAATGTCTCTTATCATTTTGACTTTGGACATCAGTAGATGTTGCATATTTTGACTATTAAATAGCTTTCGTTCATGTAGACAACATTATCTTACTAAATTGCCTTGACGAAGCAGAATTCCCTGTTCCACTTTTACGATTTTTCTCTTCATATCTCGGATATATAAAGCAATATGTACGAGTGAGAAACTTTATATTCGAGACTTACTTTAACGTGAGTTAGGGTTCGAATCTCGGACCTCTACTTTTCACTCTTCCAGTCAATGATTATTAGCTGTGTGGTAAAGACTGGGTGTTGTTTGCTATTCGGGGACGATATTCAATCTGCGATTGATGTTTTGTGGGCATATGGTGGACGTAATAAAAAAATTGTTTGGATACTTTAAATTCATCTAATAAAATTCAAAGGATTTTCAATCCGTGTCATCAATTCACCTGCTGTACACGACGTTAGTGCTAAGTCAATTAGAATCCTGCTCCATCATTTGGAGTCCACACGAAGCTGAATAGAGCTTTATGATTGAACGCACCTGAAAGAGGTTCCTATGATATTTGAACATGAGACACTATTTTGCTACTTATTTCCTGCTAGTTACGCTAGGTTTCCATTCTTTGTAACTTGATGAAAGATGAAAGATGAAAATGCGCTTCTGAAGTTTATTATCCAGCTATTGAGAGGAAATACCTTTATTATTGAGTAACATTTCATTCTTGGTAGCGGACAATTTCTGTGCTCACGCAATCATCACTTTTTTGCTATACCACCTTTTAGAACCAAATTATATTGGAATTCTCCAGTTCTTGTCAGCTGTTCAACCACCTGATAGCGGTTGCACTAAAGTGTGATTTGTTTATGATGAGTGAAAGTAAATTTGTTAAAATGAGTCAATGTTGTCTTTTGTTGTTCTTATGTGCTTTTATATTCAAGTTTAATCTATAACTTTAAATGTTGAGCCATTAATTCTTTATTGTTACGAATATCTGTAAATAGAAAATACTACATCAAAAAAAGTTTTGTTGGACACTACCATTGTCCAAGAAAACTTTTTATGTTATGAGCTGAAAGTGACACTATTATGTTTATATATGTAATATAGTGTAAGTGTATTCAGTGTAAGTGTATATAGTGTAAGTGTACATATAGTGTATAATCGCAAGTTATATGTACACAAATTGATGTTTTTGCAAACACTCGTAAAACAATTGAACTTTTCAAATATAAATTGAGAATACATAAACATTAGCATTCCGTATTTGACAGCTGTCAAACTAAAACCTGCGAAGTTATTCTTTCTTTTAAATATTTCAAAACTATTTCGAAATGCAGCCAGTTACTAAACATGTTTAATTAAAAACGAACATATACCATCTATTAGCATATATTTGAAGTTTTTAATTGTGAAACACGGAGCCGATAAATTGCCCTCTTCATTCTTTGGCATTTATCGTAAACCGATGCTTGACTCTGTGATATATAACAGGATTAAAGAATAACAAAATCAGTTAATATAGACAATTGTTCATTCTTTTATTTCGTGTTTTATCATTCCATTATAATAAATTCCAGATATCAAAGAAATCAGAGATAGAGAATGCAATTCTCCGCCTAGACCAGACAGGCTGCAAGATGGTGTCTGTTTACCGACACCTGCGCACTCTGATGTCCGCGTTCCAGTCTGAGAATTCAGACCGAGGAAGCAGGATCTCTACCTGCAGGACAGATAATCAGTCAGTGCTGAGTAGTAATTATGATGACTTCATGAATTATTTGGTGGTTGGCCAAGGCGGTAAGTTTATTTCAGTCGTTTAATTACAGATGTGTTTTGTATGTTTTTGGTGTTGACATTCATAGAAATTGGAAGCCTACTATGTGAATGTGTAGCAGCAGCGTATCAAGATTAGTAATCAGTAACCATAATCTATTTGTGTATAAATATATATTGAGCTCCAAACGGCTAGAATTCTGAGCCGTAAAATCTTATAAAAAAGTATGTCCTTTTTAAGATATTTGGTGGTAGCACTGAAAGTACTTAAACCATTTTCAATATTGGTAATTTAAAATTGGTTATCTATTGAGTTACTTTGCTTGAATTTACAAATTGGTGGAAATTTGTGTGTTTCACTCAAGGTGAATTTAATATGAGAAAATTTTTGTTCTATGATTTTTGTGATTTCCATCATGGTCGCATTAACAACTCCATACATGCAGACGAACGACCAAATAATTGATTGGCGTAGAAATTATGAGTCATCCACCATATATCTCCGACCTCACACGGTACAATTTTCATTTTTTTCTCAAGAATAAAAGATTAACTGTAAAGAATATAATTCTCAGACGCTGAAAAATTGGTGAAAGTCTTCGAAAAGGTTATAGAATAAATGTCTTAAGTTGGCCGGGAGAGTTGGCCGATTAATATGAAAATATGCATAAAATGGTCATACCCTTTTATTTTGATATGAAGAAATATAGATAGGCGAAGACAATACAAAAATTAATATATCTCTTTATATTAATTTTTGTATTGTCTTCGCGTAGTGCGTTTTTGTAGTGCGTTCAACATAACCTTGAAATAATAATATTTATCTGTTATTAAGGCCTTTGGGTTTGACCCTAAATCTTGAACCTGCTTTAATCATGTTTTATGAAGTCTATCTTCTTCTTTGTAGCTTTTAATTAATTGTTTAGATCTCATTGCAGTCGAGTTTCTCAATTTTCTTCAAATATTATACAAATACTTAGTATTTATGAACCGTTCTATATACAGATGTAAAGTTGAATACCACAAAGTTGCAGAGAGGTAATACTCTTCGACGCTCTGGAAAGAACAAAAGAATGCGTTTTCCAAAATTCGTTGCGGTTCCCTATAGTTATTCCAGTTCAAATATTAAACTTTTTGCAAATTATAATAGCATTTAATAATTCAATAGGTACGTTCCACTTGGCATCCAAGGTCATTGCGTTGATGATCAAAACGTCATTGATGAGGATTTTATTGTTCGCGACCGCTTTGAGCCTGTGACGACTCACGTATAGAGGTGGTTCGTTGCGGTTATTCATCTGTCAATTTAACTTTGACGCATTGATAAAGTTTACTTAAGTAAAATATGTCATCTTTGAAGATTAAACATGGTGATGGAGAAAATCACTTTATGTAACTCTGAAAAGTACTCAGTAGAAATAAAGGTTTCACCAGAATATGCAAAATGTTCAAACTGTCATTAAGTTCTTGTAGAAATTACAATTTTACTAGTGGAAATTATTATCTAATGATTGATATATAAAAAAAAAATACGAAGCTAAAATCTCTTTATTTTCGTCCAATATCCGCAATTTCCTCGTAGTTACGAATACGCATTGTTCATTACTTGTTCCACTTGGACTGACAGTTGCAATGTTGTCGAGCTTGTGGAATTGTTGTGATCACAGTCGTGGGCGTTGCGTGCAGTTAGTGGAACCATAGCCAACGTCATCAAGAAAAAATCTAAAGTTTTTTCTGTAAAATCAGAAACACCTTGAAATAAATAAGTTACCTAAATATTTTAAATGAAACTTGTGTCACACCATTTCAGGGTAATGTCGTTTTATGCAATGTAGGTTATAGGTACTTACTACAATGTAGGTTATAGATATTAGTTTGGTGAAAACTAAATGTACGTCTATGTTTGTTTCTTAACTGTTTGAGTGCCGATGAGCGCCATCGTGCTCATGTGCATACTAACCAAATTTGCCAAGAGCGCGATGGCGCTTGCGAAATCAGTTGTCGTTTAGCGCTCGGTAGGGGAGGTCGCTCGCACGCATCGCTAATTTTTTATCTTTCTACGTGTTACATAAAGTTCAAATAATAATATGATTAGTAATTATAATATAAAAAGGATCCAGGAAAAGAAAATGTTTAACCCATAATGTCGGAATACGAAAAAAATTCAACTTGATCGTTTTTCAAGTTGTGAAGAAAGTGATAGTGGGGGTGACATTGTGGTGCGCTCACAATTTGGCGTAATGCAAATTTTGAGTGATAATGATAATAGTGATGATAACAATTATTTTGCTGATACGGAGGATGTACCGGACTGTGAAAATACGATGTGACCTTGATTTAAGTTTTTGTTATCATATTTGTTCACAATATATATTTCCATAATTTTCTTTGTATTTTATTATCATTGTACAAGTTTTTATTAAGAAAACGCCGAAAAAATTATTAAAATTGGAAGAGATACAGTTTTTTTTTCGAGACAAGGGTAAATGACATCAAAAACAAAAGATTCCTTTGGCATTTTTAAGTATATACGAGTAAAAAACCATGGCACTAAAACGGTTAAATGAGCTGACAATTATGTAATTAACCTTCAATGGGACAATTGTTCTTTTTAATTGTTCAAAAAACGGTTTTTGCTATTTCTTCAGGACATTGAAGAAAACTACCTCACTGTGGCTTGTCGTATTTAAATTTTCACTTCCTTTATAATAGTTGACCCGAGAACATTGTTATTTACACTAAATAAATTCCAAGAGTTTTTTTCTAATTGCATAGAAATTTCTATATAGAAATAATAATTTTATCCTTGTAGTGTATTTCTTTTATTTTAATGGTTATTTTTATTTAAACTATTTCAAAGAGTAAACAATTTTAACAAATTATCCCAATTTTTATCTTTACTTTTAGACTCCACGCTAAACACAACTTCGAAAGCACAAGTCGCAGCTAAGACTTTCAGATCTCAAGTGGAATCTGTCTGTGAATTCTACGATGGTAAAAAGACTCAGACTTTGGCAGTAGATCCAAACCAAGCTTTGGAACTGAGTATGGATTTCGAAGCAGATAAATCGTGCGGGTCTAGCATTGAACCGTCTGGACTAGAGGCAGCCAGTAGCCAATCGAGTAGCGTTAAGTTCAGCGATGAGTTGAAGTATTTCTTGAAGAACTTCTGTTTGGAGAAGAATCGGAAGCTCGTCTTGGCTAGGTGAGCTTATTTTTTATAGATAAAAGTTATCACTCACCATCTCATGTGGCACTAAACTGTCTGTCAAGGCATACAGCTAACTTGCCTAGTGTGTGGATGATTATGCTGCTTCTGAATCGGACTCTATCACCATGAGGTTCTGTTTGATTCATCTTTAAGAGACACAAATGATTGTGATGGCCGAGCAAATAATAAGTATACTTAGTCTCGAGATTTCCAAGAATTTATTTTCACTTTCGAATCATCTTGATGTAATATAATGTTTGGATAGCCTGTTTATAAAAATAGCTCTAAGCTAAAGACCGCCTTAAGTTTCATTGAAATGGAATGAATAGTTATTGAGTTATAAATAAGCAAATACACACATCTTTCAAAATTAAGTTTTTTTGTTTGTGTTCCGGATGACTACTCTATTAACACTAAGTTGATAACAAGTTGCACTAAGTTGATCCCTGATGCAAGCAGAAAATTGGTAACGACTGCATTCTGATGCTGAATGCCGTGATTAAGTCATAAAAATTAATGGTTGATGAGGAGCCTGCTGAGACTAGTCTCAATGTGCTCATTGGTTGATTATGAAGTTTTCCTGTGTGCATTAGAATAGACCTCATGTGGTGGATATAGAAAGTGTGCCTAAGCCTCGGAGGTTTAGTTCAGTTCATTTGAGTTGAGTTGAATGCAGTTAACTACAGTTGAGTCAGTTTAGTTCAGCAGTAGACAGAATTGACCAAGTTGTCAAAGAAACCGCTGAGATTCTGTCGCTGTACTACACTATTAACACTAAGTTAATAACAACTGTATCCCTGATGCAAGCAGAAAATTGGTAATGACCGCATTCTAATGCTGAAGGCTGTGATTAAGTCATAAAAATTAATGGTTGATGAGGAGCTTGCCGAGACTAGTCTCAATGTGCTCACTGATTGGTTGATTATGAAGTTTTCCTGTGTGCATTAGGATAGCCCTTATGTGGTGAATATAGAAAATGTGCCTCAACTTCGGAGGTTTAGTTCAGTTCATTTGAGTTGAGTTGAATGCATTTGACTACAGTTGAGTCAATTTTGTTCAGTAGTAGACAGAACGGAGCAAGTAGTCAAAGAAACCGCTGAGATTCTGTCGCTGTACTACACTATTAACACTAAGTTAATAACAACTGTATCCCTGATGCAAGCAGAAAATTGGTAATGACCGCATTCTAATGCCGAAGGCTGTGATTAAGTCATAAAAATTAATGGTTGATGAGGAGCTTGCCGAGACTAGTCTCAATGTGCTCACTGATTGGTTGATTATGAAGTTTTCCTGTGTGCATTAGGATAGCCCTTATGTGGTGAATATAGAAAATGTGCCTCAACTTCGGTGGTTTAGTTCAGTTCATTTGAGTTGAGTTGAATGCATTTGACTACAGTTGAGTCAATTTTGTTCAGTAGTAGACAGAATGGAGCAAGTAGTCAAAGAAACCGCTGAGATTCTGGTCCTGGAAATTGCTGTTTCATTTCCGGATCGTACCAACAACAGTTAGCCAATTTAGTCCTTAACAATTTGATGTTATTAATAATTAACATCCACTAGAGTAATATTGTGTATAGTAAAAGAAATACAGACAGACCACATCTTATTGTTTTATTAGATGTATGATTATTAGATAAGTTAAGTGATAGCTTGAATATTGTAAAGAATGTTTTTGAAATACTTAAATATTTTCGAAGTACCAATTTCATTTAAATTTTCCTGTGATTAGTACAGGTTGATCGCTTAAGAGGCGCACAAATCAAAATGACAGCTTAGTTGGTCACTGAACATTTTCTCTATCATTTAATCCTTTTGGTGACGTCAATCTGAATGGCCATCTTTGGACATGCTTAAAGTTTTTGGACGTCAATAAAAATTGTGATCTACCCGAGATTTAAATTCCCAGCTCATTATATTGAAAATAAATATTATAAAAATAAATATTATATTTGAAAATATTTAATTTTTTGAAGGTAATTAATAAAATCAATCTCTTAATTATACAAACGCATTCATAATTTATCACTTGTTACCGGTGTGCGTAGATGAAATTCCTTTCTTTTTACTGAAATATTGGCACAAGAGTATGGTGATGAGAAAGAACAGTCTTTTGAAATTGAAGGGGTGTGAGCTCGTTTCTTCTCCAAGGCATGAAGTTATCTTCTGCATGCATTTATGAGAGTATGTCTGTAGTTACACCTGATAACACGAGCATAATATGGGATCTGTTTCAAAGAGGTTTTTTCAATCTTTCTAAATTGAATGTAGAAAATCACCCTAGATGCGCATTATCAAAGAAGACAAAATTGTATTCTTTGAATCCGTAAAATCAATGCTCGGTTCTGTCACAACAGAGTACATCTTTCACATATTGCAAAGTACATCTTTCACATATTGCAGAGTACATCTTTCACATATTGCAGAGTACATCTTTCACATATTGCAGAGTACATCTTTCACATATTGCAGAGTACATCTTTCACATATTGCAGAGTACATCTTTCACATATTGCAGAGTACATCTTTCACATATTGCAGAGTACATCTTTCACATATTGCTGAGTACATCTTTCACATATTGCAGAGTACATCTTTCACATATTGCAGAGTACATCTTTCACATATTGCAAAGTACATCTTTCACATATTGCAAAGTACATCTTTCACATATTGCAGAGTACATCTTTCCCATCATCCCATATTTCTCACTTCGCTCAGTTTTCTTAAAACAAAAGCACTTTAATGTCTGGTTTCTGTTATACATCTGACAGCAGTTTATATATTTGATATTCCAGTTGAACACTATTACCACCATCAGCCAGTCTCAAAGCCCCATCAGTGACCCGTAACAACCCGACCTCATAAAAAAGGAGAACTTCAAAGGTCGCCTAATAGTATTTCTTATTTACTGTCAAACGTTTCCACTCAATTAAGTTAAAGACCATTCCTTCGCAATGAGTCATTCAGAACCTCCATTTTTTCTAAAAAAAACTTCCCAAATGTTTTGCAATAACTCAAAGATCTGTCCACTCTCAGCCAATCACGGTGATTAAAGAAACCATATACTAAGAAACTATGTGATTATTAATTCGAAGTAAGTACCGTATTCTGCAATAAATTGCGACATATAATAGCTGGGTTTCGGCTAAGTTTTCCCAACCTACTTAGAGGCACTCGGGAAGAATAGCCTAGTAGTCTCGCCTTTAAAAATCGGCTAGGACCATCTAGCTTGCCAGTGAGCACAGACAATCTTACGGTGCATCTCTTTCTGGTACAAAGGGATTCATCTTCTAGGAACTCAAAGTGGACCGATTCTGCATCAACACTTCTTCCCCCCACTAGGTCAAAGCTTGCTGCGTGTTCGTGATTGGCAGGTGTGTCTCTTACCCAAACCAACAACACATCAATTGAACAAGCTCTATAAACTTTGGTCAGAGCAATAATCGACATATGCTGTAATCTTAATACAACCTTTCTAACCTGCTGGCCCCGACGAACCAAGGAGCCCACATTGATAGCATATAGGCTAATATACCAAGGTATATATTGCTTTATACATTAGTCTGAGAGTTGAGGTGTTCAAACTCCATCCCGCACCAGCTAACTGGGACGAGGTGTGGAAAATCCATCCTGGATGCCTAATGTACTGCACATGTGGCACTAAGCAACGCTTAGATCTGCCTAGTAGTTAGGTATACCCATTTTCACAATAGGCTATTTGACGGTATCGAAAATATACCACAATTCGGGGTCATCATCAGAATAAGTTTATATTTTATTAAAAAAATGTAAAATAATCACAATTTTTTTTTAAATTCAACGTTCAACAACAGGCGAGTAAAACGCATTCATACCATCATTTGATTTTCTTATCCTTTTTGTTTATAGGCTTTGATATTGATAATAATATTTAAAACACAAATATTACTTACATCGAAATGATCTTCACACATAAAAACATTTGAGTGAGCTATAATACTGTTTGGATCTCTTCAGGCTAATTGCAACCACTTTATTGACTTTTAAAATTCGTTGGCACTGAAACGAACACTTTGCACGGCATTTTTATAGACGTATTTGTACATTGTGTCGCTACATACCATTTATACAGCATTTTAATATGAAAATAAATAATAATACCCTTTAGCGGGCAGACCTGTTTATGTTTTCATTGTGTGTGACGTCACACTAGCTGCCATTACAGAAATTGCGTTTTTAGCGCGAGTTTGAAAATTCAAACTTTAGAAGTAATTTATATAAAAAATACGGCATATGTCCTGGAAATATAAATGTAGTGTGCTTATAATACAAAATAGAACAATTTAAGAAATCAAGTCACGTAGCCTATTAGCTCCATCACTAGCCGACAAATATGCGGATGTCTGCTTAAAGTTTAATGTTTTTGTAACATTTATGCTTTTCATGAAGTAATATGATACAATGTAGGGCTGATTACATCATTATTCTAAAACACTCCCGTAAAGACTTTTATTTATTGTAAACAAGTTATAACTTGGTATTGTATAAAACAAGTTAATCTTCATATTTTTTAGCGGTAAATCACTCTGGATTCATCAAACTTTGGATAAGAGCATTCTGAGGCTGTATGACAGTCTGCACCGCGGGAATCCAGAGCAAAGACTGAAGAATAAGGAGCTGTTTATATCAAACCCCTGTAAAGAAGCTCCGTGCCTGGCGATGGAACATCTGGCCAGGATATCTCAGGAGAACTGGTTGAGAAGGTTTTCGGACAAGGTTAAGTCAAAGTTGGGCTCCGCCGGGTGGAAGGATGAGCATCATTGCGGTAAGTTTTAAATTATTTCGTTAAGGAAATTTGGCCACATTGATTTCTTTTTTTTAACTAAATTTTTATCATTTACACAATTTGTGAAATTCTCATTAAATAATATATATAAATATATTCTCTAACAAGGCAGATACTGAAGAAATGTTGGTTATGGGAAAATTCAAATCATAAGTTTTGTTATAATCATATGATTAAGTTTTTAATAAAAAAATTATTAGGAAGGTTGTTCTCATCGTCGAAATAAGAATTATTAAAAATTTATTTAGTTTACTTTTAAAACAAAAATTTCTTACGTTATTTCTTTTATTACGTTTTTACTTGCAGGCAAAAAATAGAAATTATTCAATTATTATAATTGCATTTTCAATTCAATTTAGGCGTCCGGTTTTTAGGATTTCATATCTCAAAAGGAACGCTCACAAGATCATTCGGGTGTTTGTACATCTGTTTTGATTTAAAAAAGTATTCGACTAAATTGATAATGATATTTTTAAAGTAAAATGATTGGAGTCGATTGTCACTCTCTCAAATAAAATTTTTCACCAATTTCCGATTCGACAACAATATTTCTAGTTTGAAAGTTATGTATCCTAATCTTGCATTACTCAATCTAGAATTGTCAGCAATACTTGTCGCCTTCTGCGTTTCGATGGTTTAAAACTCTTCTTAGGCGTTAATGGTCAATCTGATGGGTGAGATATTTCAATATGATATCGACTCAGTATTCCAATGGAGTCTGGAGCAATAAGCTAGATTTTAATGTGGAATGGTGGCATACTCCCATTTACTTATCCCCCTTGTGCACAGTTAAGAGCTGGGCGGAGTTACACTCAAAAGGGTTTCATCTGTGTGTTTCTCTTGATGTAATTATGGATAATCATTTCACAGTCATGTTATGGAAACCCGTCAGAAAGCTTTCAAAGTACTAGGATATGGTATTCCCACAATTTTCCTGATATCAAATGTATAGTGGCTTTGTTCAACTTTAGTCTGTAGTATCTTTGAAACGAATGCAGTCGTCTGGCTCGAAATAAAGCTACTTATCCTCATGCCGAAGAAAACATTACAAAAGTATAATAGGTTTTTCTATTGCAAAATGTATGGGTTATGCTTATTTATTCCCTTCTGTATTTATAAAGTGTTCGGATGTAATTCCATTCAACTCCGATGGGAATTGCTTTCGATCATGCATTTTGAAATGATTAAAAACCATTACATTGATAACTCCTCGACTTTGAGGTTAATGGCCCTTTATACTCCTGATGGTTACGTGATAGGACGATGTCTTAGTTTATTGTACCTACGTAGAGCATGCGTGAATATCCCGTATCATTACCTCCATAATTGAAGAAAAATTCAAACTCGATTCTGACACCAAACTTTCACTGTCCACTCAAGTAATCAAATGTCTGAAAAAAGTCATACCTCCTCTAACCTTACTTTTTATGTCTTATTTTCTTCCATATTCCTTTTCCTTAAAGCTTTTCTTTTCACTACCTCCTCAATTGTGATCCAAAGCCCCATCATGTTAGAAGGGGCTTTTTCAAATTGTGTTTTTGTTTTTTTTTTCTTGTTTCCCAAAATTGTCTTACCATATTTTGGAATTATAATTTTTTGCTATTTATTTATCCTATTATATTAATGCGCTGAAATTCTGGTTGACTATAAGAGATTGCTGCTGTAGCAACAAGCTCATCAGATGAAAGTAACAAATCAATATTCTTGATTTTTTGGGGAGATTTTGGTCTTGCGATGTCTGTGATGTCTGCTCTTTCTGCCTCTACAAAATGTATATGTATTAATTTGAATGGTCACTATTATTTCTATCCATTTTTATTAAAAATATTTGAGAAAACGGGACTGCCAAAGTCAATAATTCACAATATACTGAAAAATTATGTATATTAAAAATTTACTTGGAATTCGCTTAGTGTCTCTTTTCCATCCTTCTAAACTATAAATATCATTGAGGTATTATTTGCACAGAGCCACAATATGCATTCGGTTCATGGGCAACTGATTTGCGGTCCATTGACCGCAGTTGCATTACTTGTTCGTGAGTGTTCAACATGTCTACACTTTTTATTGATTTGTGTAAACGTTCAAAATGCTAATGTATGCGATAAGTTACTGTACATATCACACAATAAACGTGTCAAAAATCGGTGAAGGAAAATAAATTATGTAAATAAAAATTGTTTGGGACTTAATTACTTAATGATTTTATGTTTAAATCCAATTTACTGTATTTATTTATTGAATATTTTATTGAAACAGCCAATTTTAATGTTCATGCTGTCACGCTCAGCTCTGGCCTTATATGCTGATCAGCTCAAAAAGGAAAGATTAATCAGTGTCAAAAGGAAACACTACTTTCTCTTGCTTCTGCATGTAAGTGAATAAGAAATAAAAGTCTTTGCTGGAAATAAATCAAAAAATACGATCGAGTCGAACTATTAATAGTAACATAATTGTAACTTGGTATGGTTTGAAATGTCTTCTTTACGCAAATAATATCTCAATTTAGGAATAGTTTATTTCGAAGCGCTTTCATAATTTTGAAGCACTTTTACACAGGTCTTCTTGAAAATGGTTATTACAATGAAGAGAGTCTACAGAAAGAAAGATCAGTTGTGGAACCTTTCTTTGCGTTTGACTATAAACCTTAATAACCTCTCAAATTTCCCAGTTTTCACTGAGGTTTACTTAAAAATAATTACAATTCAAAATGTAAAATAAAAAATGTAGATTTTTTCCGATCCAACTCATGAGAATTATTAAGAAAATGTGTGCAAGAGCCATAATATGTACTGAGATCAAGTCTAGAATTATTTATAAAAGGCAAACATGTACAACATGATTGCTGTATTTGTCTTCTTTGACTACATCAATCCTCCGAGTTTTATAATAAATATTATATATACATTTTAAATACTTGAACTTACCTCATATATCGGAATAATGTTTTTGTGAAAAATGTATTGATACATCCTATACTACCTGTATTAAACGAGCAATTCTTATATATATATATATATATATATATATATATATATATACATATATATACGTATATATATATATATATATATATATATATATATATATATGTATATATACATATATATATATATATATATATATATATATATTTATGTATACATATATATATATATATATGTATATATATATATATAAAAACAATAACAGCCTAACCTAACCCATCACTCCTTTAATAAGTAAATAATCACAATTGACTAAAATAAAACCACGATTGTGCAAAAGAATGCAATGGGGTGACCGAGCACTGCTCAGTAACAAGAAGGAGGCTCAGGAAAATGAATGAATTGTTAGGTGGGTTAGGTTTAACCCAAGCAACAATTCATTCTTGTTGCTAATGACACTTTTAAATAAAAAAAACTAAAAAATGTTATTCTTGACAGTTTATTATATATATATATATATATATATGTATATGTATATATATGTATATATATGTATATGTATATATATATATATGTATATATATATATATACATATATATACATATATATATATATATATATATATATATATATATATATATATATATATATATGTATATATATATATATACATATATATATATATATATATATATATACATATATATACATATATATATATATATATATATATATTATATACATACATATATATATATATATATATACATATATATATACATATATATATAAAAACAATAACAACCTAACCTAACCCATCACTCCTTTAATAAGTAAATAATTACAACTGACTAAAATAAAACCACGATTGTGCAAAAGAATGCAATGGGGCGACCGAGCACTGCTCAGTAACAAGAAGGAGGCTCAGCAAAATGAATGAATTGTTGCTAATGACACTTTTAAATAAAGAAAACTAAAAAATGTTATTCTTGACAGTTTTATTTAAATTGTCATTTAAACAAATGAGGAATATTACATTTTTTATGGAATCTGGATCTGGAATTATGGAGTTTGAAAATGCTATTTCCACAGAGTTCTTTGAACCAGCAACATAAAATAAATTGTGAACTGTTTCTCGTTGTATCCGCTATACACAGATTTAACATATTAAGTCATAAAACTCACAACTTGACAGGGTAATAAAACAACCTACGTAACAATTTGAAAAGAACGAAAAAGGTGTTGACAACACAAAATGAATGCCAATTTCAGTTAACATTTTATTATTAACCATTTTAGTGCCATTGTTTTTTACTCGTATATACTTAAAAATGCCAAAGAAATCTTTTGTTTTTGACGTCATTTACCCTTGTCTGGAAAAAACTGTGTCTCTTCCAAAAATTATCCAATTTTAATAATTTTTTCAGTGTTTTCTTAATAAAAACTTGTACAAGGATAATAAAATACAAAGAAAATTATAGAAATATATATTGTGAACAAAAATTATAACAAAAACTGAAATCAAGGTCACATCGTCATTTTCACAGTCCGGTACATCCTCCGTATCAGCAAAATAATTGTTATCATCACTATTATCACTATACTTAAAATTTGCATTACGCCAAATTGTGAGCGCACCACAATGTCACTCCCACCCACTATATCACTTTCTTCACAACTTGAAAAACAATCATTTTCACTCGAATCAGTTTCGTATTCCGACATTATGGGTTAAAAATTTTCTTTTCCTGGATCCTTTTTATATTGTAATTACTAATAATATTATAATTTGAACTTTATGTAAAACGTAGAAAGATAAAAAATTAGCCATGCATGCGAGCGACCCCCCTACCGCGCGCTAAACAGCAACTGATTTTGTGAGCACCATCGCGCTCGTGGTAAATTTAGTTAGTACGTGCACGAGCGCAGTGACGCTCGTCGACACTCAAACGGTTAAAATACAAACAAATGTATGTTGTATGCACGTGACAGAAGATAGTACCTAATGTACAAAAATGTTACGTTACGAATGAATATGAGAATAAGTTTTTGACAAACTAAAAACAGTATCGTTTTTACGAATTATTAAAATACTTTTATACAACACACTACACCGTATTTAGCTATGATAAATAATTTTGATTGATTGCAATATGTATGCTATGGGACTTCATATAAGAAAATGGGATTTCTGTAACTGAGTGTTTATTTTTTACCACCAGATGGCACTGATGGCAGTTTACACAGCCATCAGTGCCATCTAGTGGTAAAATATTTATTTTTTTAATAACCATATTAAAAAAATATATATTTTTATAAATATATATTTTTTTAATAATTCTATATTTGTTATCGACATTGTACCCTATCAAGTAACTTTGTTATTTATTTTTCACTACAGTCTGAAGCCTATGTCATCATTGTAACCTACGAAATAGGTCCGTTATCCATTTTTTGACACTTTTGATGTGCAATACTGGAATAACATTTACATTCAATAATCCATATTTGCATAATTCTACGTTTTTGTCCTATATACAGTTCATAGGGACTCCCACCTTCTACATAACTTTTTTCAGTTCTATTTGCAACATTTCTACAATAGTTTTGTTTTCTCTTTCTTTGCCACCATTCTGCTCTGGAGTATATTTGACTCTATACTCCAGTTAACTATTTTATCAGTTATATTGAAAACTTCACTTTCCCACGGTATTCAACCGCCTGATCTCGATTGCATCAGAGCGTGACGTGTTTTTGATGAGTAAGAGTAAACTTGTTGGAGTGTGCCACCGACGTGTGTTGCAATGTTATTAAATTTAATTAATTGTCCTGTTATCATTATTGAAATGCAAAGGTGCTAAAACTGTAATGTTTCCTAAACTTTATGTAAATAAATAAATTAATAACATATATTTATTACTTTATTTCTTGTTAACAATTCTTGATATATTAAAAATATAATATAATCGCATTTGTCTAGATAACTTTTACTATTTTATTGTATTTTTTCCTTATTGTTAATCGGTGAATTGTTTGCTTTTTTAACCTAAATAATACCAGTTTTTTTTAAATTATATATTTCTGTAATGCTAGGCCCAATTTCGCCGGTTTCCTTTGAACGTAACGTTGTCAGCAGTAATTTGTAACAAAAATAATTTTTTTAATACGATAAACATCTTTTGTTTCCAGATATCGAATCGTCTCTCGAGCAAGAAGATTCAAGATTGGATAAAATGAAACGACGTCTCAATGAAAATTCGCTTCTCTTAACTAGAACGTCCAATCTCCTTGTGAATTCTGATGAAAATATCAAGTTTTGGATTGGTTCCGATTTGGGTCAATACATATCGAGGTCTAGGACCGTAGAGGGTTTGTGCTATAGTGAATACCAGCAGGTCTACAAGGAGTGCGTTAATGATAATCTGTATGCCAGGTTTTAGATTAATAGGCAACTTTTATTTCATTTATTAGAAATTATGTTTAATTAAATATGTATTGCTGCTATACGTAGTTTCATTTATCTGACGTAAACAGTTTATTATACAAATATGCTATTACTGCTGACTTATATTGCTTATTCTCTAAATAAACAATATAATCGTGGTTCATCGTGCTGCATTCAAATATTATGGCAAATATTTTCTGAAAACACACGTATAAATATGTCGCTTGTTCATTTTTTAATTGTAAATCTGTAAATGGCATTGATTTCATCATTTTTAGCTTATAAAGAAAAAATTTGAGTGTTTGGAAATGGGAGATTCAGTCTATACAAAAAAAAGCAGACTTTGAAAACAAAATAAGTATAAATAGGCTAGAATTTATCTAAATGCAAATAATCTCTTGCAAATACTACATAAAATATTTTGCAAATACTTGTAATATCCTAGTTGCTTCATGCCTTTGTATATAACTTGAACATACTTAACTACTTTGTTACTTGCTTAAGCTAAAACTAGTAGAACTTGTCTGAACTAAAAGCATTTACTCCTCACCATTTTGGAGTTTCTGTCACCATCTTCCGCTCTCCATCATTAGATCCTGGCCACCATTTGTAACCGAAGGACTCATTAAGATAAGCCAAACGAGCTCGAAATTGATGAATCTACGGATTGTGATTTTGGTTTTCTGCTACCTCCTTCTGGTTACATCATCAGACCTTGGACACTATTTGTGACTGAAGTACTTATAAAGACAGGACAAATGAGTTCATACAGTCCCAGGGGAAATTTTCCAGGGGAGTCCTATACTCCGTTGGAGAGTTCATATTCAGTTCCTTACCATATTTATATGGGACCACCTGGTAACTGTACCTGACTATTTAAAAAGAATTTTCAAAATCGGTTTATCAAATGAAAAGTTAAGAGTCAACGTACATGAAAAATAAAAAAATATGCAGGTCGAATACTACCTTTTTTTAAGTCATTTAAAAAGTATCTAAATTTTTTTTTCATTAACTTTTTTTCAGTCATAATTTGTTAATAATTTAAGTGTCTTTATCAAAAAAAGAAATTCCACATAATAAAAAAAAACCTTAAAATCCCAATTAGGTGTTTAATTGTATTTTAAATTGCTATAATATTTTATATTGCTATTGTCATTTTATATTGCTATGATGGTGTTGCACTGCGTCCAGTGTACTGTGCGTTCCACAACGTTTAATTCTTTAATTGACGTCGAAAAAGTTTATGCCTATAATTTTGGATGTTAATTAAATCTCCAACAATTCTTGACATGGTTTAATTTTATTATTTTGGTTTGATTCTATTTTATTAGTTTTTAGGGTTTGTGCCTCAAAACGAACTCATAAAACTTATCACTCACATATCACATACGACATTCAACTTTGCGTCACAAGTAATATGGCTTTTATTATCCCGTATTCATATAATTCGATGTGTTAATTATATTTTAAGAACATAACTATAAGATAGGTAACTTATAAATTTGACAAAAAAACATGTATCAATTCACAGATAGCTCGGATGGTGTAGTAAAACAATAAAGGGGAATCCCTGAATCAAATTGTTGTCTGTGACGAAAAGTAGATCCGTCATGACAAGTAAGAGTGCTCACAAACGGAGACAAATTGGAAGAAACTCTCAATAGTTTCATGCGATTTGGGTTGACTTATGACAGATGTGTACTATCAAAGAATGCCAGTAATTGTAGGTAAATCAAACAAACGAAACATATCAATTGCTCTTTCCTACTGTTTCTGTACGTTAACTTGAATTATACGTAACATAATTCAACCCTTGAGTGTCCAGGTACAATGTACGGAGTCAACCGTTTTGCCGTAACCCCAAAATTTGGACAACCTCTGATATTTGATTGTATTGAAATTTTTTTATAAATAGAGAAGTATAGTTATAAAATAGTCAACGTATTTTTATTACAACTGTGTAGTTATGAGTGTAAAAAATAATGAATACGCAGAAAAAAGTATTGTGAACGAAAACCCTTTATAAAATGCAATTTCTGTTATTACTATAAAAATATGTAAATGATAATTAAACATAAGTGTAAATAAAAAAAATTGCTTATCCTAATAAAAATTTATGTTACATTACGTTTTTGGTGAGCCATCTCAATAGTGTTCGCAAAATATGACAGTTGAAAGCAACTGACGGAAGAGAATTACTATTGTAAATAATAATTAAAACTTTTTTCGTCTTAATGTATTTTTGTATTCAAATACGTGCAAATCACTAACATTAGTAATATTTTTGTAATATTATCGAATTGACGATATTATTGATTATATAATTGATTTAAAAACAGTGGGTGTTGATTACATTATTGAATTGAAAACAGTGATTCGGGCTATTGTCATATGTTTTGCCAGTTTTATAAAAGCAACATTATTTATTAAAGAAACAAAACAATACAAATATAAAATTGAAAGAAAACACAGTCACATAATTTTCAAAAAATCGTAGCAGCAAAAATAACATTATGCTACAGATGACTGTGTCATCATTTGGTTCTTTAATTCATCTTCTTTCTTGTGATATGTAATTGCCTATATATATATAAAATATTATATATATGTCGCTGTCAAAGGGGTTGTCTACAAACAAAACAAAAATCTTGGAAATTACACAAACTCTGACTATATGGACCACATATGTTATGTTGTCAAGTTCATCTGTTTAGAAGTGTAGCACGCATCGGCTTTCCCTGTTACACGCGCATCACTCGCACACAATGAAGGCATAAATGAAAAATCAATTTGGCAACATACCAAATTCGTACGTTAGTAGTTAATAGTTTATAAACAAAATATATTAGCTTAAAACAGGACATCTAGTGACGTTATTAAAAATGAAACAAGTAAATTTTGCCAAGTAACTTGTGCATTTATTTCCTAATTTGCATCTTATATAATAAGGTAATTCACAAACTTATTTTCTAAATAAGACATTTTATAACAAATGTCTTCAATATACGTTTACAAGCGATATAAACAGCATTTTATGTGCATATGTAACTATCAAACTAAACTGGTAACATTAGTGAATACGGGAGAAGAAACACAAATTAAAATATGGCTCGTTTTACATTTGACGATTTTGTTAAGTATGAATAAGTTATAATTTCTTTAATTAATTTTTTTTATGATCATTTCTCAGTTGTCAATAACTATTAAATGAAACTGGAGATTAGTTTAATAATATCTTTTATGCAAGAGAATATGTGTGCTCCAAGTTTCATCTGCACTTTTCATGCCATCTTTGTATAAACAAGTAGAGATCTTAAAAATTATTTTATTATATCTAATAATGCCCAAGAACACAAAAAGTGTTAAAACTTACAAAATTTAATAAAAGGCTTCACCTTTGTGATATGGGCCAAATGGCAAATAAATATAGAGCATGTAGTTGAATACGACAAAGCCCCATGGAGGGATAATTCTTTTCATTGTTCTGAGGAGAACAGAGGAAATCGTTTTTCGAAATTTGTGATGATTCCAATGTTTATTAGAAGAATAATCGTATTTTCAACATTCTCCATTTTCATATTATAAAATATTTAAAAATTCAATGTTACCAGTAAAAAAATTAATTATTTTCTATAAAACCAAAAACATTTGAAGGTTTAGAACAGAACATATATTTTTGTTCATTTCATAAACTTGTTGAACATTACGTACTTAACCCTCAAGCAGATAAGTGATTTTTTAAAATTTTTTAGTCATAATTTTTTATACATAATTTTAAGGCATATTTCGCTGTCATTTTACCAAGAATCACCTCTGCGTAGCTGTGTCGTATTCAACTTTATAGCCTATATAGAACAGAAAATATCTATAATGGAATATAGGAAATCTTTAATAAAGTTATATTTTGAAGTAGACGCTGATTTGTTCAATACTGTAAATTAATGAATGCATATATGTGTAGAAAGGCTTTATAAAAAATTGTGGGGCAAAAGTAAAATATTTATTTCGAAACGTGAATACTTGGTACTGAAAAAATGTGCAATACGGTTCTAAGGGAGACAATTACAGAAGGAACAAATTGATAGATATAAACAGGTAAGTAAATGTATACTGTTGAATATTTATCGGAGCAACTAAGGAAATATATGGCAGCCAACATAGCCTCTGTAAGAAAATAAGTTTGAGATATTTGGTTATTTTCATACCCCATTTCAGCCCTGTCCTACTTAAATATTGTGAAAAATGTCTATCTCACTATGTTTCGTAACTAAGATTTCTTCTTAGCATTTCTTCAGTCGTTGCATTTGGAGCATTAGTCATCAAGCCATTAATATAACGGTTGAAGAAAATTTGTCCACAGCCTCACATTTCGTTACTTAAAAATTTTTTTGAACTAATCAAGACACTTATAAAGTCATTTTTCCCTCTAAGTAAGTGAGGTAACAATGATCGTCAAATACGGTAGTTGACTCATTCTAAATTTGGATATTTTTCAAATAATATTGTGAAATATAAGTTAAACCAGTCTTGAAAAAAATTTTAAAATTTATTGAAAAATAAGCCAGTTATAGGCTTCTAAATTTGAAGATACAGATAAAGTTGGGTATATCCCTGCCTCTTTTCCTCTCGTAGAATATAATGTGCAATATTAAAAATGACCTCACAACATAGTATTGCCGTCCTTCTCTAAAGGTTAAATTTAAACTTTTATAACTCGGTCAATTTTTAAGATTATTAAAAAAAATTTTCACTTCATCATCTTGTACCTTGAAATTACGATAAATGAAATAAAAAAAATTTAGTCAAATACCCAATTGAACAATCTGTGCAGTTACATCATTATACAATTTATATTATAAACATCTTTTGATTTATTTCACATACTAACAATATAAACCATACATTGTATTCATTTTATACTGTATTTTCAATGTGTACATAATTCATTATCAATATGCTTGTTTCCAAAGAAACCTTATCAATAAAATTTTGGTTATCTATTAATTTGAGGGAATTTTCTATGTACAATATAACTGAAATTCAGAAATAAACATTAACTCTGGTCATTATTTTTTCCATTTTCAGAAAAAAGTTTTGAATGTCTGTTCCACTTTCATAAAAGAGTTTTGAATGTCTGTTCCATTTTCACAAAAGAGTTTTGAGTGTCTGTTCCATTTTCATAAAAGAAATTTGAGTGTTTTGTTTCATTTTCATAAATGAATTTAAAATACCTTTGTTCCATTTTCATAAAAGAATTTTTAGTATCTGTTCAATTTTCGTAAGAAAATTTTAAGTGTCTTTGTTACATTTTCATAAATGAATTGTAACAAAGACACTTAAAATTCTCATGAATTTGGTGCTTTGTTTTCTTAAAAGTATTCAGAATAACTTTGATAAAAGAATTTTGAGTGTCTATTCCATTTTCATAAAAGAATTTTGAATGTGTTTGGCCAATTTTCATAAAACAATTTTGAACACCTTTGTCTCATTTTCATAAAAGAATTAAATATTGTTTGAAAATTCTTTAAAGCTCAGTTCTGATTCTTTTTCATTACCGTGTTCGCAACCATGACAGAGCTTTTACAATATTACTTATTGGATGTTGTGTTTAATAATATTGGATGGCATATTTATATAACTTATTTTTTGATCCTATATAAGTTCCAAGATTGCCACATCAGATGCTGCGAGAGTTAATATTCTTTCACAAACTTTTACCTATCTCAAGTTTTGGATCACGGTTGTTAGTAAGAGTATCGTTTCCATTTCATTAATTTTTTTTCATGTATTGATTGTTCACCTTCTCTTTTCTATGAGTACCAAGGGTATTTATGACTATTGGATTATAGAAACCAAGCAAGAAACACTGATCGCTTGAAAATAACAGAACTTTTTTTACATGTTCGTCCATATCAATGCAGCATTTTATTGATAGGAAATAGTAAATGTCGTTGAATGTAAAAACTTTACGTCTCAAGAGAATTGGAGATTTGTTTTTGAATAAGTAAACTTTGTATTTTTTTTTAATTATAAATATTTCTTTATATAACACAATATATTATATATTTGGATATTATAAATAAATTTTATTGATAAAGATATGTAAGCTATAGGGACTTCATTTGGAAAATAACACCAATGTACCCAAAACTTTATTAATTAATTGCCAGATGTCACTGATAGCATTTGTCACGATGTCCATAAGAATGGTGTTGAATTGTCGTAGGTTGTCTTGTATCCGGAAGGCAGTTAAAATATAGATACTGTATAAAATTTATATTAGCAGCTGTGTCGTGAATGTTAATTATAAATAATTTCAGCTAATATGGAAAAATGTAACAGATTTTTTTATCATTGTAACAGATTTTTTTATCATAACTCAAGACGACATTTCACATTTTATAACATTATTTAGACTTTATTTGAATCTCTGATATGTGATTTATTAATTGAGGTGCATAACTATGAATGGGTTTCTAATTATCAAAGATAGTGTGCCTGAAGTTTTTGAATCTGATTAGTTTGTATAATATCTTGAAATTGTTCACCTAGTAATATTTCTTTCACTTTTTTCACTGAACTGTTCAAAATATTTGGTGAAATTGGTAACTTTTAGCATAGATCTCGGTTTAAATTTGGCTTCTATCAGTTTATCTCATATTTTTATGGGCATTTTTGATTACTTATTTTAAAGACCAAGGTTGATTGAATAATGTTGTCAAAA
Source organism: Druceiella hillmani (assembly GCA_039881145.1). NCBI lineage: Eukaryota > Metazoa > Arthropoda > Insecta > Lepidoptera > Hepialidae > Druceiella > Druceiella hillmani. Next base: position 5,830,195 of record JAYKKI010000089.1, on the reverse strand, counting down.
AGCTAACTATTAACAGGTCTTGTCTTGTACTTTTAGTCCAATTATTATTTGTGTTATCACATATTATTAGAGATTCCGCAATCTAGACACAAATTACGAAGTGGTAACTAATATAATGATAACGAAAAATAAAATAATAGCAATTTTGTGCTCGTTCCTACCATAGCTGCCTTTAGCTCATGTCGTATTTTGACCCTTTCCGTTTCTTAAGTATGTTCGAATTTTGTCATCTCTAAAGACTTCTCTAAATGCTAATCACGAACAGTGTTGTGGCAGCTTGTGTAATGATAATGGAATACGCTAGCAGTAAGGTGGAATATTTCACGCTAGCACTAAGGTCCTCAATGTTATCACAGTTGCCGCTATCTTGCCTAGTGGTCTATTGAATTTTATAGTATGAGTGTTATCCTAGCCGTCGCATGGTTTCCTGTATCCAGGGAACATAGGATGCAACACGTGTGTAGACGCCAGGGCGTGCACGTCGAGCGCATCCCGCTCCCCATGATACAAGGCCCGCTAGAGCCCATCGGCCGCCCCGCTCGCAGGCGAGGGGACCTCCTGAATCGCCACCGCACGCGTCTACACCCCCTGCTAAAATTCCTGCAATTGTGTTGAAGAAATATTGGTTTTAAAAAGAATGTTGGAATTGGAGTATTTAGAGAAATTACATAAAATGAAGGCATCTTTGAAAGACGATCTATTTGTTATATTCCACCAATAGGTGACAAAAGGATTTAAAGGTAAGTTAAGTGTGGCTTCCAAAAATGCGTAAAGAATGTGTTAGATACTGATAGCTAATAACATTTTTGCAATGGTAAAGTAAGAATAACTTTGGTCTGTTTGTCTCCGAAATCACAAGTTACATTTGTGTCATTGTGGTTCTAATTTTCGTTACATTTTTCATCAGCTTTAAAAAGACTTTTAGTTTCTTTGTTATTATTATTTTGACACATTGATGGTCAAACTTATGAGGATGTTAACAACAAAGTAAACATATTTTTTATCGAAAGCTACAGCAGTGGCACAGTTTTTAATTTTTTATGTCTCAGTATTTGTTTTTAAATTAATTTTGTCATAGAAATAATTTTTATTTACTAAAAAATATTATTTATATATACAGCAATTTTTATTACAATTATTTAAAAAGAAAAAAATAGGAGAAAAATAAAAGTTACACCATAAAAATCTATCTAGAAACAATGCCACTGTTGAATGTCATAAAACTTTTATGCTGCAGTCAATAACAGTACTAGGTAAAACTTGTTACCAGTAGTTCTAATAATATAGGTATAACTTGTTACCAATAGTTCTAATCATATAGGTATAACTTGTTACCAATAGTTCTAATCATATATTTTAGAGAATAATGTTTATGATAGGCAATCTGAGTATATAAACGAATAATAAGCAAATTAATCATTGAATGGCTTATATTTCTATAGTTCTTACTCAGAATAAATTTTTTAAGTGAGAAAACATGTAATAAAGATGCTCTGCTAAGGCTAGGTGTTTGCCCAATTAGAAATATAACAGAATATGCCACAAACACCATCAGATACACTGGAACTACCAACCTTCCATGTTTGCTGTAGTATTTGGTTCGAAAACAAGATTCTGATCTTCATATAGCATATTGCAATTATCAGATAGCTTTAGATTGTGTTAATAGTAATGTTCTTCTAAAGTGGCTTGAAGAGGTCAGTTTTTCACATATACCATTAGCTTTTATCTTCGTATTTAGCAGATAGGAACCAATATGTAAAATTTAACAAATACTGATCTAACTTATATTTTACACGTTTGGGAGTAAATCAGGTTTCGAATATTAAGCCATTTCTATTTATTTTCTTGGACTAAGCGACATTGGAAGGAGGAGCTACATTATATATGCCTATCTCGACCTTAAGCTTCATACTTCAGTATCTTGCGTTACCAACTGTCGAGGCCTAAAATGAGTGAATTAAAACTTAAGACTGATAAATTCTCAGTGGTGCTTGAAAAAGTTGCAAAAACTTTTTTAAAGTTCTGATATAGGAGACATTGTGGCTACATCTCCCTTATGCTATCTACTTCTTTTATCATTAGTAAAGAAATTTTGAGGAGATTTAATATTTTTCATTTTTTGCTTTTCGAAATATAGAAACTATAAAGATTTTCTGCCCCATATTATTATATCAGATATCCTTGTTAGCCATAAATAAATATACGAGAGCTCATGAGCACAAGTTGTTCGCCATAACGCTGTCTAGAACCAATCTGTATCTCGTAAACTGTCTCCTCGTAAACCATACCCTAAGTGATACTTAAATCTTATTGTACCAAAATTTTGTCATTTCTTTCTGTATTTGATTGTTAGTGGTTGTCTTTATCATTACGGTTAAAATTAATAATGAAATTTTTTCATCAGACCTGCACACAACATGGTGTCCAATATAGGCTGCTGTCTTCCTCCCAACACTTGATCCTTCCTGCACGTGGCTAGATCTAGAACTGGTACAGCTGCTGCTCTCAGAACCGGTGAAAATGTCTCCATGCTCTCTGTGGAATAAGCGAATCTCAGTCTGATATTGGTTTTGTTTTATCTTCCTTAGTTGTTTTATGTTTTTTTATTGATGGGTAGAGTATAAATGATAATATAGTAATGAAATACCACATTAATTTTTTTAATAAATTCCAGATTTTATTCAACTTCTTCTTTTAAGTTATTAAAAATATTACGTTAACGACAATATTTATTTCATTCTCAGTATTTCAATATTTATATAAACAAATCTGTTCAAAAATATTCTCTGAATATTCTTCCAAAAATATAATTAAATAATTTTGAACATATATGTTTGCTAAACACACTATGTTTGCTAAATCTTCTTAGCTAATCTTCACTAATCAGAAAAAAATATTAAAAACGTGAAATAATTTTCTTCACCCCTTTAATTCAGCACATTGGTTCACAATTAAATATTGATTATAAAGTTTAATATAATATTTAAAAATTGATTATAAAGCTTAATGTAAGATTATTTGCACAAACAGTTACACACAGTTACACAAACAGTATATACACATTCACACAAAAGACACATAGCACTATGCTTAGTTTGGTACCGACTTCAAAAATCTGTAACAATAGCAGTATTTTAATTTATTTTCGAAAATAGTATTGCACTATAAAAATTCAAATTAAATACTGTATTTTTCTTCATATTTTTCAATGTGTTTCTCATTTAATGGTTATTTGAAGTCGGTTAAATTTCACAATTAAATGAAACTACGTGATGTAGTATTATTTCTACTTTCTTTAATTTCTTTACCACAACCTAAGCAAAGATTTGCTAATATCCCACCTGAAGATGTTTTAATACAACGAAACCTACTACATACTCTACTTTCTTTTTGTGGTAAAGAAATTAAAGATAGTAGAAATAATACTACATCACGTAGTTTCATTTAATTGTGAATAATTAATTTCTACAAAATTAACTCCAAATATATTCAATACTTAATGTAATATTTAAATATTGATTGAAAAGTTTCTCACCTCACTAGACGTTCTCAACTCACCAGTAATAGATTTTCCACATAGAATAAAAGCAATAATGAATTTAGACGATTTGAATAAACTTGTTTAATATGTTATATTCTGTGGATGAAGTCCATGTCTATATCTATATGTCCATGTCTATATATATATAAAAGGAATAAATAGTGTCCTCACCTGACTCTGCTCCCCATCCGCTTACAGCACACCAAGTGCCAGGAGCAGGGTCTTCACCCGTAATGCAGATAGGGCGCACGTGGCTACCGAATGCAATCCCGCTCGCTCCGCGTCTTTTTACTGCCACCAACGCGATATCGTTGCTGTGGGGACCCACTGGGAAAAGGGCAAAAGAAATGAAGATGGCCCAGGCACAGTAAAGTTCGGAATATAATAAAGTAGATGTGTCAAGAGAAGAGAAAAAAAATAGTTAGAGACGGATCAAAAGGACATAATCGGATTACATTTGCAAATAGACATAACCATAGTTATTGTTTTTTAAATAAACTCTAAATAAAGAATATAGAGTTTATTTTAAAACTTTTCTTAAGTGCTAATAGCCAACCACCGAGAGTGAGCTGTTTAAATGTGATATTGACTCAATATTCCAATGGAATCCGGGCAACAAGCTACATTTTAATGTAAGCAAATGTGCAATGATGACATACTCCTGCTTATGTGTCCCCCTTGTGCATAGTTATGAGCTGAACGGAGTTAAACTCAACAAGGTTTCATCTGTGCGTGATCCCGGTGTAATTATAGATAATCATCTCACATTTCACAGTCATAATGTTGAAATCTGCCAGAAAACCTACAGCGTACTCGGATTTTTTGTATGGCATTCCAATCATTTTCGATATACCGAATGTTACTTTATTTAACTCTTTAGTTTGTGATATTCTTGAAACCAATGTATTCACCTGGTCTCCATGAGAAGCTACTTATATCTTCATGTTGGGCGAAATATTAAAATAGTTTAATAGGTTTTTGTATTAAAAATGTGGGTCTGATGTAATTAAATTTTTTTAAATTTTGAAATTATCTTATTGGTAACTCCTCGATATTGAGTTTAGAAAAGACAATGTCATAGGTTATTTCAACTGCCTGAAGATTTCGACTGATGAATATTCTACAGCATTCACCTGTCTTTCGTGTACTCACATTGTTCATGCAGTATTGCAAAATGTGCCTATATATTCTACTCCAATGACAGCTCCAGAAATAGAGTTATGGGGTTGCTTGGTGGTTCAGAACTGATCATTAAATCATTATTCAAGTTGCTGTGTACTTCTGCCGTATTCATTATTGTTATCACTTTTGTGTCTAATTTTTTTATAACCATTTGTCTTATGTTCTACCACATGATCAGCACTATGGGTAAATTTTTTCAAGAAACTGAATCATTACGAGATTCATGATTTTTGATCAAGTAGAGTCAGACGGAAGAATGATATTGAAGAAAACATAAGAGGTCATCAAAATAGACAATTTTTTTATTCAGTGAGCACACAGGTGATAAAAACCCAAATGTTTCATGATAGTTTTCAACTTAATTACTAATTAATCGATGTACTTCTTTACAATATTACGTTCCAATCAGTGTTCAACTAGACCTACTTGGTTTATTTTTATATTTTATTAAATTTGATAATAATATGTCATTTCTATAGGAGGACAGAGTTCTACTACCCCCTCATATAATGTGCAAACAATTTTTAACTTGACACCTTATTTACTAATTTGTGGTGTTTAAAAACTTCATCAGACGCTTTGCGAATTATTACCAATACCACTTAAGGTTAACACAAACAGTATTAATGAGTATTGTGACCCGAATTTCTTAGGATGTCTTATCATTTTCATTAAGAATACTTAATCAAACTTTAGTTACCTAACTCAAGTTTGATTAAGTATTCTTAATGAAATATTGGATACTAGAGGTGTGCAAACTGTATCAGTGAAAAGAAAAGATATATATCATTTGATTGGAAAGATATAAATCACTCATTTATATCTCTAGCTCAGTAGCTCCGTATCTCGGTACCCCGAGTTATTAGCGAAATTATTTATTGTGCATACGTTGAACCGTTGAATAATGATCATACAATATGGTGATAAATAGTAATGACTGACATTACGCATTATTTTTTGAAAATAAAAATAAATTCTACCAGAGTATCCGCTTTGCTTAATACTTTGCAGGTTTAAGATTTAGGACTATCAACCTAGATTCAAATTATACATAAAATAACTTTAATGATTATAATTAAATTGGAATAGATTGGCGTATTTACACAATTATAAATTAGAATTTTGAAATGAAACAAAAAATGTGTTTGTTTACGCAAATATTTGGTGCGAACTAAAGTATACTTTATCACAGCGTTCACATTCGATCACGATCCAATTGCATATTTGACTAAACAGTTCGATCGTTTCCTTTCTCTTTCATATAACATCAAAATATATACTTTCATATCTACTTCAGGACGCGACGAATGAGTGAAATGATTGATTTGGTGAAACGAAAAAGCCGCCGATCACGCCTGAGCTAGTGATGTACTGATACATTTTGATTTCAAGTGAGTGAGTGATAGATACGATCGTAACATGTGAGCTATATCTTTTATATCTCTCACTCATGAGTTACACATCTCTATTGGATACCACTGAAGCTGAAGTAGCACAAGGGTAGCCCAAATACAAGGGTCTAATGTTAGAGTCGGCGAGTTGTAGCCAAAAGGTCAAATTTAACACGTTCAGCATTTCGTTGAGTCTATCAGATGTATCAAGGGACCAGTCTTTATGGGAGAAAACAAGGATTTATGTCCTATTATGGTTGCACAACTGTCACTTTTTAAGGATTGAACTGCAACAACCTCTACATAAGGAACACGGTTTTCTTGTAAGTGACACTACACTTAGAAGAAGACTTTAAAAGCATAACATAAAACTGAAATTAACAGTGAAATTTTGTTTTTAGATAAAAGCTGAATGACATTATATGGCTCCAATAGAGGACAACATGTCATACGATACCCAAATATATGCTCTATAATGTTCTGAGGAGAGATAGCTTTTAATGGCGATACAGTACTTAGATTTGCAATAAGATACATTAGAAAGATGCTCGAGTAATATATATTGCCGTATATGGGTATAACGGAGAAAACTTTCAGTTGATGTACAATAATGCAAGACCACATGTTGCCGGATAGTGACATGGTCGACTCAAAGAGGGTAGATATTCAAGTAAGGCAGTGACCAGACAGAAATTGTGATCTTAACCCTGTCGTTGAAGAATGGGAAAGAATTCTCCAGGAGAACATAAAAAAATCGATAAAACCTTCAATCAGTGTATACGGGCAGTCATAAAAGCTAGAGAAGGTAACGCAGTTTAATAAAATTATTTAGTTTAACAGCGGTGAAGACCAAAAATATTTAAACTTACTTCAATTAATTTTCACAAATATTTTTGTGAAAATTAAAATTTTTATTTTATTTTGATGTCTTTTTAAACATTCAAACATTCACAAAAACATTTAATGTTAAATATATTTTAATAAACGAGTAGTCAAATTTACCAATTACTTTGTTCACTTTCATTATTCTCAAAATTTTAAAAGGGCCGATTTTTTTTTATGTTTACGTTATTTCAATTAAAATGTTATTTTAAAAATAAAATTGTTATTGTTTTATGAGATTTTTGAGGAAATAAAGAATTTAGGGTATAAACAGCAATTATTGTATAGTAAAAATTATTTCGAAAATTAACCAACATTTTGGGATATTAAATAAACTTAAAAACGTTACCATACGCTATAATTTATTGACAATATTGAAACAGTAGTATGAAATAAAAGAAATTGTACCTTAACAGCGAAGTAAGGAATGTTTTTATAAGTTTATCAAGGTTTCTTAGCGACACTTGATTGTTCCGGTGTAACATGAATATCCAGCTTGGCGATGGTGAATAGACTACATTTAATTATACGTGGGAATATTCATAACGTTTCTACAGATATTGAAAAATGCCATTAACTTCAATTTATTATCCGTCTGTGTATAAAATGACTTCATAAATCAAATTTGAAAAATTAAAAAGAAATTCCGAATAAAAATATGACCAAATGGCTTTTAACGAAATCTCATTCATTTTTATAAAAATCAATTTACAATAATCAAAAGCTTTAATGTGATGAATCTACCCCGTACCTAATTATCAAATTGATAAGGTAGGAAACTGTTTATGAGCATATCCCCACAACACAAGAAACATATAGATTTTTGATGTGACATATCTAATGGCGCACTTGGATGGAAGTCAAAACGTTCTAATGACATGTTGCAATGTACCAGGCCAGATTTGTGTCTTGTCGGCTCTTTTCGACTTAATTCGGCCAGCTTCACATCTTATTGGTTCTTTTTGACTTAACACTTTCCTCTCTACTACACTACACATACACTATTTTACTTTTGTTTTACTGTATCAGCATTGTTTTTTATTTACTAATGTTAGTTTGTTCGAATGTTAGTTTGTTGTTCGTTTATATCGGTGTTTGCATTAAATTGTCTTAAAACGTTAAAAGTGTTTATTCATTTAAAATATGAGTGACAACAAGAAAATTTAGATATTTCACATCTGCCCGGCGTCCCATGACAGCTCACATTTTTTTTAATATATGTCAGAGTAATTTGATTTGGTACTAAGGTTATGTTGAAGATACAATTTTGTTTCGGAAACTATTCCACATTACTATGTTAATTACGCAATACTAATTACATATTATTTATACAATAAAAATAATAGAAAAAGAATATTGGGATTCTCTGGTTCACTTGGTAATTAAGATCATAGAGAAAATAATTCTTTTGTAATTTTTCTTTTCGTAACGAAATGGAAATTTAATGAATGATTGTGTCATTCATTAAATTTCCATTTCGTTCAATCATTGCTATCTTGAACATATTTGAAATAGTTTAGATTGTTTCTTTTTGCTTTGTACGTACCGTGTAATTTTTCGTTACTTCAAAATACTTCAAGCCAATAGACCCTTGGTATACTTTGTTGCAGCCCAGGGCGGCAATTATGAAAAAATGGCAAATTTGAGTTCAAGCAATAATACTTTAAATATGGAGATAAATCATATTTCTGTTTTAAATAAACAGATAAATCATATTTTTATTATGGTTAGGGTTACAAGATGGTTGTAAATATATATCTTTTCTCTTAATCTTATTATAAATTTATAAATTTATATTTTGACTTATTGTCATCATTTCAGTTATGCAGCTTGCTATGGAAAGACTTATGTTGAGTTGATAAGAATGTTATAATCAAGACATTAATTAAGTATAAATATTAAACAGAATTAAATTTTAGCCGTCATTAAAATTTAGAATTCTCATCTCTGCTTATTTAATCGTTTTAGTGCCATGGTTTTTTACTCATATATACTTAAAAATGCCAAAGAAATCTTTTGTTTTTGATGTCATTTACCCTTGTCTCAAAAAAAACTGTATCTCTTTCAAAAATTATCCAATTTTAATAATCTTTTCGGTGTTTTCTTAATAAACCTTGTACAAGGATTATAAAATACAAAGAAAAGTATGGAAATATATATAGTGAACAAAAATTATAACAAAAACTGAAATCAAGGTTACATCATATTTTCGCAGTCCAGTACATCCTCCGTATCAGCAAAATAATTGTTATAGTCACTATTATCACCGTCACTCAAAATTTGCATTATGCCTAATTGTGAGCACACCACAATGTCACTCCCACTATCACTTTCTACACAACTTGAAAAACGATCATTTTCACTGGAATTATTTTCGTATTCCGACATTATGGGTTAAAAATTTTCTTTTCCTGGATCCTTTTTATATTGTAATTACTAATAAAATTGTAATTTGTAACACGTAGAAATATAAAAAATGAATGATGTATGCGAGCAACCTCCCCTACTGTACGCTAAACAGGAATTGATTTCGCGAGCGCCATCGCGCTCGTTGCAAATTTAGTTAGTATGTGCATGAGTGTAATGGTGCTCGTCGGCTCTCGAACGGTTAAGTTACAGTATTTAACCAGGAAAATATGATTTTTTCTGTTCTTAACTCATGAATAAATGGATTAAAAACAATAGTATTTTTGCTTTAAAATTTTTGATTTAGCACATGTAATAATAAAGTTGTAAACAATGAGTAAATAACGTAATAAATATATAAACAATAAATAAGTGAGCGATCATGCCTTCTAGCATTCTATATCTGATAATTTCATTAACTGAAAGAGACAGGAAATTTATAGTTTAATTTTTCTGTAATAATCAAAAAAATAAATATTTAGTTTTGTATTTACTCTTCCTGAACTCTGGATGAGAGATGATAGTCTGGACTGTGTATCTATTTTCGTAGCGGTCTTTCGCCCTCAGCCTGTGTTCGCCCGTGACTATACGGAGGTGATCCATCTGTAGGGGATGCTGTAATGGATGGTGAGATTATTATAAACACGTTAATTAAAAGCAGTAGAGACAATTTTAAAAGTAACTAATGCTCCTTGCAATGTAACATATATGTGGATACCTAATAAATACATATATATATATATATATATATATATATATATATATATATATACATGTATATGTAATTACACAAATTTATATCACATAGTATTTATTCCTAAGTGAATAACAAACATATACAAATTGTTTAGAACGTTTTGAAGAGCTGATTGTGATTTCACTGAAAGTAATCACTACCTATGCTAATCTAATTCATACATGGATACCTGTTAAATATATATAGACGTCTTTACACAAAATTCATCTGTATTTATTCTTTTATTCCTAAGTGAATAACAAACGTTTCCAAATAATTTAGAATATTTTTTAATGAGAGGCAATCATAAATTTAATAAAAGTAATCTCTTCGTCTGCCACTCTAACTCGTACATGGATATATATTAAATGTATTTAGATGTAATTCTTTACAAAACCTGACTACTCAGTACTTTTCCTTTATACTAAATAAATAACACATATTTCCAAGTAATTTAGAATGTTTGTACAGGTATTTTTTTACTTTTCTTTGCACAGAATGTAGTTTTTTGTGTTGAACATTGTGTCTTTTATAAAAAATTGTCTCCTAAACAAACATATTTCCACAAAATTTTTGCATTTAAATTGAACTGCATATAATGAAATTTAGAAAATTAGTAAAAGGTGGCATCCATTGTCTATGAATCTTTTTCCTTTTTTAATAGAATGTAGTGAGAACAATACACAATAGATGGCGTCACATTTTTATGATTTAGTTTGTTTCTTCTATAGAATAAAAGCATCCAAATCTGTGAAAATAACTAAATTTTGTAATATTACTTCCGTATTCAAAAGTTAAAATGTGGAGAGATGAAACTTGTTTTATAATAAATCGGACATAATCTATACGATAGCATATCTATTGCTTTCCTATTATTTGTTTTAGAGGTGAAATTGCTCAAACTTTGACATATTGTATGTTTAAATGAAAAAACAAATATATTTCTACTTATGGGGTTTAATACTTAATAAGTGCTTATTAGAATACAGTGCGTGTTTAGAATTTTCTTAAATGTTTGGATTATACGTTACAAAAATTAATAATAAATAACTGACACTTTATCATATACTGTAATATATTATTTTATTTATATTTTCGTTTATTTTTTGTGAAAGTCATAAATATAATTTGGAGTTATTTTTGTACTTTTTGAAAAACGATTTGGATGTGGGACACATTTTTGATTGAATTGTTAACAAAGATTTTTTTAAAATACAAGAATTACACAATTTTATAAACATCTTTAATAGTATTTTTGGTATAAGATAGAAGAAAAAAATTAACACCTAATATAATTTGCTTAATAACAACGAATACTATTAATAAACCAGGCATAATTGAAAAGTATTTCCATGTTGCAAGTCACATCTCTTAAAAGATCCAATAAGCCTCAAAACACTTAAAAACAAACCATTGACCACCAAAACAATGTTAATTCATTTGTTTATTCTAAGTAAACCCTAAATTAAGTTTTGGAACAACTTTAAATAGAAAATTTTACGCTGAAGATATTACATGGATACTACATTTTTTGGCAAAATATTAACATTTATAATTAAAATGAATGCTTCTAAATAGATTGAAATATTGAGGCAAAAATTATGAAATTTCTTTATAATAAAATAGTTTTTGTTGCAAGCGAAGTCTCGTTTTTCTTAAGATGCTTTGTGTATGGAAAATGTTCTATGCAATGAAGATTGAGTGGCTAAAAATAGAGATAGTGTAAGCATTGGCTTAATTATAAAAGCGAGATCTTCGTTTTTACCACTATTAATGTGCAATGTGTTGATATGGCCTATGAATTTTTTTGAAACAAATATATTATATAAGGCACTGTATGACCTAATGGCTAAAACAATTGAAAATTTCTTGTAAACATTCTATCATTGAAAGAATGATTGCTAATATAAGGAAATAATATTAAAACCTTGTCAAAGCAATGAGCAGCGGAGAGCACAATCCTGTCAGTGATGACGGCACCGCCACAGTGGTGTTCAAACACCAATTTCTCCTGGTCCAGCATCAGTATCTCCACCTGTGGAATGAAAAGAATGGTGGTTATATTACAGTGTGTTATAGCTGCATGAACATTTTTGAAAAATCATTTTTTAAATTGCCTTTTTATTAATGACAAGATAATGACTCTAGGCAGAAGTGTAAGCAAGCAAATTATTATATGGAGGCAAGGCACATTTGATGTCAAATGGTATATACCAATAAAAAAGTAGTCATTGGATTGGCTTATCTGATGGTTTATGCACATAACCTTTGTTAAATTGTTATCAACGCAACTGATTCCTTTGTTTTTGAATATTATGTGGAACATGATGGACGTAGTATTTTTTTTATTTGGAAATTTTTATGAGCAAATATTTTTAAATGTTACCAGTTTTATTTATCTCTTTGAAGAAAAAAGACATATTCATGCCTCGTAAATCTTATATTATTTGAAATTTATTAATATTAATATAACATGATCAAGAATCTAAAACATACAATTGATTTGTGCACCAAAGCAATGACTTTAATTACTTTTAAAATGATTAGGTTGGCAACTATGAAACCTGTTATCTCAGTTCATCAGTGTTAACTTATGCTGTAACCACACGGAATATTTCCACTTTTCCCCAAAGAATGAATTTTTTTTTCTACTACAATGTAGGTACGACTTGGGAGTAGCTCAGCCAGATATAGCCAACTTAATGTGGAAATGTTTCAGCGAGGCTTTCAGTTTTTTTCAATTTCATGAGCACTCTGGATGAGAATTATTGAACAGATTAAAATTTTCTTTCTTAAATATTTAGAATCAATTTTATAAGAAAGTACTCCTTCATTGGACATATATTGCGTGTCGCTTTGCTTTCTTTTCGCTCAAAAATATGAAGCAGTTAAGTTCTCTTTGTTAAATCTCCATATTCTTTACTTATCGAAACTCTGTTACTAATTGAATAGAAAATAGAAAGTCCCAATCTTCATTTATTCCACCAGGAAATTGCTTGACAAAAGTACAAACCTTTTTCCTTTTTTAATAGAATGTATTGTGAACAATATCTAATAGATGGCGTTACTTTTTACGAGTTGGTTTGCTTCCCCTATCTCTTACAGAATCATAGTTTCCAAAACTCGTGAAATATACTAAATTTTTTGTAATATTACATCTGTATACAAAAGTTAAAATGTGGAAATATGAAAATTATTTTATTATAAATTGGACATAATCTATACGAGAATGTGTTTTTCTTTGCTCTACGATTATTTGTTTCAGAGGTGAATTGCTCAAAATTTGACTTATTCTATGTTTAAAAAAACGTGGCGGGTTTATTGGTGGCCAAACTAATATAATTGTTTGTAACACACAAATGTGTTTAAATAAATGAATGCTTCTGCAAAGATACATTAGTGAACACTAGCCCATTAGCACTAACATTCTAAAATGAACTCACAGTATTGTAATGATCCTGAAAGGGCAATGCCAACTGAAGTATGAAACCTTATTCGACTTGGGAAAAAGGCGTATATTTCAGCTCTTTATTTCCTCGACTTTATGCAGACCATACAACTGGATCTTATTTTCCATAGAAACTTGCGGGAGTGCTTATATAATTAAATAAAGCTAAAGTGTTAGGAAGAAAGTTGCATTTCGTAGAGTTTTTGATAACTTTTACTCTTTATATTTTAAAGAAAAAATAATAATGTGAAATAATGAGTTTGGAAGAAATATTTTGCATTTAACTTATTCAGAAAATCTATTTTAAAGCGGTGAAATAATATAGCGCCATCTAGCGCTAACTATAAGCATCAGTAATGCTATCTTAGTCCATTCTCTTACATGACGTTATACGCATATTTGATTCCCGTATGAGAGTATAGATGGCGTACATATAACATTTTGTTGACAATTAAATTTATTTTTTTATTTTGATTAAATTAAAAATAAATAAATTAATTAAATTTATTGTATTAATTAATTTATTTTTGTATATCAAAGATACTTTTAATACAAAATAGGCATCATAAAGCGTAAGATATGGTAAAAATGTGGAGAATAATCAAATATCAACTATTAAAGTTCTATGATTTGACACTGACGTTTAACGTTCGACGGTAAATGAAACAAATATTTTTATTTTAGTTTTTATAATCCACAGTTTCCGAAAAACTCAAATTGGCATACAAACAAACCTAATTTTTTAAAATGTAATTTACAATATAAATTTTTTTGTATGTTGCAGAATCGGAGGATTATTCAATTCTTTTTTATTTGTCGGCGATCGACCTTTCCACTTCTTTCTTCTAGGACTGTCAAAATTTTGTAATTATCCTACGACATATTTTTGTCTTACTTATAATTCATATTGTTGAATGTGGCATAAAATAATAAATAATTTACAACCATGGAAAAAAGTTACAGCAAGTACCTAGTATATTTATTAAATTATGTTTTACAAATATTGTTAAGTATAAGCCATTCTACCCTTTGTCGATATGCGCGTGTAACGGTTTTTACAAAAAAATAACAACGTCGTATTACAATTTTTCTAAAGCGTCCACGAAACCTCCAAAAAGTCCCAAAACCTCCGTTCAAAAATTGATATTTTAAGTAAAATATATTCTTCGGTTAAATTGGTAGATTGGAACAATTATCTTCTCAGATTCATTAAAGTGATAGGGCGGTTAAAAGTTTTTGGAAAACATGTTATAATTATATTTTCAATTAATTCGTTTTTTTATTCATGGGCAATGCTTATATATTATAAAGAATATTCTATTCCTCTTATTCTGGAATTGTATTTTTTGTTTATTTACCTGTTTATTTATTTCCATAAATTATATAAATATTATAGACATGCACTTATGAGTTTAAATAACGGTTATTAAATTCGTATAATAAATATAACCATTAATAAATTAAATGACGCTGTAATACATAATCATGACATATTTCTTTATTCTGACTGTCAAAAACAAATCAGCCTCTGGAGCAATCAAAATCATGTGATTAAGCAATTATGTACCATAGGGAAGTGGGAAATTCCTATATTATTCGAATCTAGATACCTGTATAACAAAAACATGATGACCACAAGTATGCGGGAAGTTATCAGATATGATGAGCAAGAGTTTGCACAATTTTTTTCCCATTTGAAAGCCGGAAAATACATTTTATCATCGAAATGTCTCTTCTATGCTGCAAAGTGCGATACCCAGGAGAAAATCAACGGGAAAATCAAAAGGGAAATAACCAAACCGCAAATATACAAATATCGCAGAAACGTCTTTTTGATACGTTGAATCATTAGGCTCTATTTAGTTTTAGGTGGGCTCCAAATGATTGATTTGGTTTCTGTCTCACTTTGCACTAAAATCTGTGTAATAAATTAATTGAGGAAACACGGCATAAGTTTCTGGCTTTACGCGGAACCAATTCAAGTATTCTAAATAATTTTTTGATGTGAAACATCTATAAGCGCAGGTATAAACCCGATCGTTGGCGTGGCGACGCTTGCCGGGTCGCCACGCTGTACTAAGGTATATATATATATATAGTCTATATGTAGTAGAGTGTACGGTATGGCGACGTGTCGCCATGCGCAACCGACTACGCGACCCCCTCCTCACTGAGTTCGACGCTGTTGTTTACTACAGTACACATAACCTGTGCTTTATTATTTTTTTATTAATTGTAAATAAATGTTTATTAAATAAAGTAACCATTTTCTGTAAGAAATTCGTACTATTTTATTTTTTTTTTTTTTAATTTTAGTTCCTCTAATAATCTTGTTTTTTATGCATATTACTTGTACGAACACAATGTTTCACATCTGCCAGGCGTCCCGTGACGGCTCATTTCTTTTTTGTATTAATTTAAAAAATAGTGGAGCGTACCCTGTGCCGTTTTAACGATTACGTCGTTAAAACGGCACAGCGTACGCTCCACTATTTTTTTTAACATAAGGACTTTCTGGACCTTAATATTCACAAACATTTCTTTAACAAAATTTGTTTTCTTTAACAAAATGCATTTCATCATTTCTATGCAATGTTATTATTTTAAATAGAAATAGTTGAAAGTGAATAAATATTTTATTCAAAAATAAATGTATCTTTTTCCTCTATGCGTATAGAAACCATTCATCAAATTGCATGAAACTTCGGTGAGTTGCTGTGCGTACGTCCAGCGAAATTTTATGAATTAGTACAACCATTTTACAATAGATGGCGTGAGTTTTTGTAGATAATTTAACGTCAGTTCTTGTGTTTGACGTAACAATAGATGGCGTGCGTTTTTGTAGATAATTTTACAATAGATGGCGTGCGTTTTCGTAGATAATTTAACGTCAGTTCGTGTATTTGACAGAATTAAATTTAATCAAATACAAAGAGCGACATTTCTGCTCTTATGTGATTCGGGTACCTGAACTGAATATTTTATCGCATTAAATTGAAGATCACGGGAACGAAGTCGTGAGCAACAGTCGTTAGAATTATTAATCCAATGAATTAGAAATTATATTATACTAACTGTCCTCCGCCATTTCGTCGGCATATTTTTTTTTAAATTATTATTTTTTCGCCTCAAGGTCACTAAACACCTCCGCTTCATTCGTCGTTCGTCGTCAGGATCGGGGTATGTCGACGGGTATAGTCAGTCAATAAATAAGCCAGGATTCTTCTACTTTAAACATTTATAAATATTTATAATAAAGTGCATGTTCTACTCGTAATTAAAATAGTGTTCTCCGACTTGTGTTACATTTTAGTCTAAGCTTTGCTCCTATCTATTTTAGCGCGATGATATAGAATCTACAATCTTACTCAAAGTACAGGTTTTTTTATACATAGTTTTTGAAATTTCATGTTTTTAATGAAAAAACATGTTTTCCAAGTAAGAATGTGAACAAACAAATAAACATACAAATTGCCTGCTATATATATTATATACGGTGTCCGGGAATAAGTATCGGGCAGACCTTATTCGTTGACTGAAAAATAGTTGATTGTCCTTAAAATAACATTTAAAAGATAACTTTTTCTCAGAAAACAAAAAATAATTTTCATAATTATTTGTCATCTTTTTCATACATACGATACTTGCGCACATTGTTCAGAGCCGCTCGGGGGAATAACCAGCGAACAGCTGCAAGACATCGCCATTACTGATAAACACCGCACTCCGGTCAAGTATTGGGTGTGTTAAAAAGAGTTATGTGTAATATTTTCTTTGCACTCAATTATAAAAAGGGCGTCTTTTACGTTTTATTTCAATGACAATTTATTCTTTTAAAGCCAACGAATAGCGTCTTTCTTTGTCCCACATTTATTCCCGGACACGGTGTGTATATTAGTATAAACATTATCATATATTGGAAACATTATTTCGATGACTTTATATTAATTAAAAGCTTTTGCAATACATTTTTTGGGGAAAGCGAAGTTTCGTTTTTTTTCCCTTTTAAAATGTAGCTGTTTACAGATTTTAACCAATTTATAAAACATTTTTGACATGTTTATTACATATAAAATATAAACACAACAATAAAGTTTTGACTCCGAGTCCTTTGTAATAAGAGGTTACGGTTAAACCAAAGATAACTGGATGATGCCCGAAATCAATTTGTTAATCGCACGCATTACGGATATTAACCGAGAGCAGTTAAATTAATTCTGAGATTAGACGGTTGATCGGAACGAATTAACGGACAATAATTGAGCATGGATGAATAAACAAGGTTCGTAGGTAGCGTTTATTTACAACTAGCGTTTGTCTGAGTAGAAACTTTTTAAGTTTGTTTACAGTTATTGCTAATGTACAGATGAGTAGCCACTGTTTATACCGTATTCTTATATTTTATATATATATATATATATATATAAATATATATATATATGTGTGTGTGTGTGTATATATATATATATATATATTTCTTTTTTTTTATCAGTTAAATTTGATAACACGTAGATTTTCATGCCAGTGTTGTCAATTTCTAATTAGCTAAAAAAAAGTTTTTCTAAATCTTATAGTTTCAAATTCGGTTATGAGCACATAGAAAAATAAGCAGATGGAAGCATTTTTTATTAGCAATATTTTCCCTAAGAGCTACGAACGCCTTTTTTGTCGCTGGGATCTAGACGCACTAGTAAATATACATAGAAAAATTGGCAAATGAAGCATTATTTATTAGTAATGTTTTCTGTGAGAGCTATGAACTGCTGTTTTCATTGGGTTCTAACCGCAATATGGACACATTATGGACGCGTTTGGACGTCGCAAATTTCTTGCTCTTCCGGCAACGTTTCACTCAATAATACAGGGTTTCATGGATATAAATCGATTGCTGTAGAGAAGTCCTTTCTAACTGTATACAATTTCCGTATTTCGACTTGGTTTTTAGACGAGTATAGGTCGATATTACGTTGGCTTTTCTTTATTTTCAATTTAAAACCCTTACTGTTTTACTGTAAACACTTTGTACTAATGTTTTATACATGCATTCGATTGAACTTGAGGAGAACAATTGATTGAGAGGAACGTCGTTTCTTCACCGAGGGGTCAAAATTTATTCTGCGCGGTAGTTTCCAGATGCGTAAAAAATAATATAAAATAGCGGCGCTCCCTTCGCGTAGTTGATTTTCTTTATTTTCATCTTAAACACCATACAATTTCACTAAAATCACTCTGCATTAATATTTTATACACGCACGCGATTGTTCTTAACGAGAACTATATATTGAGACTTAAACGAGCGTCGTAGTACCAGACCGGTCACAATTTATTGGCTGGGTGCATGATATCAGCGCCGCCTAGCGTCCGCAGTTTTATAGGCGTTTCAATGTTATTAGTACGCTTCAAATTAACGGCGCTGTGAAATGTTTACGTGAATAATATAAAAATAACGGAAAATGTCTAAATAAATGCTTCATTAACGAATAATAACAAGATTTTACCCAGAATATATAATATCCATTTCTTTTAAGCTCAACAAACGATTAAAACAATAAATCTAATACTCATATTGTAACATTTCAACTACAAGCAATGACAGGCGGAATGCATTTTGTACCAGCTATTAATTTATTTTTGTTTATATAATTTCTGTAAAATTAGAATTTGTCATTTCTGCAAGTATTTTTACAATTTAATACAAAATAACGATAGTGTTATATTTAGAAAATTTGCTTTTAATAGTTAAAAAAATAGGTATGAGTTCAGTACAGCAAAAATACTATTTTTTGCGATAAAAAAAGACGTATCTAAAAAATATGACTCAGTATTGAAAAAATTATTTAAAAAAGAATTAACTTACAATAAATATTTTTATTTTGTTATTGCTGAAGTATTTTTTACTGTTTTAATTTTAAATTTACAATTTTAAACCACACAAACACAACAAACGTCTGAACAGAAATGTAATAATAACAATTTACGAAGTATTCAAGAAGTAAATAATTATGATCTTTGAATATTTAGTTTATGACATACAATTTTTTTATTTTTTTTTGGGGCTAATAAACAGTGAAAGCGCCATTATAATTTATAATTAAAAAAACCATATACTATAGATTTGAAAATAAATTTTTAAGATTGGTAGAATTGAATGTTTTTGTTAATATTAAGTGAGATAGACGTCATCTTTTTAGAATTTTGTAAATTTTTATTAATTTCTTATTTGTATTTTTGTCTTATTATCACCATTCATTTTCGTATGTTTGTTAAGTATATAATATCTAATTATAAATTTAAAGTGAAAATAGTTAAAAATTACAATTTTTTTTTGGGGCTAATAAACAGTGAAATACTCGTTTTTGCTAAAATGCACTTGTTCGCCATTATTAATTTATAATTTAAAAAAAAACCATAAACTATAGATTTGAAAAGAATATAGTGAAATAGACGTCATCTTTTTAAGATTTTGTAAATTTTTATTAATTTCTTATTTGTTTTTTTGTCTTATTATCACCATTCATTTTCGTATGTTTGTTAAATATATAATATCTAAATATAAATTTAAAGTGAAAATAGTTAAACAAATTTGCAGTATAAGAAATGGAGGTATTATCGCAATTATTTTATTCAATGAATTATTTATAATAAAATAACGACTACCGAGACCCATTTTTTTAAAATATATCATTTTTTATGTATATTCTTTCATTATGGTATCAGTGAAATTCGCATTTTTCTTAAACTGCATTGGTTCCAGAAGTAAACATGACAATATACGTAAGTAAATTATATTATCTACAACAATATTTAACAGGCGCCTTTATAAATTTCGAAGTCTGCCACAGCGAGCGCTGCTGTCGATTTCAGTACCCTCACTCCGTGGTTCACACCGGGCCAATACTGCGCGAAAATATCCCGACGCGCGAAAACAAAATCCAAAGTGGCTTTCCTTTGTATAATTGGATTTTAAGGTATAGACGATAGATTCGGACCTGCAGTGCCAAACTGTATCCCCAATTTTGTTATCATAGGATTTTCGGGACTACTCCTACTACAAAGCAAAGTAGCTCCAGCTAGCCCTCACACGCAAAATATGAAGGAGCGAGTGAAATTTACAGAATGCACCTATATAACAGTGATATTGAACACGATATATATATATATATATATATATATATATATATATATATATATATATATATAAAACAGTGATATTGAACACTAGGCAAGACTTGTATTTTGAGGATCACGTTTAGAGCGTTACGGACATGTTTGCTTATAATTAACATCATTTGGATCTTTGTAAATATATAATATAGAGATATGATCTGTAGATCATATAAATATAAAAAATAAATCAATGTTCTAAATTAATCGAACGATTATATAGCGCTCTCTCGCATCCCCAAAACTTGTATGTACGTAAAACTCCGATGTCAGAAGAGCTTATCTCATATAAGCGGACTAATTGGAAATAATGTTTGAGATACAGTTAGACTCTCGAATTCCAGTGCCGTGGGTTTCAATGAGGATGCATCAATATGATTCGACGCACCAGGGCCTATCAAAGGCGCATCCATGTTGTAGAGCAACGTTATTTCATTTCATTTTAAAGTTTAGTCTAAATTAGAGACTTATTATATTTCTTAAGGGGAAAATTAAGCACACGATTTTTTTTTCATATATAGTGTCGTGCCTCGTTTGAAGGTGTTAATAACAAGTGTCTCTAAAATATTTTTTCAACCGTTTTAAGGTACTGTACTCGTATGTTCAGGGATATACAAAAAAATATGTAAATAAAATATCTTTTAAAAAACCGGCTTCAAAAAAAGAAAGTACTAAAAAGTAAAAAATAATTAACTCAAAATAGGTACCCACTTATTTGCAATAAATAACTAAGTTACTTATTTTTAAAGTCGGTGCCAGCACTGTCGATCAAATTAAACAAATCAATATTTTAATTTTATTTTTTAATGTAAATTTAAAACCTTGACTTCTAATATACTCGCAATACGAAATAGATTCATAAAGAGCGTATTTATAATATAAAACTTTTAATTTTTTAAATTGATCGGCGGTGCTGGCACCGACTTCAAACATAAATAACTTATAAGTAGGTACCTATTTTGAGTTAAGTATTTTTTACTTTTTGGTACCTATTTTTTTGGTACCTATTTGGTACCTATTTTTTTACTTTTTGGTATCTATTTTTTACTTTTTGGTACCTATTTTTTTGAAGTCGTTTTTTTAAAACATATTTTATTTTAGAATTTTTAGTGATTAATGATATTAATTGCCACACTATAAATAACATTCAATTATTTTCTTTCTTAGAGTAATGTATAATTATTAAAAGATACAGGTAAAATCTAGTGTATAGGTAATTTCGTCTTTGTCTAAATTAGTTCTCAATAACATACAAAAATGAAACGACAATAGTAGCCGTCAGTGGTCAGCTGTTAGCCGTTAAAGAGTTCCGTTCTCCATATCTGAAGTTCAATATCAGATTTTGAAAAGTAATAACTAAATTAACAAATAACTAGTACAAAATATATCAGTTGCTTTATTTATTTTCAGAACTCATCATTAGACCCCGACCTGCTCGATGGTGCAGTTATTTTGTAAAGTAAAAACTACCAGTAGTAAATATCTTGAATTACGTTTGATTTACTACTATCCGATAAGGAGTTCCATTCTTCATCTCCAGAACTCCTCATCAGACACTGACCTGGTCGATGGTTAGACTCGAGTTATTTTGCAAAGTAACAATTACTAGTAGCAAATATCTTTAATCACGGTTTGCTAACATCTGTTAAAGAGTTCCATTGTTCATCTCCAAAACTTATCATCAGACCCGGATCTGATCGACGGTGTAGTTATTTTGCAAAGTCATAACTACTAGTAGCAAATATATTTAATGAAGGTTGATTTACTAACATACATTAAGGAGTTCCATTGTTCATTTCCAAAACTTATCATCAGACCCTGATCTGATAAGTGGTATATTTATTTTGCAAAATATCAACTACCCGTAGCCATTGATTTACTGTCATTCGTTAAGGAGTTCCATCGTTAATTTCTGACTTCATCATCAGATCATCATCATATCTATATGGCACTACCTCTAAAGTACTCTTTTTCAAATAAAAGAAGAATCATAAAAATCGGTCTACACGGTAAATAATTATCGCTGAACATACATAAAAAATAGATTTCGAAGAATTAAGAACCTCCTCCTATCTTTAAAGTCGGTTAAAAATAGGTTTCTCTCCCTAACTAATCAACCTCAAATTTTTAGAAGCCCACGAAAATTTCGTAGGAAAACTGTAGCGATTATCCTCATTCTTATAATTGTTGAATAAATGTGCATCATGTTTTTATGCGCCTGAAAGATATGTATTTACATTGTGAAAAATTAATATTTGTAAATAGTTTAATGGCAACACTATGTACCATTAAATGTTTATAAACGCCTAAATGCCAACTGGATGACCGGACCCTCGTAGAGCGAGCTCTATTTCCAAATGAGATTATGTTGGTACATGTGCCGAAATGTACTTGTCTAGTTCTTCCAACTCTTAAATACAATTTCACGTGATTTTGTCTGCTATTATTTCCTGTAAAACAAATAAAGTGTCGAAAGGAACTAACGCTATTTCTCCGATATCAGTCACACTATGTTTATTTCTGTTTATTGTGGTATGATTTATGAAGAGGGGAAAGATTCTTGGGAAATTAACGCCTTTCGTTCGCATCCCATCTGTTAACGTCCTAATTTGATAAACTTTATTACATTTATTTAGATTTGTTTAAAAATATATTTTATATTTGAAAAAATGTAAAGGATGCAGTAGTGGTGTTATTCTACATTGAAGGTTGCGACATACTTGCTACTGTGCACTTTCGGGTTTTGTTTTAATTATTTCATTGTGATAATGACGCAATAAAGCTTTAGAAACTTGAATTAAAAAGTAAACAATTTTTGAAACAAAGTTTCCTAACAGAGTTCGGGATAGAGAATCAGTATAGAAAAACCAATCGAGGTGAGACGGCAGTGACGTCACACGCTTGTATAAATATGGTGCGCGTAGTGTTAACAGCGCCCTTTCCGTGTTCTCTCTGCTGCTTAGTGCCCTTTCCGTGCTCTTCCTTCCGTTTCTTTCTCTCTCATAGGAACTATACGTAATACAGGGAACCATTGTTCTTACACTCAAACGTATTTTTTTATTTGAGATTTATAAGAACGTAATAATTATTTCATATAGTAATAGTAATGAATGAAGTTATGCTTTTAGTACAAATCAAAGAGAAGTGTTTCCAGCAATTTAGTGGAAATGGAGTTGCTATATTTTTTATATTTTACGTGACTTGCATATTATGTGACTGTGTTAACAGTTTTCCAATTTCCAGCAATTTAGTGGAAATCGGGTGGCTGTATGTATTTGATTTTATGCGATTTGCGTATTACATGATGTCTTAAAAAATATTTATTTCCATATGAAATCGGCGAGAACCGTTGTGATAAAATATACCGTTGTAAGTATCCCATGTTCACGTATTTCAAGTACGGAAAAATTACAATTTAAAGATCGATATCTCTATATTGTCGACAGTGTTTTTTTCCTTAACATGAACGTACTAGTATGGAACTTTACCGAAGGGACACCCGTTTAGTTTTATACGGGCCATCTTGCATGGTTACACTAATTATAGTCTTCCGTACACATTTTCCGTTATTAAACTAAATTATCCATCCTCTTTCGCTTTGTAATGACGAGTAGGGTGACCATGCATTTGACAAAATACTTCGGGACAGGACGTAATATACGTTTTAAATAAGGCGCCTTTCTCCGCCTAATCCATAATGATATTCTACTTCTATCCTTCTGTCAGCAAAAACTCAAATCTTAAATCTGCTTACGTAATACTTGAATATGCTCTTATGTAATGTTATTCCAGAACTTCAAGCCACTATGTGTCATATTTACATGAATAACTTCTGCAATATATGCACAAACTTTTTTAGGGACGTAGAAACGTGGTGAAGTAAAAAAATGCGTTCAGTGAAATTGGGTACAGAAAGAATAAGAAATGAATAACAACACAAGTGGCGGAGAAAAATACGGATTCACAAAAGAAATACCGTTGAAAGTTTGTTCAGATTTATCTGATAGACTAACCGTAAATTGAAAAGAATTCTACTCAGTTTGGACAATATTAGATGGTCCGCCTAACTTCTCTTAATAGATTTTTGAAAATACAGACTATGGTTTAAATAAATTCAAAATGAACCGAAGAAAGTTTCCGGTAAAAATGAAAAAAAGAACTTTATTACACTAATTTAATTTATAAAAATATGGTAACCCTACTTCTATGGTAGAATCGTTTATTTTTCAAAACTTTGTGGTCAACAGGGTACACAATCGATGAAAACATATTATCGATCGATCGACAGATTATCAAGATATCGATGAAAACAGATTATCGATATCGATGAATTCTGTATTTCCTGAACTATCCCTCTCCACTTCCCTTTTCTTACCTTCTTTATCTTTTTTTCTTTTTTAATCTATTCCAAAGGAAGTGTATTTTGGATAAACGTTGTCAAGTTTATAATAAAGGCTTCTTATTTAGGATACATTGCGCAGAGACAATAAAATGGCACCTACCCTAATTTATATAGTTTTTGGTCGCATAAACTTTCAGTTCGGCTTGTTTGCTTACCGGGTTTTAAATTGATGCGCAGGCGCAGCACATGATTGCAGTCGATACTCTGATGTCATTTTTCACATTCCTTACTTAATTTTCTAGTCTTATTTATACTCGTCTTATTTATATTGATTATGCTATTTGACGTATTATATATCTAATCAAAATAATATCTGTCAAATGCGACCTAAATTCACTTACTTAGTGTTTCGCATCAATGTTTCTATAATTTAATAAGGGAATGAAAGCTACTACACCATAGTTTCTAAATATGTGGTTTTTATATTGTGTAATTTATTCTCTGAACAGCCATTTAGAAATATTTACGTATTATGCAGGAAATATTTTCAATCATATATTTTTTAATACAAGCATTAATATTTTTAGGTGAACCCTTTTAAAATATAAAGCAAATAAGGGAACAAACATTTTCCTGCAGATTTCTGAAAGTAAGCAAGTTTAATTAGACGAAGCTTTTATTTAATACACCTATTAAGATTACATTAATTTTTAGTAACAAAAAATTAAGTTTGAAATACAAAAACCTTAATTTGGGGACATATAAATATTTTAAATTTCACAAAGATTGTTTCGGGTGTTTTGAGGAAAATTAAGGATGAAAGACATACATATAACATCAGGTTGAAAGATATCGTCTGTTTTTGTGATTTGAGGATTTTAATTTGTTAAAATCGCTATATGGCAGTGCCAGCCCAACATGTTACTCTAAGCAGATAGAATTCGTGGCCCGTAGGAAAAATTACATCGGTACCGCATAAATATAAATGTAGGTACCGCATAAATATAAACGTAGGTACTTTATAATTATGAACGTCGGTACCGCATAAATATAAACGTAGGTACTGTATAAATAAGAACGTCGGTATCGCATAAATATAAATGTAGGTACTGCATAAATATAAATGTAGGTACCGTATAAATATAAACGTCGGTACCACATAAATATAAACGTAGGTACTGTATAAATATAAACGTAGGTACCGTATAAATATAAATGTTGGCACCGCATAAATATAAATGTAGGTACTGTATAAATATAAACGTAGATACAGCATAAATATTAAAGTAGGTACTGCATAAATATAAGGATAAATGATTACCTTCATAAATATTGAATTATAAGTGATTAGTACATAGTGTTGAAGGAACATTTTCAGCTAAATATATTTATTTGCTGACAGTAAAATTTATTTACATAAGGATTTAGAAGTTTCACAATAAATATCTGTAAATATAATATTCGGCAATAATATTTTTGTTTGTCATTAAAACACTTTCTGGCGTTATCTACTGACAACAGGCGTTAAGTTTTTAATGCAGAGACAATTTTTTTAGCATTTATGTTTAGTGTTCGCTTAATGATAATGTAATGATTTAATATCGTTTCTTTTAATATGCGACGTATGTAATTTAGTTGGAAATTCGTTAGAATATGTTGGACTGTTTAATCATGATTGAAAAACAAACAAACTAATAAGCAGACAATATTTCACTTTTATTATATTGGTAGGGATTTTCTCCCTACTCTTCTGAAGCAATCGACTTAAACTAAAATTATTACATTTTTCTAGAAGATACTTGTGTTGCTAAGGTTGATATTAACTTTATTTAACATCTTATTGGACGACCAGAAGAACGAACGTATCGATTCGAAAACGACGTAGAATCAACACCACACTGTCTACCATCTACAATCAATCCTCAGCTACTTTGGTCACATTGCACGCAGGGAACCAGATAAGTTAGAAAAACTATCGGAAAGTCAATTCCACCTAATGGACTGACTAGGTCACTATACTTAAGGGCTTCCCAATCATACATACTATTAGGAAAACCGAAGTCAGAGCGGAATAGAAAGAACTAATGAACGAAGCCACCAGTACTTTCCAGGACAGACAGGATCTTCACAGATGAAGAATGCGATGTTGAAGAACGTTTTATTTTAATTTTTTTTAGAAAATCATTTGATTCTCGCTGTTAGTGATAATTCTTGTATTCTTTTTGTATTCTCCGCTTCCATCAAAATATTCCCCTTAACTCCATTCTCTTAGTACAGGTTCATTCATCGTTTCATGATTTCTTTGATCATTATAATAACCGTTATTTTTATTTCAGCCAAATAAACCTTTTCCTACGATTAAATTTAGTAATGATATCGTACTAGATTGTCTTTTTATCGTTATCCAAGGCTAACTTGAGTAGACCATTTTTTTACTTTTTCCTGAACGTTCCTGTCAAACAGGACAAATATGGTAACCCTATGGAGGTAAGAAAACCTGTTTCAAAAATTATTTCGCGAATGTTTGCCCCGGGCGCATATTACTAATTATAAGAAGAACATTACGCACGAGGCGACTTATTAAAACTTTCGATAATATCGTGTGTACACATTTCTAAGTGCGTATCGGGAACTAACGGTTCCTGTGCACCGAAGGTCGCTAAGATGGTTGAACGGTTTTATTTTATCCGGTGACTGACAAGGGTTGAGCGATTGAATCATATAATTTTTGGATGTTTAGATTGCTTGTTCTATATTTCAATCCTTTTATTGTTGTGTAATTTGACATGAATAACAAATCAAGTTTGTGGAGGGCCTGTTGGGTACATATTTTAAGATAAAATATTTATTTTGATTTGTCTGGTATTATACTGTGGTTCTATGAAGAGGAAACCGTTTTTATTTATTTTGAGGGCTTTTGGCATAAAAATGGCTTATGCATGAAACTTCTGCTATCGTCTAGTTTATAGTACCCAAATCGACGTAGAGTACGTTACAAATATAATTAATATTTTATTGACAACAACGATTTGATAATTGAGTTAAGTTTTTGAACTATAAAACAGTTATATTAAGATAATTTATGTAGATATTGTATATCACCTGAATATTCACAAAAAATTAATTGTGTATGTTGCTAATTATGAACGGCTGCAAGAAAATACACTTTGAAATAATAATGTATTTAACTATTTTTTTATTATTCCCATTTTCTTATTTGTTTTGATGGCTTTGGCATAAAAATTGCTTATGCATGAAACTTCTGCTATCCTCCAGTTTATAGTACCCAAATCGACATAGGATACGTTACAAATATAATTAATATTTTATTGACAACAACGATTTGATAATTGAGTTAAGTTTTTGAACTATATAACAGTTATATTAAGATAATTTATGTAGATGTTGTATATCACCTGAATATTGACAAAAACATCAATGGTGTATGTTGCTAATTATGAACGGCTGCAAAAAAACACCCTTTGAAGTAATAAGGTGTTTAACTATTTTTTTTATTTGTTTTGAGGGCTTTTGGTATAAAAATGGCTTATGTATGAAACTTCTGCTATCCTCCAGTTTATAGTACCCAAATCGACGTAGGGTACGTTACAAATGAATTTAATATTTTATTGACAACAACGATTTGATAAGTGAATTGAGTTTTTGAACTATATAACAGTTATATTAAGATAATTTATGTAGATATTGTATATCACCTGGATATTCACAAAAAAATAATTGTATATGTTGCTAATTACCTATTGATTACCTATTACAAACCATTTTCTGCTTCAAATCAGATTATAAAGTTAAACAAACTAAACGGCTGCAAGAAAACAATCTTTGAAATAATAGGGTGTTTAACTATGTTTTTTTTTATACCTTAAACCATAATTTATGAGGTACGAGTTGATGAGGAGTCATACATTTTTTAAAAAATCTTAAAAGTTGAACGAGTCTTAAAAGTTCAAGACTTAACGTTCAACACACATTTGACATCACAATTTACTATCGACAAGGACGTCGATATTGAATTGTGACGTCATTGTCATAATGCTCATTGTTTTATATGAGAGTGAGTAAGACAGGGAAATACCACCCCCCCCCTCCCCCTAATCACTACTATTCAATTGAGAAGATCATGACTCACACTAATTTTTATAATTTGTTCGCTACTGGTTTTTGAATAATCTATATTTTCATGATATTCTACTAAAAATGGCAAGTTTTTTTAACCTGCTGCAAAATACACGAAATTAAAAAAAAAAGATACAGGATGTATGACTAATTTTAGGCAAACGTTTTTGTTAAAAACGTTTTTAGCTTTTCGTACCAAAATGAATAAAACTGAAAACACTTGATCATGTAAAACATGTAATCACTTCGATGTTCGCCCGTTTGTATATCACAGATATTTTTCTAAGATGCTATTTGACGCAGAAAAATTTAAATTGCATAGTTTTCGGAAGCGGTGAGCGGGTAGAAATTAAATAAAAATGTTTGAATTTTGGATTTATGGGTTGGTTAAGGGTGGAAAAGAAATTGCAAGGCCATCGTGGGGGTGTAAAGTGAAAACTTGTTAAAGCATCAATTCGAAATTGAATAACTGGTTTTTGTCCTGTCACTTTCCCGAATAATAACCCTAAAAAATGTTTGTATCCCCACCCTATTACTTCAAAAGCATCGAGATTGAATATTACGTTTCCGTATTTCTATGAAGTAATATATCATATTTATTAGGATATTATTAAATTGAATATTAGGTTTCCGTATTTCTATGAAGTAATATATCATATTTATTAGGATATTATTAATTTTATTTATTACTTAATTTTCATATTCAAAATTTCCCATAAACTCAGTACGATTATCCCGATAGCCAAGGTTTTCACTTTTACAGTGTGGTCATAAACGTATCAATTTCAAGATACTTGCAGCATTAAAAGCGGATTAAGTTTAAAAATTTAAGAAGTCAATTAAAAAACGTCTTATTTATAATTATTGTTATCTTGTTACGTTTTTTACATAATATATATATTTATATATATATATATATATATATATATATATATATATATATATATATATATATATATATATATATATATATATATATACTATAATTTCATTAATAAAATAAAGTAAATTTTAGTAATCGGTTCCGAGGTGTAATATAAAAAAAATTTAGATCAGAAATTTAAAAAATCTAAAGGAGACCGGTGAAAATGGACCTGTCGTTACAGAAACAGAATGTAATATTAAACAAAGTCGTATTTCTTGAAATAAAAAAAATTAAACGATTTAGCGATTGGCATAAAAAGAACCGAAAGGCGCAGAGCCTAAATCAATTACGAAAGAGCATAAAAGAAACCGAAAGGCGCAATTCGGTTCCACGCTGTTTATTTTTCGTGAACACGTCGAGATGAAATCATAACAAGTGTATCGTATTAATATGTAATTTAATCTTTAGTACAATGCTTACACAGAGTAATATAATGGTTACAGAATAGGCAAATTATAAATTTATCGCATATAATGTTAGCTACCACATTATATGCGATAAATTTATAATTTGCCTATTCTGTAACCATTATATTACTATACCACATTATATGCGATAAATTTATAATTTGCCTATTCTGTAACCATTATATTACTCTGTGTAAGCATTGTACTAAAGATTAAATTACATATTAATACGATACACTTGTTATGATTTCATCTCAACGTTTTCACGAACACCCTCCATTATCAGTAACACCCTCCATTGATATACACGTATGCGCGACGTTAATAACACCAAGGTACTTGGTGATCACAATACATAATCGTCTGGCACTGTCACGTTGCTATCGATCAACGATCCCTGATCCGATTCCAACGATCCCTGCACATGATCCGTGAACATTTGGACGGTCACTGGACGTTTTAGGCCCGATGGGCCAGCCATGTAATCACTTCGTGTCGTTTTTCATTTTCTTCTCGACGCAGCACAGCTCTCGCATTTGCTCGGCCCTGGATTCTTTAAGTTTCTTGAATTCCTTTTGAAACAACCTTTTCTCTGATTTGCGTTTTCTATAATTCCGAGCATCAGATGACATCTCCAATTTTGTTTTGTAATTTTCCATCTATTATCGATTTTTATTTGTATTTCGGCGAATATTTTTGTATCGCTTTGAATCCCGTAAACTCTTCACAATAACACTTAAATAAACATCCTAGCTAAAAGCATTTTCTTGATACACTAATTTTTATCATTATACAGCGCTAATTCGCAACAATCATGTGTATGCACGTGCTCTAGTCCGATGACGTTACATGCAAAACAAATATTACAAGTCAACCATTGTTAACGCTCTACCAGTCTCTTAGTTATTAGCGGTTCAAAACTGACGGTATTTTGTAACACAACAAAATGAGCTAGCTATCACTGGTCTTAAAGAGCAAATAGATGTTTTCACGTCAAAATACGACATAACAAAAATACATTTTCGTAAAGGTGAGTAAAATTATATGTATAATATATTAAGAATCGTTAATATGAAATAAAAAGAACATTAAAAATCAAGCAAAATACTTTATAAGTTTTAAGAAACGGTCACAAATAATAATGAATATCGATCGCTTTTTTAATATAACTGATATTGACATTCGGTCTGCGTTATCAAAATAAATGTTTTTTTCGCTCTTTTTGAGTTTTACTTAGCTCTTTTCTACAAACTCGTCGGCTCGAGATTTTCATGGGTTAGTGTGATTACATCTATATATTGAGGGTAAACCGGCACATGGACATACTCTGCATTTAATTTCATCATACTGGTGCAAAAAGGTACATGAAATAAGCTTTATATTTTGAAAAATATCCTTATTTAACCAAAAAATACAAAATTTTTCATTAGCGTGATTTCATTTTTGGAGTGAAGTGGGCCTACAGTGGAGCGAACTGGCAGAAATTGTCACGTAAGGAAAAAGCGTTATGTCCCCTCCAAGCGTTCTTTCCCTTTCTTTCTTTCTTTCTTTCTATTATATACGGTAGTATGTGTGTTCATGCGAGTATCGACATTCGAGCACGTGTAAATATTATTTAAACTTACTTTGTTTATTTTACGAGCTTTCTATTGTAAGCCAATGATCTACTAGACCGTTTCCGATTCGGTATGTATTTATTTGCATTATAAATTATAAATTATTGCTATATCATTTACTAAATATGAATTTTTATGTAACAGTGTTATTTTTATTCTTGTGACGTCTGGGCTCAACTGTATATGGATTTTAACCGCTCTTTTTTGACACATCGGGAACACAACAAATAGAGAGGAAACAAATGCGTACAGAATTATATTAGAGCGATTGAAGTTAGGAGAGATATGATGTCTAGAACGATTTTTGAAAGCGTATATAGATGATGCATTTTTAATGCTAATAACAATGTATTTCTTAGCTCTGTGGCGTAAAAAGTAGAATATTTAGTTTAACATATTTTGTTTTACAACAGTAATTTAGCAGCAGGTTTAAAACGGTTTTGAAATAAGTTTTTTAAACCCCGTGACTTAAAAAAATACTTAATTCAAGGTATATATATTTTATATGATTAACCAACTACGACAGAGGAAGGGTTATAAATTTCAAAGGCTATGTTGTGATTAAGTTTGTTCCCTTGTACAGACTAAGCTGCTAAAGTTATTTCAACAATTGTGTATCTTTAGATCCGTCTTGATCCAGAGAGTGTCCTAGAGAATGTAACGTTACATGAAATTCAGTGCTCTGAAATCGTTTTCATATTTCCTACTCTTAGAAAAGTCAATGATTTTAATATTAAAATAAATCGAGGGAATTATTAAGCAAAACATCAAAAATTTCCAATGTAAATGCTGTTGATATTTTCACTAACCCAAAAACATATCGCCAAACCCCTAAGCCTGAATACATTCCTCGAGACCCCAATCGGACCGGTGGAATGACATCAAGTCTGGTAATTAGGATTGGGTCGCGAGTTGTGCTTAGGAAAAAAAACTGAACGTACAAAAGGGACCGGTCAATGGAGCGATGGCTGTTATTAAGAGTATTGAATGGCCACCTCCAGACGGAACCAGCTCGAGGTCGGGAATTACCCAATGCCGTCAACATTAAATTTAATGATCTAAAATTTCGTAATGATCCTTCAACTTATCTAATTAAGAATTGAGACTTCAAACATAGAACATGATGACTAAGAGGGACTGGCAAAGTCACTAGAACCGTGCTTCCACCAGTATTGTAGTGTGGGCATTACTGTCCACAAACTTCAAGGATGTACTCTTGAAAAAGCTATAGTGGAGATGGGTTTTCGCAAAAGGTCAAATTTATGACGCATCAAGCCGAGTTAAAACTTTACAAGGCCTTATTATAAATTAGTTGGCACTTCTTAAACAATCTCCATGATGATAATTTAATGCTCATAATAAAAGCTGCCCGCCAGAATCATAATTATCCACCGGCTCTAACTTCATGAAGGCACTAGATCGTTTGCGCAATGGATCTAAGTCACAGTAAAAGTTGTAAATAAAAATAAAAGTTAAAAAACTAAAACCCGACTACGGAAAACACTAATTGAAAAATAAAAATAAGAAAATATTGCTCTCAATAATCGCCATAGTCTGGATTTTTCTCTAAATTTAGTGAAATCTGCGTTTAAAAAATTGTTTAATGCATTTTATTTCAAAAAGATATAGACATTTCAATTCCATATGGGTACGGTGATGACTTAGGTACAGTTAGGCATGCCGCTTTGCATGTAATCAGATTATGTATGTATGTATGCGAGTAAGTTTGTTTTGCCACTATGTTGTGCTCTTTATGTACTCATTTATTATTTGGGCGGCATGCGACCACGCCCTCCGCCCTAAACTTCTAATGTACTCAAGCTAAAATTATGCAAACACAGGGTTTGTAGAAGCCTGTGCCGTTTGTTTTTAGGAAATATTCCGTTTAACGTATTACAGCGATGATTCCAGGTGTCATATTTTTTTTAAACATGCACCATATTTCAAGCGTGTGAAAAATATTGTCAATATATTTAAGATGTGGAAAATTAATATTTGTTAATAGTTTAATATAAATACTATGTACCCTTAAATGTTTAAGTGTCAATGAGCCTAAATATGTACAGAACCCTTGTAGTGCCTGAGTATGTACAAAACCCTTGTAGTGCGAATTCTGCTCGTGTTTGACATGCTTTTTTCCTTATATTCTAATGTCACAGGTTAGCATGCCGCTTGTGTGAAGTAGAAACATGACGGGCGCGTTGATGTCGTTGATATAGTTAGATTGTTTAACAATACAGATTTTAGAGGTTAAATGTTTGTTTTGTGATTAATTGTCTAAAACATTTTCTGTATTTGGTTACTATACAATTACAATACATTAATTTTAATTATCAATGGGGGTAATCGTTTTCGTACAGGACGAGACTCGGTGAGGAATTACCTCTTAAAAACAAATATCCTGTTAGTTTTAGTGTTTTAATTAAAAATTAATAGGAAAACTAACTTTACACATTCATTTTGATGCAAGTGATAGACCTATGATTCATGTATTTTAAAATTTAATTTCGACGGAAATTTTATTTGATGGGTTTTTCTGTCAAACCCTTGGAATTTTCAGCAATCGGTAGAGAACAGAATGACGCGTAAAATCAATCCATATTTTAAGTTTTTTTTTGCATAAACGTCACAAACGGTGGTTAGATTGTAATTAATAGCGATGTTGACTTTTTCTTGTTGATGCGACAACAACTTATTAAATTTTCGAATGTCCGTGTTATTCTGACAATTGTTCATTTTTGGAAACGGCACAATTAGTTGTCCATAATTTTAATGTTTTTTCCAGATACATTATATAATATTTTAATTATAATTTGTAATTTTTACTTCTTTTTGTTACTCACTTTTTTAATGTTAATACGCCAAAAAATATACAGTGGTCCCTGATCGAAGCAAAATGAAAATTCGATAATATTTAATTGGCTATTGTTTTAGAAGGTTAACTTTTTCCCAGGACAGACATTATCTAATATATAGGATAAATATTTTACCGTACTCTTACTTGTCACGATATATATTGAAATATGTGGAAAAAGGAACGTCATTTGTACTCTTTGCAAAAAGAAACTGGTTTGAAATTATTTTGAAAAAAGAACGTCATTTTTACTCTTTAAATAAGAAAATTCTTTGAAACTACTTTAAAAAAAGGAAAAGTCATTTGTACTCTTTAAAAAAAAAATACTTTGAAGAAAGAACGTCATTTGTATTCTTTAAAAAAGAAACAGCTTTGAAACTATTTTGAGAAAAGAACGTCATTTGCGCTCTTTGAAAAAAAGAAACTGCTTTGAAACTACTGTGAAAAAGTCATGTTATTTGTTGAAGAGATTTCCTTAAACTTATTTTAAAGCAAGTGAATTGAGATTTTCTATGCAACTACCGTCGCGAGGATGACAAGTGTTTAACGGAAGCTATAATGCATCAAACGAACTATGAATATAATTCGTTTTATGCACTTTACCACAATTACTAATTCATCCTAAACATTTTGAGATGCATATTTTAATAGGATGATAGAGCTCTAATCTTTGGTGGAAAAAAGACGACATTGAGAAAGGCGCGTTATTGCATACGTCGCGGGTGCTTACCTTAGTATCGACAGCGCGCCTGCCTCCAGTTGTCACGTTAGAAGTGATAATTATTTCCATCGTAATTTTACAATTGATCAACTTTAGCACCATAGTAATAATTACTTCCATCGTAATTTTCCAATTAATAAACTTTAGTACCGTAGTAATAATTACTTCCATCGTAATTCTACAATTAATCAACTTTAGTATCATTGACTTGTAGCGGTACCTACGTCCGTATGAAGACACGTTACCGGCCGCAATTCATGTCCGATTTTTGTGAATCTTTTTCTATCGGGTGTCTTATATGATCAGTTGGAATGACATTCTGAATGTCATATTTACACTAACAGTCCTGACTTCAATTCAAAGTGACCCTAAACTAATCCGTCACATTAGATAATTTCAGGTTATTTGATAGCAAACTACCATCAAGTGCACAATTGTCAATTTCACGTAAATGTCACAGGTATTTTTACACAAATGGCAGGATGAAAATTTAAATATTTTTCCATTAAATAATTAGCAGGTTACTAAAATTGTCCAACCCAAAAACTGGATCAGCAAGACAAAAAATTGGATTGGGAAACAGAAAAAAAATTTATTGGGGGTTTATTACAATTTAAGGCGTAAAGCAATTGTCGTATTTAAAATTGTTTCATAGTTGGTAGAAGTATTTTATTTTCGTTACTTTTTAAATCTAATATACTTGTAACATGATGAATAATAGTTTCGCTTCCATTTGCGAGTGTAATTACTGCAAATAATAAAAAGGTTTTTCAATTGAAATGCCTTTGTTATCCTTTTGTCATTTTTTGTATTGTATTAATAAAACTGAATTTATACTCATATTGGTAGAAATTAAATGCAAACAAGCATCCCGTCTCATTTTAATAGTGTCGTGTCTATTTGCGTAGTAATTTACTACGCAAATAGACACGACACTATTATATTACTTATGCGAATGAAGAAAAAAGAGCTATGAGACACTACACTATCAGTCTCATCTCTACTTCTTGCGACTGATGCTCTCTGACTGATGATATCTGGATTTCTAGAAATCCATCACTCATCTCAGTGATGGATTTGTAGAAATGATTCAATAGAAATCATTAGTCTTGATCCTACACGCTCAGTTAGAATGACAATCTTTGGTCTGACTGCAATTCCGAGTGATTGTCTAGGGTGTCTTTATGGATTGGTTATCTACTAGAAGAGAAAGCCACTGATTTTCACAATGATTTGGACAAATGGTTTCATTTTTCAAAAAATAATTGTACGAAAGACGGAGTCATTTTTGTTTGGCAACTACCTCTGTTTTGCTGTCTAAGCGCCTTAATTATATGATTGGTTATATATCAGAAGAGAAGACTATTGATTTTCACAATGATTTGAAGAAATAGCTTAATTAAAAAAAAAACAATTTTCTATAATTGGTACTTTTTGTTCGGCAACTTCCTCTGTCTTGTCGTTTAATTGACTTTATGTTTTCATTGGTTATCTATCAGAAGTGAAGGTTATTGATTTTTGCAATGATTTGAAGAATTAGCTTAATTTTGAAAAACATTTTTTACAAAAGACCGAGTCATTTTTGCTCGATAACTGCCTCTGTTTTGGGTGGATCCTCTTGCCCCTTATATTTGCTCTTTTTAGCTTTTTTAGTTTGTTTTATTTTATTAGGTATACGTTGGGTGCGGTTAATGATTAGGTTTTTCATTGAGTAATGATTATAAAAAACTAATACAAATTTACGGCGTTACTAAAAAATATTCAAAGTTAAAATGAAATTAATAAAAGAAAATGAAAACGGGTAAATTAAAATAAAATAAAATAATTCGGTATAATGGCTTATAGTTTCTAAATTAACAAACATAACATACTGTGTAATACGCATATATATTTAAAGGTTTTGAGGTGTATTAACGTTTTATTAACGATTTATATATTTCATTTTAATTCGCTAATTTATGCAAGTTTATTACGCGTATATTGAGGCGGAAGTTAAGAAGTAGCACGGTGAGAAAAAAGTTAAGAAGTAGCACGGTGAAAAATATAACGTCGGGTAACATACCTAATATATGGATAAATAATATAAATTTTGTTATACAGTAAAGAAAAATTCGTAACATTTCACTTCCGTTAAGTGCACCGATAGAATCTTATTTTAAACGGGAAGGGTTCATGAAAAGCTATTTAAAAAAATTATGGTGTGTGTTCATAATTCCACGACTGAAGTGAAAACTTCTAATATTAAAATATATATAAATTGATGTTATATGATGGATATCATCTCGGTGAAGTAGGTAAAATGCGAGATTATTACTTTACAATTTAATAAAATACGTGTAATACATTAAAGGCAGATGTGAAATATCTAAATTTTATAAATATTTGCCAAACCCAATTAAACCTGATGAAACGTAGCGCAAGCACAGATTTGAACCATGCGATCAGTATAGTGCCATCTATCAAAAACATATTGCCAAAAATATTTTATACTCAAACATAATTTTATTTAAAATATAAGTCTAACCATCTATTCCAAAATTACAAAAAAAAACAACGGCTAATTGGTCTAGGGGTATTATTTTTACTTCGAGTGCGAGAGGTCCCGGGTTCAAATCCTGAATGAACCCAATTCTACATTTACTGATATAAACAAGCTGATAGAATTAAATCGGAAAGAACCAACAAGTTGCGAAGCTGGCGAATTAACTCGGAAAGAGCCGACAATACAACGAAGCTTAACGAATGGAGAAAATAAGTCGGAAAAAATTATATGCGCGTATTATGTTAAATTATACTCAAATAAAGTATTATTAGAAAATAGAAAGTAATTCTTGAAAGGATGCATTCCGTGTTGGACAGTGAACTCGTTCGGTCGATGCCGAAGAGAGCCGAGTTTACCCGATTCAGCGGCTCCGACCCAAGTGTCGCATCACCGATTCGAACGGAACGCCTCAATTTCGTTCACTGCTCAAAAAAGTTTTCACTTCAAAGTGAAGTTCACAGGTGCGTCTAAAGTAAAAAAGTTTTCGCTTCAAAAACAGTCTGATCGTCGTGACAGGAACGTAGTGCGAATTCAATTAGTTTGATACTTTTTTAATATAGAATATATATTTCTGGTTTTACATTTGCAGTAATGGTTGCTATCATTAATATATGATATAAAAAAACCCCGGCGCGTCTGTCTCTGACTACTTAATGGATTTTGTTCTATTTTCATTAATAGACAAAGTTGAAAATTTATAAATTATGAGCATTATGTGAAAAAGGCATTTCAATTGGAAAAGCCGTTTTATTATATGCAGTAATCACTCGAAAATAAAAGTGAAACTACTTTTAATCAATAAAGAGGTATGATGATGATTTAGTTTCTCATAGTCTCTTCGAAAGCGGAGTTGCGGAAGATTGTCGATCAGCTTAACGAGTGCAGTGTTAAAGCTGGTCTCATAATCAATTCGACTAAGACAAAGTTTATGGCCATCGCTAACAATCCTAATCTCAAACCAAACCTTTTCGTGGCGGGTGAGAAACTAGAACAGTGAATATATATAAATATCTCAGCAACTGGCTTGCCAAAAACGGAGACAGTGGAAAAGAGATCAAAACTCGCATTGAAATTTCCCACAGTGCCTTTGGAAAATAAAAATTGTACTCTGCAATTGCAGCTTCAAGACTCTGAAGTCATAGCTTTAAAATCCCAATTCGTCTTCTCCAGTGCTACATCTGACCAATACTTCTATACGGATGCGGGGCCGGGACTATTAAGGAAGATCTCAGGAAACGTATAGAAACATTCCTAATGTGATCCTATAGACGGATGTGTTGATGCATGACAGATAGGAGCGTAATATTTATAGTAATGTAGTGTTACAGGCGTAACAGATAGGTGTAATATATAATTATAGTAATGTAGTGTCAAAATTTACGCAATCTGTTACGAAAAATGGAAATCATGTCAAAAAAAGCATTTGCCACATATGTATCTCAGCGTGCGCTGTTAAATACTTAAAGCTTTCTGGAAACAATGTACAATAACGTTGTTCTTATCAAAAAGTTCTACAATAAAATTCACAACAGAATAAGTGTATATATTTTATAAAATCAATAATATCAATTTTACTTTTTAAGAAAAACATTTTTCAATTCAATTTTCTAAACCTTATTTTATTAAACTGTCTTAATCCTTCGTCAAAGTAAATTTTATAGCGATTTTCCTCAACTTATATAGACCAAATATCCCTGGCATACCGTAGTTTTCCAACGAACAGATTAAAAGTTACGACGGTATATTTAAGTAAGCGACATTACACGTGCGCGTTTTCACGCAATGACATTACCCGTGTCAATCCGTGAAAGATCGCGGAAAACCGCCCCGTGTCCAATGCGTTTAAGATCGCGTTGTCATCAACGCTTGCGAAACCAAAGCGGCTCGTTAGTGTTATTTATATGTAATCTAGCATTGATGTAAAAGTATATCGTTTTGCAGTTCACCCGTAAATATATGATAGTAGAAATATACATTTATAACAAAACGGTTTACTTAAGTTTCCTATTTTGTCACAGTGGATAACAACTAAAAACAGTATTGACAACTTAAAAAAAAAATCAAGTATAATAGAATTAGCACTAAGAATGTCGCGTATTTATGCGCTTATATACATATACATATTTATGCGCTTATAACCATTTAGAGTACATAGTTATACATTAGTACATAACAATAGTTATACATTAGTACGTTGTACAGTAGTACATTAGCAATAATTACAAATACTAATTTGTCACAAAGTAAATATATTACCTGTTATATCTTCCACAGGCCTTAAAACATGGCGCATATTTAAAAAATTATAAAATACAGGATAATTGCTGTGGTTCTTTAGTTAATTTGAACTAATATATCACATGGTATATAAAATTATAATAAAGTAAAACATGGTGCATATTTAAAAAAATATAAAATACAGGATAATCGCTGTGGTTTTTTAGTTAATTTCAACCAATATATCATATGGTATATAAAATTATAAAAAAGTAAAGCATGGTGCATATTTAAAAAATTATAAAATACAGCATAATCGCTATGGTTTATAGTTAATTTCAACTAATATATCACATGGTATATAAAATTGTAAAAAAGTTTAACATGGTGCATATTTAAAAAATTATAAAATACAGGATAATCACTATGGTTTTTTAGTTAATTTCAACTAATATATCACATGGTATATAAAATTTAAAAAAAGTAAAACGTGGTGCATATTTAAAAAATTATAAAATAAAGGATAACCGCTATGGTTTTTTAGTTAATTTCGACTAATATATTACATGGAATATAAAATTTAAAAAAAGTTTAGGACCTTTATTTACCTCCCCCCTCTCATATCATATACTAACTAACATTTTTAAAAAGTTGGCCAGTGCAAAATGTGTGCGTTAATAAAATGTATCTTTAAATAAAATTTCTAGTTTCTACATTGCATAATTTCTGACAAATCGGCTATGAGTACAGAAAAATATATAATATAATGCCTATCACATTTTTTTTCGTCGTAAAAAATTAACGTAATCGTAAAAAATGACGCAACTTATGAATTAAAAAAAAAATTATGACATCCAGAATTATCGCTATAATTTTCCAATAACCTTTTGTGGCTTCTCAATCATAAGTTTTTTTCATAATTTTAAGTTGAGTAGTTTCGAAAATAAAGCGAGAGGAAGAAACATTTTTTCGCGTATTTTTCTATAAATGATTCTTTATCTCTACTTTACACTATCAAAAATTACGAAAAATATATTCTCGGAACCCTTATAAGTAGCCTTTACAAACGATTTCATCATTACTAGTTTAGCATAATTGTTAAATGAAAAATTATTTTATTAACAATTGCATAAATATGATTGAAATGAATTTATCATGTCAAAATTTATGCCCCTTTTCAATTTGGAAAATTACTTTTCTCAATTTCATCTCATATAGTTTTGAAGATATAGTTGCAAATATCCAAAAAAAAATATATTCCCTCCTATATCTCTGACACTGCTAAAGTAAAAATTAATAAAAGAACAAAGTTATTGGAAACTTATCTAAACTTTATGGCGAATTGCAGCCGCGCTTCTATTTTTTTTCATTTCAATAATATAGATATTTATATCCTAAGTTTTGTAATCCTAAGTTTTTTTCATAATTTTAAGTTGAGTAGTTTCGAAAATAAAGCGAAAGGAAATAACATTTTTTTGCGTATGTTTCTATAAATTATTCTCTATCTCAAAGTTACACTATCAAAAATTACGAAAAATATGTTCTCGGAACCCTTATAAGTAGCCTTTACAAACGAAATACCACACTGGCTACTTAAAGGCTGACCTAAAGGCAATAAAAAAATCGAGTATTTAATATGACAACTCTAAAATTCCCAAATGTGGGTTAATACGTTTTAATACTTTGCCAAAGTTTTAGTTTCTACGTGAAGTGGATTCTCTGGAAAACGGCTATGACTATATGATATTTTTCCATTTGAAGTACGGAACCATACAAAAGTAAAAAGGTACAAGGTTCGCAACGCTGCAAATCTGAAATATCCATTAGCATATAGCAGAACTGCACAGAACAGCAATATTAAAGGGTTAATATTATTACGTAAAATTGTTTTTCGACTTTTTGAATAAATCTGAAAAAAATATTTGTTAGAAGCATGCCTGGGGTGGAACAGAATTACGGCACCGTTTTGGAATTGATTTTCACTAGTTTAATGCTGGGGTTTTGATTAAATTTAGACTAACTTTTGTCCTAGTGGAATTTCCCGCAGGATATTTTCTGATATATTCACGATATTTTTAACTTCACTAAAGATTATACTGAGCAATAAATTTAACTACATTGTGAAAAATATTATTAATATTTGTAAATAGTTTCAAAAAGGAAGTATTTTATATTCTCAACTGTTTTTATGCATCTAAGTGTGAACGGAAACCTTATAGTGCGAGTTCCATATTGCTTTATCTAATAAAACATATTTAGTCGGTCATGACAGCCAGTTAACAAAAGAATTACAAAATATACAAAATGTTATAACTGCTAGCTGTGCCTACGACTTCGTTCGAAGATAATTCGGAATAAGAAAAGATTTTGGAATTATTTTTTATATGTTGCTCTTCGGTATAAACTATTACAATGCAATATTTTGTCAAAACCCATCTAGTAGATTTTGCGTGATTAACGAACAAATTAACATAAAGATTGATAGACAAAAATTCTAAACACAGGTATTCTGGCTTCTATTATCATTCTTTATGTTAGAGTTCTGTTACATTTTTATTACATGTATAGTTTAAAGGTGAGTAATTTGGTTTCGTAATAAAAATTAGTAAAATTACTTAATCTGTGCACAGGAGGGGTATATAAAAAATTAAATTGTGGGTGTGTATAATTCACTCACGGTGGAAGTAAAACTTCAGTATTCAAGTTCTTACCTAGTTACACAAATAAAAATACACATAAATAATACACCGCGCTGGCTTTTTACTAAAGCTTTGTAATATGCAGGCGCATACACACGTATTACACGGCGCATACACACGTATTAACATACTAACATACACACGTAGAACGCTCGAACCAGAGCAAGTATTAGACAGTGTGCAATATAGATACATTCCGACGCTTGTTCTTTCGCATTAACTTGGAAATATACAGGCGCACACATATGTACAATGCTTAGTAGAAATATTACGTAGTCGTCTTTGTGCCATGCTTCGTAATAATAGAAATACTACGAAGCATGGCACAAAGACGAGACCTAAAATTAAAATCTCAACGATTCTAAAGAAGCTTCACTTGTTTCTTTGTCGTGACGCATTTTCGTTTCATCGAGTTTCAAATCACGATTCTAAAGAAGTTTCACTTCAAAAATATATCAAGTAGAAAACATACTCAATGGAGAAGATATGTGTTTTCCACATCTGTACTATAAATAGTTAACATAAATATAGCCTAATTCAAGTATGTAGTTCTTTAAAACGTATGGTTACCGTATATTTCGCTATAATAGGGAATCTTATGCAAAGCTAATCGTAGATGGGGCCACCGAAGTAAGACGTAAATAAAACTGGCTGTCAAAAAAGCGATAGATTTTTGTTGTGTGTAAAATTTTTTTTTACGAAGAGAAAATGTGATGGAAATTTAGTGATATTAAACAATATAATAATTAAAAAATCCGAATAAAATCAATGTTCTGAAAAAGCTGTGGCTTTGCATTGTTGTCTTAAAGTTTTTGCAACCCACAGCTATTTCCCACAGC
This sequence comes from Druceiella hillmani, assembly GCA_039881145.1. Taxonomy (NCBI): domain Eukaryota; kingdom Metazoa; phylum Arthropoda; class Insecta; order Lepidoptera; family Hepialidae; genus Druceiella; species Druceiella hillmani. Next base: position 5,786,143 of record JAYKKI010000089.1, on the reverse strand, counting down.
TTCTAGTGATTTTTATCCTTAGAGAATAAATTAACAACTATATTTTCAAATGCTCCAACTGTAACAGCATCCAACTGCACATCATTGATGCATATTTATTATAAATTAAGATGTTAATATTCAAAAAAATCAATGAAATTCAATACTTTGCAAGATGACGTATTTAAATTACAAAAAGTCAAATCATGTTTATCCATGATGTTTAAGTTATAGTACAAGTAGCCACCTGGCGGGAGAAATTGGCAGTAAGGTTCTCTATTGTTTAAAGTTGTAGAAATTTCAAAGAGAAGAAACTAAGAAAAAATAAGAAAAATTGTATACCTAAAACAATTAAAACATTCATCTGTGTTACTGTGTTCATCTCTTTTTTTTGTATTTAAGTTTTAATTAATTATATCGATAAAAATCGAGGCTGTGTCCCTATTCAACAATTAAGCACAAAAACGGGCGTCCAACACTAAAACATATCACTAGGCATATGCCAAAACGCGATTGTTTAATATGCAGCTAAATGCAAATAATTGAATGGATTTTTTAAAATTTGAGTAATTTCAAGGCAAAGTGTTTTATAAATTATACTAATTTTGAAATTAAATTTTTCACAAGCATATTTGAGGAGTACAAGGAATAAGGAGAGTGCTGAAGAAGATATATTTTTACGCCAAATTTGTAAAACATATGTAAATAATTCAGATACCTACGATTTATAGGTATCAAGTACTATAATATTATATAATGCGTGTATAGTAAGTACCGAAAAGTCGTACGGACAATATATACCGAAAAATTGTACAATTGTTAAGCAATATGACATAAACGATTGTGTGACTACGTATATATTTGTTTATTTCGCCTTCTCCTCGATAGATGGCGCTAGTAAATGTTTCATGGTATGAACAAATTACAGATATTATAGTAGCATTTTTCTTAGAATATTTCCTTATTAATAATGTCAAATGTTAGGATCGATTTTTAATTTAGTTCTGTGATATAATAAAATAACCACGGTGAGTAGCGAAAAGTACATACCGAAGAGTTGTACCTCTGTAAGCAATATGATATGAACAATTGTGTGCCTACGTATGCCATATTTCTTACTTCGCCTTTTCCTCGATAGATGGCGGTAGTAATTTTTTTGTGCCGTGAACAAATGATAGATATAGTGGCATTTTTTTTTAATATTTCCAAATTAATAATGTCAAATGTTACGAGTTATTGTAAATTTGGTTCTGCAACTTGACGATATAATAAAATAAACTTAAAAAGCGGTCAAATGTAGATTGTACTTGGGTAATTAGTGTTCTGAAAGACAAGTTGTTATTGAAGGTAGATTTTATGGCATAAAAATTTAAGTGCCAGCCCTGATTATTAAAAGTTCAATCAAATTCTATCGTCTATTCGGACTATTAGAAAAACTGCAGTTCGCGCTTTCGACTCTATATTATCCTCATCTTTGTCTAACTAGACGTATAAGAAAGAGACGAAATAGCTTAGAAAAAGAGATAGCAGTTTTTTTAACTTTTGTTTACTATTAAAGTTGTCAATTCAATAACATATTTTCCATAATGTTTCTAAAGTTAACTATCAGCTTCAGGAAGCCGCATTATTATAATATTAGAGGTATACTGTTCAACATTATTATATAATTTGTATTAAAATGCAAAAGATTCTTTTTTTAAGTAGAAATAAAACTCACAATTTTCATTCAATCTGTATATTACTTCTTTCTTCTTTTTGGGATATTTGTCAATCATATTTTAGCATAATTTAAGTGTATGCAATAGACATTTTTGTGTTTTTTGTGTTCGCATAATGCCTGTGTTGTATTGTTGAATAGATTTTCCCAAAAATGTTTTGGTCGTAAATGCCTTTTGCTAAAGTTATTAAAACTGTTTACCAAAATAACTTACTTTACCTGGTCAAACTGATAAACTTGTACCGCACTTGATATTAGATATTCCACTAGATATAAAATATTTAGTTTTATTCACTAGTTAATAAATAATTGAAAAATAAATGCTGTATGCCAAATGGCATTATCATATAAAAACTTGTACAAGCGAAAATTAAAATAAAACAAGCGAGCAGTTTTTTTTTAATTTTAACCTTTCCTACATAAAATAAAACTGTAGAGTTAACCGGTTTGTACATTGAAGACATTTACGGAATAAGTATTTAGGGGCATATAATAAAAGTAATAGAATAGGGTAATAGTAATAGAAACAATAGAACGGGGTAATAGTAATAGAAACAATAGAACGGGGTAATAGTAAAATAATTAAAGTAATAATAATAATAGAATAGGGGCACATAAGAAAAGTCATAGAATATAACAAAACGCATCACTTATAAACTACTGAGTCAATTCAGATATTATTTGAAAAATACAGGGGGGTCGCATTGAAGCTATATATATTTGTTATTTTATGATAATCGGTTCATACAATCAAAGGAAACGTATAGTGTATGAAAGGGTTTCCCAACCTTTTTTTTGTTGAGGTTCCCCGGACTATACATTATATTTTCATGCCCCCCCCCCTTTACTTTTTCATGCTCCCCCTTTGATTTAGTAAATTAAATAAATATGGTAACTGAAGTTTGTAAATACACAAACTTACCTTTTGACAGTGAGACACAATAATTTTACACACTCAAACTGATTTCTCAACAAAAAATGTACACCAAAACGTCAAATTTTTCACAAGTTTGTGGTAATAATAGTGAATATGATATTTAATTTCATTAATTTTATGCATGTAAATTAAACATTACATTGTAGTTATTTGTTAATGTTGTTTGTACATTTTTTTGTTTTTTCTTTCTAAAATGCAAACGCTTTCCGCCCCCCTTGACATCTCTCTATGCCCCCTTGGGAGGCGCACCCTCCTGGTTGGGAACTCCTGGTGTATAGTATATCGATATCTACGTAATCTCCATAGATGGCGCTATATGTGTATATCAGCGAAATGTGCACAGTTAGATGTAAAACGTAGTGTTGGGGGAGGGGATGTGCTTTAGCAAGCAATTTGAATACATGTGAATGACGTTGTTAGTCGTTTTTCGCACCTAAAATTGTTTAATATTATATGTAAAGTTAAAAAAACTTGTATGTAAAGTTAAAAAAATGTTATAAACTTACTTTGTTTCCTCGATTCGTTTAAAATTTGAATCTGTGTCAATATTTGTAATTTAATTATTTTGGTAGGTTTAGTATCGGGCTGTAAAATGATTGTTACGTATTTTTTGTCTACACATATAAATAAAATGTGGAATCTGTGTGTTTGGATGTTAAATGAATTTACGAAAAAAAATAGGGGAACATAACAAAAGTAATAGAAGGTTAATATATAGTTTTTGACATTTATGTCTGTTTGCGTGTTTGCTTGTACACGCATCGCGTAAAAACTACTGAACCAATGCGAATGGTGTTTCTAAAAAAAAATGGGGCTCAACTTGAAGTAAAATTAACTTAATATTTTCATAATAATGACGTAATATTTTCATAATATGACATAATATTTTCGAAAAATAATTTAGTACAACATAACAACAAAGAAATGCCTAAATACCATATATAGAACAATAGGTGACGCTACATGCATATTCAATCATGGAATTAAATTTTCCACCCGGACGTATATTGATGAAATGGGTGTAGCCAGAGGTGAAGCGTGGAGTGACAGGGAGGGGTAGGTACTTGAGCAAGCAACCTGAATGCTGGCAGACGCATGAGGGTAGACATCATTGTCAGTCGTCTTCCGCATATACATTTTTCTGATGTTAAGTATTCGTTACAAATTTACTTTGTTTTCTCAATTTGTTTAACATTTTAATCTATTGCCAATATTTGTAACGGTGTATCAATGTTTTATTACGTGCTTTATTGCCTATACATGTAGAAAAAATGTGGGATTAGCGTGTTTGTAAACTGAAGATATTGACGTAAAAATATTCTGGAGAACCTAAAAGTAATAGAATGCAACAATATTGTTTTTGGAATGTTTATTTGCTCGCCATCATGCAGGAATAGCTAAAAATATTTTACGTAGTTTTTCCTAGCTAATTTTGTTGGGATTGGGGTATAGGCCATGTTTTATTATAATCCATAATCTAGAAAGAATCTTAGAAACAAACACAAACGTACAAGTGAATAAATTTCCTAGCCGTATTTCTATCGTTAGTAACACTAAAAGAAGGTTTGATACTTGTCTACTAAAAACCTACTTTTTGACGAAATTGTTGTTATAAATACTTTTTCCGAATTTATATTTTATTTTCGTCTTGTGCGCTACGAATTTGCCATTTATATATATATGTATATATATATATATATATATATATATATATATATATATATATATCTAATTGGTAACTAATATGAATTCAGCATACGAACAGACGAATTCAAGCATGTAGTGGGGATATTCCATAATTTTAAACAAGCTCTGTTAACAACTCCTTTACATAAGCAAAGCGATGATATTTCAATAGAAAATACTTAAAAAGTGTTACTTTTGTAATTAATATAATAGATGAAGTTACGTTCATTATTTTTATATTTGAGTTGATAATATTTTCTAAATGTCCACCCCCGAATGACTACATGGATACAGCTAGTATGAACTAAACATTCAAATTCAAAATAAATAAAATATGAATGTTCGTATGTTTGGCTGTTTTTGCTGTGCACATTTAATGATAATAACTTTACCTCTTAAACTAATTAAGTAATTATTGGGATCACCGGTATTTTGAACTAACGAATAAATAATAATCATTTAATAAACAATTAGTGGCGAGGGCATCTATTTTAAGCTGTCAGTCCCAAGTTTTTTATTGAAACTATTGATCGCCAAGAAAATTCAAACATGTCCCCGAATATTAATAAAGATAATTTTAGGAATAAGTGCCGTAGAGGATCGTGATGATAAAAATAATTACTAATTATACTTGCTATACTGGCCAGGAATACAAAAGGACTTAAGATAAACCTACTCACAAAAAATATTTTTGATCGAATAGCAAAAATTTGAAAACATATTTTTGTTCTATTCATATAGTTATTCCCAACCATAAGCTAGTTAAAAAGATTTTATAGTTGACATCCGTTTGCTTATAATATTTCCTGTTTCGGGTCAAACTGAAACCGGAAATATTTACACGGAAGTGATTGGTCTTTGATAGACCGCCTGAGGGACATACAACGTTGTCGCAGGAAGAGCGTTCTCCTTTGAAAATGGAAACGTAAAAATGATGGTTTTTAAAGATTTTTCACAAAGGCCAATAAAATTACCACATGTTATTTGAATTATTTTTTTATTTAAAATATGTAAATTAATTGTTTATCTTATGCGGAAAGTGGTATTTGTACCTCCAATCTATATTAATATGTAAAGAGTATAAATTTCTAATAAAAATACTTAAATTACTTGTTTATGTTATACGGGAAGTGGTGTTTTATAGATCATATCTACATAAGTATTTAAAGAGGAAAATTTTGTAATAAAAATATTTAAATTACCCTGTTTAGCTTATATGAAAAGTGGTGTTTTGTAAGTCCAATCTACAATAATGTACAAAGAGGAAAAATTTGTAATAAAAATATTTAAATTACCCTGTTTATCTTATATGGAAAGTGGTGTTTTGTACGTCCAATATAAATTAATGTATAAAGAGGAAAAGTTTGTAATAAAAATATTTAAATTACCCTGTTTAGCTTATATGAAAAGTGGTGTTTTGTAAGTCCAATCTACAATAATGTACAAAGAGGAAAAATTTGTAATAAAAATATTTAAATTACCCTGTTTATCTTATATGGAAAGTGGTGTTTTGTACGTCTAATATAAATTAATGTATAAAGAGGAATAGTTTGTAATAAAAATATTTAAATTAACCTGTTTATCTTACATGGAAAGTGATGTTTTGTACGTCCAATCTACATTAACTTATAAAGAGGAAAAAATTGTAATAAAAAAGTGGTGTTTTAAGTGGCGTCTAAACTACATTAACATAAAAATAGGGAAATTTTGTTTGTTTCTTTGTTTGTTCGTGCTGATTGATCTCTGGAGTCGCGCACGCCTGATTCCAAAATTATTTTTTGGAATCGGACTAGTGAACCGAAACTAGTAAACCAACAATCATAAAAAACAAGGTCGGTGAATATTACAGGAAAACTGCATGAAATATTCAAGGTTTTATGATTGTCGAGATATGCGCCATTTTATTGCACACGTGAAAGTTATGTCACAAAATATTTTTACTTGGCTGTAGTTAATATTTGCACATAATTTATACGTTTATATGTATTTAAATGTGTGTGGAAACGTCGTAATGCGAGTCCTTCGCCTTATGGTTGTTTATGTTATTTGAACATAATACAATAACCTATTAGGAATCTATCAACTCAAACCAGTTTTCCAATCTTCTAACATAACTACTTTTAAAAATTAAACTCTTAGCCCAGACTTAACCAAAATAAAATATTTGCAAACACGAGATCAGAAAAATCTCAGTCTGTACGTGTCTTTAATTTCGTAAATCAGATATTAATAATACCTGCATACTGAGTTTTCCATTCTCCTATCCAAACAATTTTCTCGAAGTTTTTACATACATAATTTTGAATAGTCACAATCCTTATGATGATTCCTACATGATTGATATTTATACAGTATTTTACGTATTTCTAATTGTACGAATTACATATACACATATAAAAGGGAAAAATTGCTAGGATTGTATAAAACAACCCTTCTGCAAGAACTACAAAGCAGCAGCTAAAGTGTACGTAAAAAAGTAATGGAAAATCAAAAATTTTGATTCAAATCGTCAATAAAACTACAAACAAAAGAGGTATCAGACTTCGATTAACCTACGTCAAAGCACGAAATTATTTAAAAGCAGGTCATCAGACATTCTGAAAGAATCGACACGCAGCGAAATGGTGAACGTGACGCAAACTCCACGTCTCAGTGCAGGCTATCTATCTCTATCTATGGCGTTTATCGGGCTACTATCTATCTCTGTCGTATCTTAGCCACGATGATGCAGTTTTTTAATATTAATTTATTTCTTAATATATTTTTAATTTAAGGCCCAGTTTTGTATTTGCTATACATTAATGATGTTCCAACAACGTTATATAGCCACTTTTGAAGATGATATGGCAATAATGGCAGTGGGAGAAACTGTGGAAGGTTAAACTAGAAAATTGCAATCTGCTCTCAACAAAGTAGCCATCTGGACATTAAATTGAACGAATCCAAATCAATACATATCAATTTTACAACTAAAAACATAACGCAACAAACAGTCTTTATTAATGGCTCTCAATTACCATATGCCAACACCGCTAAATATCTTGGTATGACTCTTGACGCCAAGCTTCGGTGGAAAAAACCTATTAAGAAGAAACGCGACGACCTTAACATCAAGTTTAGAAAAATGAATTTGTTGTTTGGTCGCAATTCTGAGCTTTCAACATACAACAAGCTTATTTCGTATAAGCAAGTTCTACGCCCACTTTGGAGTTATGGCATACAGCTGTGGAGCAGCGCCAGTAAGCCTAATATCCAAGTGATGCAAAGATTCCAAAAAAAAGTGCTTAAGTGTGTAGTTAACGCGCCTGGTATGTCCGTAACTGTGATCTCCATCGTGATCTTGAGATTGAGATGGTAGACGATACTATTAATAGATTTGCTAGTTCTCACCAAAAGAGACTTCAAAACCATATTAATCCAGAAGTGTCCAAACTCTCAAATGTACAAAATATTATTAGAAGCCTCAAAAGAATAAAACCTTTTGAGCTTGCTAGAAATTAGAACACTAAGTGATTCAAAGGAAAATCTTAGTCTAGATAGCACATAGTATATTAATTGAAAAACAAATTAATCGTTAGTTACATAACTAGTTTTAATAAAAATTGTAAAAGAGAACCTTTTTAATTATTAATAACATCGATATAAATTATATCCCAATATAAAGTCCGCGTTCTTCGACAGCACGTCATTTCCAAAAGAGAAAGAGCATTTTTATATCGGCCGTATTATTTAGAAGATTATCTCTAGCAAAACACAAACTTACATTTCCTTTAATCACATTAGATATAAAGGAAAAAAAAATCCGAAAAAATGCTGTCATGAAACAATATATCTCATTCACTGTTATTTTTTTTAAAAGGACAAAAGATATGTTTTCACATTAATGTGTTTTCACATTTATTGTATTTTTAAAAAATAATAATGAATTAGATATATTGTTTTATGGCAGCATTTTTTCCGAATTTTTTGTTCCTTTAAATCTAATGTAATTAAAAGAAAATGCAAGTTCACAGTCGATATGCACATCTGTGTCCCAATCGAATTTTATTGTATTATTAATTTTCCACAACATTAGTCAATACACAATATCGACGTACTTCTTCAAAGAAATATAAAAATTCACTTGTTTACAACTAGGGAATTTTCTATAAGAAGTTTTATAATTTTAGTGAATATTTATTTATTTTACGGCGACTTTGGCCATAACGTAACTATGCTTCGATCTTTGCTCATATTTTTTTCCTTTTTAAAAAAATATAAATTTTCAAGCACAATATTTATTTATTCTGTTATCATGTTCTGTATATATTTGAATTCTGTATCTCAAAAGAAAAAAACTGTATCCATCTAATATTACTCATCTGTCACATTCGTTTTATCTCAGAAACCACTTGACATAGAAACTCAAACTTCCGTATGGAGATAAAGCACATTAATATATACACATCTAAATAGGTAATACTTAAAGATATTTATATGGAAATTTTAAGAGGACACATAAAATAGTCGAGTTTCTTTTTTTCATTCCATATATTTGAATCTTGGGTCTCTACTTTTCACTATTTGGGTAAATAACTTTGGTTGAGCGGTGAATATTGCGCGTTGTTTGTTATTTGTTGACTACATGAAGCTTTGTTCAGTTGTCAAGGATGCAGTAGATGGCACAATATTTGTTTCTTCCGTTATCACGGTTAGTATATATTTAGATTCTGTATCTCAAAAGAAAAAACTGTATCCATCTAAAATTATTCATCTGTCACAATTGTTTTATCTCAGAAACCACTTGACATAGAAACTCAAACTTTGGTATTGAGATAAAGCACATTAATATGTACACATCTAAATAGCTAACACTTAGAGATATATGGAAATTTTAAGAGGACACATAAAATAGTTGAGTTTCTTTTTTCATACCATATATTTGAATTTTTGGGAACTTTTCACTATTTTGGTAAACGATATTGGTTGCGCAGTGAAGACTGCGCGTTGTTTGTTATTCGCGGACGACATGAAACTTTTTATAGTCGTCAAGAATGCAGCAGATGGCGAATGACTGCAGCATGATAACAGCGCCTGCTGCATCGACTCGGATAAGATTATTGTTTTAGGAATCAGATTGGATTCTCAATTGACGTTCAGTGATGTTCAGATGATGTTCAGATGATGAGCAAAAAAATAGTGCCGAAAATTTGAATTCGTGTTATAAAATTCAAAGGTTTTTTAATCGGTGTTATCAATTTGTTAGGTTCCTGTCCATTGAAGGTTAGTAGAGACGTTGCGCTTATGATATTTATCTTGCTGCTCTTAAAAGGAAAAATCCTATCCCCTGTATTATTGAGCACATTTTCATCCTTCATACCTGACAATTTAAAGTTTAAATTTCTAAATTAAACATGAATTCAAAGTACACAAGAATTAAAAAAAATAACGAGGACACATTTCGACAAATTCACTTTATTCCTCATAAACAGATCACACTCCGGTGCAACAGTTGAGCAGTTAAAATATCGCAGGAAACATGTTCGATACAACAATTTCGATACAGTCGGTTTCTAGAGTGTGGTATAACAAATGAGAACGCAGAAAATTGTATATATATATATATATATATATATATATATATATGTATATATATTATTTTAAAGTAGTACATCTTCCGAGGTATATTAAAAAATGTACAAAAAATATGCGTTCCTTCTCTTTTTCGACACTACTGAATACCTACAGTAACCTACAGTTAATCATATTAGGTGTAATGCTCTTTAATCATATTAGATATAATGCTCTTTAATCATAGTAGGTGTAATGATCTTTAATCATATTAGATGTAATGCTCTTTAATCATATTAGGTGTCATGCTCTTCAATCATAATAGATGTAAAGGTCTTTAGTCATATTAGGTGTAATGCTCTTTAATCATATTAGACGTAATGCTCTTTAATCATATTAGATATAATGCTCTTTAATCATATTAGGTGTAATGCTCTTTAATCATATTAGATGTAATGCTCTTTAATCATATTAGGTGTAATGCTCTTTAATCATATTAGACGTAATGCTCTTTAATCATATTAGACGTAATGCTCTTTAATCATATTAGGTCTAATGGTCTTTAATCATATTAGATATAATGCTCTTTAATCATATTAGATGTAATGCTCTTTAATCATATTAAGTGTAATGCTTTTTAATCATATTAGATGTAATGCTCTTTAATCATATTAGATGTAATGCTCTTTAATCATATTAGATGTAATGTTACGCCGACCAAAAAACTGATATACTATGTCCAATATGCAAGGAATCTAATAACACAAACAACAATGGAAATGAAGCTTGTGTTGTTTTAGAGATAATTTTCACTTTACGCACTGTAACGATTTCTATTTCTATTGCATTTGAAATAAACTCAAAGCTAAATCTGAAGTAATTATAACAAAACATATAGTAATCGAAACTGAAAATTTGCTGGTTTTATATGTTGTTCTTTATAACCATTTTTATGTTACAGGATTTAACCGCCTTGTACTGTACTCGATTAAACCACAAAATAAATAAGTAAACCTTCTAAAATACTCTTAATAAATTAATAGTAAATAATCTAAAATAAAACATTTTTTTTAAAATATTGCCTTGATATTTGCCCAGAAAAAATCGGCACGGGCACTTACTCGTTGCTAGAACCTTAACCGCTTTTTCCCACATTTCTCGATCAACTGTTATATGTTTTCAGGTCAATCTGAGAATCTTTTCCAGCTCATTTCACCAATTAATTCGTGGCTTTTCTGCTGGTCGTGACAAGAATCTCGGATACCGATCACGAGCTTATTATATCCATTAATTTTTTCTTTGTCTTAAAATGTGTCTTGCCTATTTTAATTAAATTTTTTCGATGTCTATCTGGTTCCTTATTTTAGTTTTTCTCTCAGTATCTTTTTAATTAATAACGAGATCGATAATCTATTCACATTCCGTAATAAAATTCTAAATTTAAATTTCGCTTGATTTTAATGTATATTGAGAAAAATACTTTTCCAATATTCCATAGTTAACTTCGAAAATCAAAATTCATGTTAGCAATTAAAATTTCTATGTGTGCAAATTCTTATCAAAATTCACTTGATGTTAGCAATTAAAATTTCTATGTGTGCAAATTCTTATCAAAATTTACTTACGTTAGCAATTAAAATTTCTATGTGTGCAAATTCTTATCAAAATTCACTTGAAGTTAGCAATTCAAATTTCTATGTATGAAAATTCTTATCAAAATTCACTTGATGTTAGCAATTAAAATTTCTATGTGTGCAAATTCTTATCAAAATTCACTTACGTTAGCAATTAAAATTTCTATGTGTGCAAATTCTTATCCAAATTCACTCGATGTTAGCAATTAAAATTTCTATGTGTGCAAATTCTTATCAAAATTCACTTACGTTAGCAATTAAAATTTCTATGTGTGCAAATTCTTATCAAAATTCACTTGATGTTAGCAATTAAAATTTTCGTATTGCTTTATCTCTATGTGGAAATTCAAGTTTTGTTCGTTATGCGCTTACTGAGAACAACAGCTGTAACGGACGAACACGTGAGTGACCATATAATTTTAGTATTTTGTCTATACAATTCTTTTACAACTAGATAATTTTAGTGTCTTTAGTTTTAAGTGTTTCTTAAGAAATGAAATGCAAAAATTTATTCATTATTGAATTTTTTTCCAAGTTATTGGGAGCACGGTAATTTAAACTATTGAAAACATGGTGGACAATATAAAAATCAATTTAAATTTTTTCAATGTGTCTTTCGGAATAAATTCATTGCAATTATATGATAATGTGTAAATATTTCACGTTCCGCCACTTTCCTGTCAATTTTGGAAAACAAAATTCTGATATCTTTTTTAGACATTATTTTCTCCTCATATATTAAATTTCATGTCAATCTATTCACATTTTGTAATTAAATTCTACAATTACGTTTAATTTTATATTAATACATATTGAGAACAACACTTCGCCAATATTCCATAGTTAAATTTGAAAATCAAAATTCACTTAATACTCACAAATGAGAATAGCTATTCTACTAAAATCCTTAGAATATTCGAAAAACAAAGTACGTTGACGTTAACAGATACTGAGAACAACACTTTGCCAATATTCAAAATTTACTTGATGTTAACAAATGGGAACAACTACTCTACTAAAAATCCCAAGTCATATTCGAAACACAAAGTTCACTTGATGTTCAAATATAATGAGAATAACTACTCTGATAAAAATTCCTAAACCTATTCGAAAAACAGGGTTCACTTGATTTCAACAAATAGTGATTACAACGCTATGCCAACATTTCGTAGTCAAATTCGAAAGTCAACTTTTTTTTAACAAATGTGAACAACTACTTTGCTAAAAATCCCAAGTCATATTCGTAATACAAAGTGCACTTGATATTAAAGTACAGTAAGAAAAATTACTCTGTTGAAAATCCTCAGTCATATTCGAAAAACAGAGTTCACTTGATATAAATAAATAGTGTTTTACAACACTTTATTAACATTCCGTTGTCAAATTGGAAAATAAAAATTTACTTTTTTCAGATTTTAACAAATTACAGTAGAGAACAACTACTCTTTTAAAAATTCCTAGTGATATTCGAAACACAAAGTTCACTTGAAGTTAAAAAACAGTGAGAATAACTGCTCTGCTAACAATGTGACTAGCACATTCGAAAAACAAAGTTCACTTGACATAACAAATGGTGACAACTACACTTTGCCATCCGTAGTTAAATTCGAACATCAAAATTCACTTAACGTTAATAAAAAGTGAAAATAACTATACCGCTCACAATCCATAGTCAAAAACAAAGTTCACTTGATGTTAACAAATAGTGCGAGCGATAACAATAGGAGAGATAGAGAGTGAGAGGTCACATCTTCGTTATTAGCATTGACTTGCCGTGACACCCGTTTGAAAAATGACCACTTCTACACGCGCCATTTATAACGAGCGATAAACAGACCGAACAATGCGGCGAAACTATTCGAGTAAGCTATTGCGTCACAGTTTCCACGCGATGGTCTCAGCAGAATACTAAGGAGCAAGTCATCATCTATTGTTTCAGTTGTTACACCTGCCTTATGCTAAAATTTGTTTTTTAACCCTGAAAATGGTTATTGGCACCGGGCGCCCGGCGCCACGAGGTGACACTACGAGTCGAGGTCACATTGGCGCTGACATTGTTACGGTGATGAAATGCAGCATTTTCACGGACTTATATGGGAAGAAAATAGTGGAACGAAAGAAACGTTTTTTTTATTCAATTGTATAAAAAATAACCCTCTTTTACGTAAAGTTAGAAATACACCTTTCCGTTATAAAAGTCGAAAAATTCTCTAATATATACGTAAGGTGAGGCACAATATTGAATCTAAAAATATAGCGATATATTTTCTACAAATCTTCATATATAAAACTCATTATACAGATGCGTGGGAGTACGGAGAACATTCTTTGTAAGCTTCCACAATTTTCGACTGATTTCTCTCAGAGGAGACCAGCACAAATGGGCCTAGCCTTACAGAAATAGAATTTAATAAATAAATGCGGTTTAGAACCAGGAACATTTCGACAATTTTTTAAAATAAAATTAAAGAATATATATCAAAAATAATATATTTAAAAAACAATTCTACAGCTGAGATTATTTATTATAAAAAAATCCTTTTTGGAAAAAAATTCTCACCAGAAATTTGTAGATCAACATGCTTATTTCTCACTATATTCACAATGAATTTATCATTAGACATTACACACTTGACAGACACAGAAGAACAGAGGAAAAAAAATTATTAAATCATTTAAAATATACATTTAAAATTAGGTTAAAAAAATGTGATTCCTAACAGTCTTAAACGTCAAATAAGAAAATTATCAATCATACCAACTTAATATATTTTACTATCTTTAAATCTTTAATTTAATGACATTTTTTAAAATTTATAACTATCAACGTTTGCATTTGCCATTGCTATAAAACATAATTATGGTAATTAATGTTTAAAAGAAAGAATACAAATGTAACTAAATAATTTCCAACCGTAACTAATGTATTAAAAAATTTGTTTAAAAAAACTTCCATAAAAAATGTACATTTACATCAAATATTTGAAAAGAATAAGCAAAAGTCCAGCCCAGCCCAACCCAGTCTAGTCCAGTCCTGGGCCTGGGCTACAAAATAAAAGGAATGCCATAAAATGTCCAAAAAAATACATATATATATATATATATATATATATATATATATATATATATATACATGCCATAATACAGATATAGACTTTATTGTTTCCTGAATATTGGTACCAAATCAGTAAAATGTAATTGTTTAAATTGACAGGTTAAAATATTTTTAATTTTATATAATAAAATTTGTTATAAATACTTAGTAATTAATAAGAAATTATGCTTTTAATTGTATAATAAGTGCTTAGTGGTAAATAAAAAGTGAAATAAGTGGAAAAAAGAAAAGTTAAGACATATTCCCTGGGAAACAAAATCGTCAGGTACAAAATTGTTCAATTTTTGTACTAAATAATCGTCAGCTGCAGAATTTTTTTTCAGATATATCATTTTTAATGTATATTCTTTCATATGATATCAAAAAAATTGTCAAAAAGTTCCTGGTTTCAAACTGCATTCATACCGAATTTGAATGTTAAAAAGCTAATTTGGTATTTTTAGAATCCAAAAAAGTCGACCATTCAGCGCCTGACAATCAGGAAAAAGCAAGCAATCAAAACATAATTTATAATCATAATACAAAATTGAAAACCATGTAATATAAATAATTCATTTTTAATCAAGACTTCTTAATAAGATATAAAAATAAAAATCTAACGAAATACATAACAACTTTTTAGAAACGATCAGAAAAAATAATCAATACCGATTATTTTTTTTTTAATTCGCAGCCATTGCATAATGAAAATCAAATATTGTCAAAATGAACGTATTTTTTAAAATAAAAAATAAACAGCGCGAACGCAGTCACGACTACCAAAAATTACGCACCCGAGTTATCCGCATTAGGGATAATCGCAGGGGTCAGCCCAACCGCAGTGCGATGGAAAGGCTCCCCCCTTTTTGAGTCTTACATGGCTTTTTTCTATAACCTTGTCTGGCCTGCTGGTGTCCTGGATTAGTATGTTACATCTATGTATCCGCATTTTGTTTTATATCGATAGTTCAAAGAGTTCCGCCGAAATTTAATAACTATTTTGAAAAATAAACCTAACTTTTAATAAAAAAATTGTCTGATTGACGATTTAAATAAAACTTTGAAGGGGTTTATTTTTTAATTTCCTCTATTTAAGAGCGTAATTTTTATTCTCATAACACTTGAGTCTAACGCCATATGGACATTTGCCCCCTTCCTTTTCACATATACCATTTAGCCACTGACAATAAATTTTAAAGAGTGGTAATTCCCACTTCCATCCCTCCCCTTCTCCATTTGGGCATGGGAGGCGGAAGCTTGGAATAGACTTCTTAGAACATAATGAAACTATTTAGCGACTGACAACCAGGAAAAGGCGAACAATAAAATAAAATTTATAACCATAATACAAAATCAAAAAACTGTCTTCGTTTTTAATATTTTTGGTTATATGGCCAGTAATAGATAAAATAGACTTTAGCTACGTATCATCATCATACATATTAATACGCTAAGGTTAAGATGTTATTCTCCCTTTTTAGAAAAAACCTCACAACTAATCCACATAAATTATATATCATTTTATAGATAATTGCTTGCTCTACCGGCATCCACAACTAAAAAATTTATTATTGCTATTGTTTTTGCAAATTAATTAATTATTAGAATTATATACACAAAACAGCAATGCTGCCATCTAACGGCTCAACGTCAATATGATTGACGGTCGGTAAAATTTTTGTTTAATTTCAAATCCACTCACGTATAAATAAAGTGGCGCTTTAGCTCAATGCTTTTGATACTTGCGCCTCTATATGTCAATTTTAGTAAAATATTTGTTTGATCTGTCATCTGAGCTTCATAATGGAATAAAATCGTAATAAGCAGTGTGCAAAACTAGAAATGAATTGAATACCTGCAATCAATTTTGATTTATTAAATTGAGTTGAATAATTTATAATGCGAAGACTTCGCACGGGTCACGCTAGTTAGAAATATCAACGTTGTAATAATTCAAAAATTATTCAGACATGACAAGAAAACTTAAATATTTTGTTAAGTATTTTAATATAAAAATTTGCATCATTCTTTATTTTTTTATTTTATTAATTGTAATTTCGATTAAAATAAATAAAATATATACAACAAATTAACGTAGAATTTCAACAGATTGCTATAATTCTCTTACAATATTGATCTTTTTGTAACGTAAGAATTGTAACATTTTTTTCATGATGTGACTTTTTCATATTTTGACTTTCAATTCTACATTTTATGAATTTAAAAATAAGTTCCGGCAAAGTATGACTCACGCATCAAGGTTTCCATTCGTTATAGTTCTCCTAAAACATTTCCTCAGACTCTTAAAAATCTGTTTTTGATAATTGTGTTTAAACAGTTTCGGAAATAGGGGAAGGGGGGAATATATTTGTTGCGTATTTTCCAGTATATTTCTGAACATATACCATCTAAAATTATGAAAAAAAATTTTTAGTCGCTTATAATTAGACGTTTTAAAAAGATATGGATTTTTGTTTATATTCTCTCTCTTAAGATGCTTTATTACTAGGACAAACAAGTTTCTACGTCAAAATTTGCTTTAACAGATGGTAGACGGACGTATGAGTGATCTAATAAGGGTTTGTTTTTCCTTTCGAGGTAGAGACCCCTAAAATTATGTTGTATTGACTGTATTATTCTCCCTTTAAAAATATTTGAAAATAATAAATTACCATAATTCCTCTTATCAAAATAGTTTTGGATTATGAAACTCTATATACGATAGTTGACTCATTCTAAATTTTGATATTTTTCGTACAATATTGTGAAATATAAGATAATAAAAAACCAGTCTTGAAAAAAATTCAAAAATTGATTGAAAAATAAGCCAGTTGTAGGCTTCTAAATTTGAAGATACGGATAGAGTTGGGTATATCCCTGTCTCTTTTCCTCTTGTAGAATATAATGTGTAATATTAAAAATGACCTCACAACACAGTATTGCCGTCCTTTTCTAAAGGTTAAATTTAAATTTTTATATCTCGGTCAATTTTTAAGATTACTAAAAAATTTTTTCACTCTTCATAAGCTTGTACCTTGAAATTATGATTAATGAAATAAAAAAAAATTAGCCAAATACCCAATTGTGCCAAAATTCAGTTTTTTTAAGTTATATAGTTTAAATAAGTTTGTAACAGGCTGTAATAGGCAATCAGGCGGATGGGCTGATGTAAGACCATTTAGTTGTGATACTTCGTTTTCAGCTTTATTACTGAATACAATATACAAAAAATATTTTAAACCAGATCTTTAACATTATCTTTGGACTAAGATATCCATAAATTTTTCATATTTTAAACAATAGCGTTCTTTCTTATACGAAAATCTGTTTTTCTCAAAATTTCCTGGATTCCATGCATCGAAGTGCTTTCTTCTTTTATTGAAATATTGAACAGAACAATGAGCTCTGATATCCCCATAAAAACAACAGACGATCAATCCTAGTGAAAGCCTTCTTTCCACTTCTCTGCCTACCCCTTCTCCGAAGCCGTAACTTTTTCATTTCCATAAATTTGATGAATGCAAAATTTGGTGGATGGTGGATGAAAACAATGGGCAAAATAAAATAAAATGGAACATTTTTTTAAACCTATAGAGATATATCAGAAATATATTTCTAGATTTTTTTTAAGGTTCCGTAATAAAAATAAATTCTAGCGAACACTATGCGAATTCCGTAAAAATTTAAGTATATATAACGTCTTAAGGTTATGTGACAAACTATTTACAAATGTTAACATAACTATTCACCAAAAAATATATATTGCTTAGTACATCTTTTACAGGCGCAAAATATCGTGGATATTTTAAGAACTTTGAAATTTAGAATTATTGCTATAATTTTCTGGTAAATTTTACTTAAATTTCTGGTAAAGGTATCTTTTATAATTTTAATTTTACCAGATTAATTAATAGAGTAGGCGTACCATAGACATAAAGACTGGACTGCGCGATTTACATCGTTCAGTAGGCTCAAAAGAGAGATAGCAATTGTTGACGACTATCGATATCTCGTTCATCAGCAGCATGTATTGGAATTTGTTTAATATTTTGTATAACACTTCAATACTTTGTCAACTCACATCATAGATATAAACACGATTTTTAATATAGTGGCATTTTTTCTCTTTTAGACAGAGAACATTTGCGAATATCGACTTAAGAAGATACCTATCATTGTTGCTTTCTTAGAAAAAGCGGAGCGAAACAAGAATTAAATATGAAAAATAAAATTTCGTTTATAATAAAATAACACATGCTAAATGCAGTCATTAGATGCAAATTGTGACTAACGAAATTATAATTGGTTACCTTGTTTTAATTTGACTTGAATAAATTTATAAACATTGCATGCACAATGATGACTATATGTATATATATATATATATATATATATATATATATATATATATATATATATATATATAAATATATATATATATATATATATATATATATATACATATATATATATATATATATATATATATATATATATACATTCACATAGGTTTTTGGTATACACCAACAAAAAGAGTATGAATAATTAGGCTTTACCATTATTATCTAATATTATTCCGAATAAAATACATTTTAATGTATTATAATAAACTCAACATATAATCGATAAAGGAGTTAGTTAATAAATATAAATATAGTTAATAATTATAGTGAATGAAGTCAATAATCAATAAAGTAATTAGTCAATAAAACATACAGTCAAGTAAATTCAGAACTATACAATTGAACACAATTAAATGAAACTACGTGATGTAGTATTATTTCTACTTTATTTAAGTTCTATACCACGACCTAGGTTTCGTTGTATTACAACATCTTCAAGTGGGCTGTTAGCAAAGACCTTATTTGCTAATAGCCCACCTGAAGATGTTGTAATACTAAACTAAATAAGTTTAAATTTAATTTTCAGTTTCTCGACCTGACCAAAGCAATAACTATACGACCATAACCAAAGCAATAATTGCATGACCGCGAGTTCACAACTCCTGGTCTGGGAGCTAACCGCGAAAAGGGATGGAATCGGACTTAAAACATTATACGAATTCATTACTATTCGTGTAGTGGTCTCAATCCTATATATTTTTCTGTATTTCTGCAGATATGGGGCCTATTCTACCGAAATACCGAAACTTAATTATTTGTCCATTATTCCAAGTGTTGACAATCCTTTTCGTTTCTTTATGTTTTACGGGGAATACCTCAATTGTGTGGTATTACGGATTTGATATTTCTGATAAATTTTCAGCAATACTCTTGTGTGCAATGTAATACGCAGTCAAAATATCGTCAGATGAAGAACCGCATGAGTAGTATTTTAAAAATCATAAAAAAAAGCGCAAACTATGCCTATCGCAAGAATTCTAATAAGGATATTAATATTACTTTAACCGAGTAAAAGCAGGGTGCACAAAGAAAATAAATATCTATAATTTTACCGAAAAGAAGAATTATCAGGCTGTCTCCATAAAAAGTCGTAAAGGCGCAAACTGTGCCTATCGCAAGAATTCTAATAAAGATATTAATATTACTTTAACCGAGTAAAAGCAAGGGGCATAAAGAAAATAAATATCTATAATTTTACCGAAAAGAAGAATTATCAGGCTGTCTCCATAAAAAGTCGTAAAGGCGCAAACTATGCCTATAGCAAGAATTCTAATAAAGATATTAATATTACTTTAACCGAGTAAAAGCAAGGGGCGTAAAGAAAATAAATATCTATAATTTTACCGAAAAGAAGAATTATCAGGCTGTCTCTATAAAAAGTCGTAAAGGCGCAAACTATGCCTGTTGCAAGAATTCTAATAAGAATATTAATATTACTTTAACCGAGTAAAAGCAAAGTGCATAAAAAAAATAAATATCTATAATTTTACCGTAAAGAAGAATTATCTGGCTGTCTCCAAAAAAAATCATAAAGGCGCAAAGTATGCCCATTGTAAGAATTCTAATAAGGATTTTAATATTACTTTAACCGAGTAAAAGCACGGTACAAAAAAAAAATATATCTATAATTTTACCGAAAAGAAGAATTATCAGGCTGTCTCCAAAAAAAGTTGTAAAGGTGCAAACTATGCTTATGGCAAAAATTGTAATAAGGAGATTAATATTACTCAAGCAAAAGGCGTACTGAAGAACACAACTCATCACTAGCACACTTGGTATCTTCAAAGAATATAAAATCACAATCAAAGATATCTTTATTTATGGTCACAAAAATCCGATATCAAGTTAAACTAGATAAATATTATGCAATGCGAACATTTTAGTAATATTTAACTAACCTTTATGTGGTGCACCATCTCAATTTAATTTATATAAATAATCTTAATTTAATTAATCAATCTTATTTTTATATAAATAAGTGTTCCAAGAGAAGACTGCAGTCGATAGTGAAACTGTTACACTTGTGTTTCTGTCATGTGTACATATAACTTAATTGTACAGACAGCACTACAAAATTATAACTAATAATACAAACAACTTACATGAGTTCCGATTATTTTAGGTATTTTTAAAATAAAGATTTTTATTAAGTATTGTTTTTTGAAATGTACCGATTTTGCCTACATTTATATTGATTTTAGTGAGCAATCCTCCCTATTTCATAATTGGATATATGTTGATATCACTGAATTCGTATTCGGGCAAACGTTGGAATTCCAGTTATAATTTAGCGGTTAAGCTATCCAGAGTATGAGTTCCAGTGTAGCAACTTCAAATTTCAGCAATCAAACAGTCCAGCACAATCAAGATAGGTAGTGTAATACAGTCCATGATATTTGCTGGTCCTTTGAGTTTGATCGATATAGTCAATTTAATTCATAACACCCTACTCATACCGTAAGCATCCGGACACGGCTAGAGAAAAAAATCAACGATCGCGTCTTAGCTGAACACAAATGGAATGGACAGATTACATTGCTTCAATGTGCAAAGACTTGCTTGTACATACTCTAAATCGCGCGCCAGATCACCAAAGAGATGGATAGATGACATCCGCAAGTATGCGAGTTGGGCTAGATGTTAAAAGCTCGGAATCACCAACGGTGGATAAAACTGGAGGAGATCTTCATCCAAAAATATGTTATTATTATTACATTAATGTCATAAATAGAACGTATTGACTCGTGAGGGTCCCTATTTGTTTATAAGAGGTTATAATATTAACTCAATTGATTTGAAATTTTATGTAGTGTATTCCTTGTCGACTGTAATTTTGTTTAAAAATCATGTACATTTGCCAATTCTCAATTATCCTTAATGGTAAGGAGTGAAACACAAACTTCACAAATACTGATTAGCATTTCACAAACTTTTTATATCTATTCCAAATAAATAAAGACTCTGCTCTAACTATCCTTTCTGTTATATAGTTATATTAAACACGATACTGAATTGGGTGTATTCTGAATCGAATCTGAATAATTTGAGGCAATTTGAGTGATCCTCGTAAAACATCATTCTTATTCACAAACGTGGTTGCGCTCAATAAACTAGTGAAAGGATATTTATCACGCACATACCTAATTCTGCAATAGATGATCAGAAGTCCTATAAATAGGCGGGCTCGTACGAAGAATTGTATTCCAGTGATGGTTTACATAGATAAACCTACTCCAAATCACCCTTTATTTGTTATGCGATGGTTCGAATTGATATTATTCATAACTTTTTCAATCGTCTCCTCGCGCTGTGACCTACTGATTGATGCAAGAGTGTTAAGTTAGCGCGAACAATGCTCCGTCGATTTTTTGTTGTTTGTCTAATCTTATCTCAAAGGCGATCTTAAGGCGCTTAAAACTTAGCTTCTGTAATCAGAATGTGATCACTAAATCGGCTGAGCTGGTCTGCTGTTTGAGACTCAAGCTCTATTTCGTGACACGGCTTGATCTAAATATAAATCATTTTTAATTTCGTTTATGCAAAGGTACAAAGCGAAGTTAATTCTGGGATTAGCCAGTGAAGTTTAACTTTCGATTTTGTTTTGTGTGTATCAGATTAGCGCCACAATACCTTAGTTATTGGCCATTCCATGTTACATTTAAGTGATGTTACAGCACAATAATATACACTACACGTTTTTTAAGAAAATACACAATAAAATATAAACCTAGATGCACTGGATACAGTACAAATGTCAATGAAAGCATTTATCCAACAAATTCACATTTTGCTCCGACTTTGAAGAGGAATAAATTTGTTTTTTGGTTTGAAAAAAAAACAAACTAAAGAAGTTAAACTTTTTTAAACTTTTACGGCCAAGTGCGAGTTTGGATCGTGCGTAGAGGGCTTCATATCTCGTTTGAGTTGAAATTACATTATTCGTTATTAGTCATGGCTAGTATTGCATTTTCAGCGTAATAGATATTTATAATAACAACTAATAAAATAGGGGTATCATACATGTTGTAAATCTGTGAAAAACTATGACAACTAGAGTCATTGTTATAGTTTTCCTAGACGGAGGGGTGGGAGTACATATTTTTTTAATATTTTCTAGTAAATCATGGAAGATATAAGTGTGGTAGTAAAATTATGACATTTCACCGGAACATTTGGAATGATAAGGCTAGTTTTCATACTTTCTTTCTCAACTACCATTACATTTCTTACGCGTAAATATACTGATGCCGTTTTTATTGGGTTTGCTAAAAAGTAATGTGCGTCTTTTTTAAAAATTGTCTAGAAAATATTTGACCATTCTAGAAGCTTCCATGATCGAAGATATATAAAAGGTGCGGTACGCTCTCACTGATTCAGTAATAACTAAAACGCTGCACTGTTAACACGCATAAAATATGGACGACATTAAGACGCATGTGATACACTATATACTCTACCAGTAACAATCTGGTCACTCTGCTACCAAAGCTACGCGTAACACATGCCGATGCGTACATATGTGTACACATGGTGAAGCTACTGCAAAACGATGGTTCCAGAGGTTTCGCAGCGGTGATTATTCTCTGAATAATCAACCTCGCTCTGGTCGACCGGTGAATTGGATAACGACGGGTTAAAAACATTTACACCTCCTGGGAAAAAGCTTGAAATACGGTTCGTGGGTGCCACATCAACTTAACCCAGACCAGCCATAGTCATAGCCTCGTCATCATATAGCCTTAAAGTTTTGGATTTCGGTTGGACAAAGATCCCTCACCCGCCATATTTCCCAGACCTTGGACTGATTATTGTTTGTTTAGATCACTTAGCAACGCCTTACGCAAAAAAAAACTTTGATGATGATTTGATTAGACTATCTAGGACAGTATATAGGCCATTTTTTTCATTCCAAGCCACTTGAATTTTACGCAGATGCTATCTACTCCCTGCCAGCGCGTTGAAGACATGTAGTACAAAATGATGGTGATTATTATACCGACGATTAATTAATTTTAAGTTTGAAATATAATAAAAAATTACAACATTAATAACCGCTCATTACTTATTAGCCAACCCAATATAAATATATTTCCACCCTTCACCCCTGACCACGCTCATTTTGCCAATGCATGTTCGGGTGGTATACTACATCGCGCGATTTAAAATACATGTCACGCCATCTGTTGATGTACAAAGGTACACTACACATTTATGTAATGATTACGCCTCAAGTAACTAGATACTTTTCTGTTTTATTGGTGCAACGTATATGCATTTTTGAAAAATTAAAATATCATATTTTCTGATTGAGCGAATCGAATGAGATAACATAAAAATCAAGTGCTGATTTTTCTAAAAGCTCCTGAATTTGATCAGTAATTTTTACATAATATGTGTACAGGCAAACACGCAAATAGACAAATAAACAAATAGAAATTCCAAAAATTACTTTATTGTGTTCTATCACTTATCCTTTGTCCCTACATTTATTTTTTCGCAAACATTTTTGAACGTAAAGACCGTGTAGGCGTATAGGAAAGAGACAGAGAATAAAAAAGTGGTTAGACCTGAGTCAAAATCATCTAGTGATTACTTCGTATCACAATCGAAATTAATGGAATGATCGCCACCCTTAATTTTCGGTGAATGTGAGAACGTATATCTCTTTGGGTTTTTAAATGGCTTTAAGAGATAAACAAATAATATAACAATTTTTACGGTTTTTTAGAAATATTATAAAAGAATAGTTTTTATATATGAATAGATGTTTTTTAAATTACTCATTTTATCAATTTTCATAAAACATCCCGTATGATGGGATTGAAAACCTAGGTGCTCAAAGGTTCGATAACGCCGAACATATTTGTTAATGTATTAAAAAATTAAAATAGCAATATTAATGTATAAATAATTGTTTAGTCTAGACTCAAACCAATCGCGGGAAACATAAAAGTTTTTTTTAAGTCACATAATTTTCCCGTAAGAGAAGTTTTGAAATTTTCATTTAATTTTTTATAACTACGATACATATTTTAAAGTTATTTTTAAATCTGACTTTCGAAGTCCATTAATTTCATACCCATATATGTTTTAATTCAACAGCTTATGACAAAAAGAAATAAGTTTACATCGAAAATATAATCTACATAATCCCTTTATATTATTTCTCAAAGGTGTTTATATTGTAAATAGCGCCATCTATTGAAAGTTGGTTTAATTAAATATTATATACTTTTCTCCTTACGCAATTATTATAGATATTATTAAATATTAATTGCGTTATAAAGTTTGTATTAGTAATGAATTATGACAAAACAATTTTAATTAAAACAGGGCACGCAAACCCCGATGCATGAGCCAATTATATTTATCAACTTTTTAATTAAATAAAATACCTTTCACTTAATAATTTTCATATTATATTACCATTCGGTGAATTGTGAATTTTTCGCATGGATCAGCTAGTGTAATATTATAATATAGATGACACGAGCTAACGAATAAAACGATATCTCGATTGTAGAAATCGTTTCACAAGTTAGAGAGTTATATGTAAAATTATAAAGGTCATACATAAAAATTATCAATGATTTTAAATATCACAGTTTTGAGAAATTCACATCGGTTTTACATCTGTAAATGTATACTAGGCAATATATTTACATGATGAAATATTATGTTTGTAAACATCGCATATACTAAAAATTTTTATGTGCCCAAATGTGTAATGCATATCGATCCGCGAGTTCTACGCATATTACAGGCATTTATTAATGTGATTATGCATCATTGCGTTGAAATCCAATGAATTTTCTATTGAGGACTACCTGAAATTTCAGGTAGTCCTCAGTAAAATCGTAAATGCCAAATATAGGCGATAAACTTAATGTCGAATCGTCACATGTCTAATAAATGCCTTCTGTCTTTGTGTTTGAATATGTAATGTAACCTTAACAGCGTTCATAACTCCTGAGCGATGTATTATCAAATTAAGTTCTCGAAAAAAATCCAATTAAATTCTCGAAAAAACTTTAAAAATTTCATAAGTAACGTGGCGAATAGTTTGAAAGAGCTGCTCAAAAGGGTCTTGGAATATTTTTTATAACTTTAGGTGGTATATCTTCAGAGATAGTCAAAAAATAAACAAAAAGTATGAATTTTTTCGAAACTATTGAATCTATAACTATGAAAAAAAAAAGTTTTTAAAATGTTGTCGCAAACGCTTTAAAAAACTATAACGATGTATATACCTCAATAGTTTTTGAGATATATATATATATATATATATATATATATATATATATGTCCCTCTCACTCTACGGAGGGCATACTGGAGATATCATAGACGATTATATACATATATACCATGCCCGTAGCTCAGAGGGGAGGTGAAATTAGCGGAGAGCGGAAAAGATAATCGTCTATTTCGCTCTCCATCGTTTTATTTTTATTTAAGATAAAAAACTGACACAAAGATTATTTGTATTTCGAAGTATTTGTATTTTGCATAGCGAAGTGATAAAAGTATCACTTTCGCTGCCCCCCTTTAAAACCACTTGAGATTTTTTATAGAGGTGTTTCGTAGTCCGATGGGCTATATCTATATTAAAGGAAGGGTAAAGGATAAATATAGCCTCGGTAGTACCAAGTGCCATCTACGATTGAAGTTAAAGAAATCACGCTCATAATGAACCCATATTGAAGGCAGGAAAATACAAGTTCTCATAATTATAAACGTCAAGTTCTCATTATAAATGTAGAATTTACAAACTGAGCACACTCCGAACGCAGGAGAGAGGGAGTTTACTATGAAATATTTTAATAAATAATATTTTTTATTAAAAAAACATAATAAAAAAAAAGAAACTTGGGCAGTGAGATTCGAATGAAAACCGCTGACAATCCATTTTTTTGTAATAAACCAAATCTAGATATGTATGTAATTAAAACACATAAATACTGACGTTAAATGAAGAAAATGATTAACCGTTAATGTATTATAAAAAAGTGTTTTTGATTTCAATTAAATATAGAAATAATATTTCCTAAAATAAAATCACAAAAGTAAATAGACCAGCACTGAAATTCGAACTCAGAATCCCGTCGCGTTCCGCACGTAATGCAATGCTTTGTCCATGCGCAAATGACCCACATGACAAAGTATCATACATAAAAATATACTTAATAACTCGGCCGCTAGATGTTCTTCTTGTTCGGTCATACTCGGCCTAGCATCGAGTATATCCGAAAAGTATACTCGATGCTATTGTGCGTATTGAGAATCTTTTTGTATTTATTTTATTATTTGATATAATTTAACAAGTTTTCACTTATTGGGTAATTTTGGTTAACATTTATTCAATTTTCTATCCACGTGCTTTTCAATGAATGTGATGAATTAATAGTATCAGACGCTTTAATTGCTTGTACATGTATTCAATTGAATCGAAATACCTGTAAAGTAAGTTTAGATTTCATATTGCGACCATTTCTTGCATATTTAGTTGCACATGAAAGTTCAATTATGTGAGAATACACACTATTTTTATCAAACCATTTACAAGTATAATTATTGGTTAATTATATAAATGTACTAGCTACGCCCGTGACTTCGTTCGGGTGGAGTTCGGAATAAGAAATGTTGTTGGGAATGATGGGAATTTTTTTGGGTTTTATTGTTTATTTATAATTTTTTGCATATTAAATATTTTTTTCTGTTTAGCTTAATAGGATGAAATTAAAAATATAAATGAAATATTAACAAAACTTCTTTATAAACAACATTTATTATTGTTCTGACTATAGACAAAAAAAATCCTGCATTACTTATACAGGAGAGCAAGCAACGCCGAAAATTTATTGAATTATATATTTAATGAATATAATCATGATCTTTCAAAATTATTAATATTATTATCACTATCTGTTTTTTATTTTTTTCTTTATTTTTACAATATCTATGGGTGTAAAGTTTATTAAAAACGCTAATAGATGGCGTTGGCAGTACCAGTATGGTAATATTCACCAATTCAGGGTTTCTATCCTGCATTGCTTATACAGGAGAGCAAGCAACGCCGAAAATTTATTGAATTATATATTTAATGAATATAATCATGATCTTTCAAAATTATTAATATTATTATCACTATCTGTTTTTTATTTTTTTTCTTTATTTTTACAATATCTACGGGTGTAAAGTTTATTAAAAACGCTAATAGATGGCGTTGGCAGTACCAGTATGGTAATATTCACCAATTCAGGGTTTCTATCCTGCATTGCTTATACAGCAGAGCAAGCAACGCCGAAAATTTATTGAATTATATATTTAATGAATATAATCATGATCTTTCAAAATTATTAATATTATTATCACTGTCTGTTTTTTATTTTTTTTCTTTATTTTTACAATATCTATGGGTGTAAAGTTTATTAAAAACGCTAATAGATGGCGTTGGCAGTACTAGTATCGTAATATTCACCAATTCAGGGTTTCAGTTTTTTTTAAATCTTTAATATCCAGATGAAAAGTATCCTGTATATTGCTCGAGCGTATAAACTATTACCTTAATAGATTTTATCAAAATCTCTCAGATAGACGAAAATTCTAAAAACAGGTTTTCTGTTATTATTCCATAGGCTAAATCGATTACTATTTTTAAAATATTTTCCATGTATAGAAATAACTCAGTTACAGTTTAATTGTATGTATAGATTGTCTAGTACATATTATATAAGTGTAAAATTATTGTGATTTTTTTTAAAAACTGAGATCTGGAATTAGTAGTAATTTTTCGACTAATTTTATGTAATTCCTAGAATTTTTTATTATTTTTGATAATTTTAGTTATAGCAGTTTAGAGATGAAAAAGGGGTAGAGGGAAGGATCATATGTTTAGTTAATATTCTCAGCAGTGTTTCTAGAACTAATTAACATAAAATCCTGGAAAATATAGTTTTAGGAATTCTCATAACTCGCGTTTTCAATAAATATCTTTTATGATCGAAAGTTGAACAAAATATTTTTTTTCCTATTAATCTTGCCATTTGAAAATTTGAATACGAATATTTTACAGGTTCTTACTATCGAAAAATATGTAAATCGACAATGCGCGGCTAACACTGTCCAAATTTCAAGATTCCATGTTAAATGAGATCTGAGAAAGATGGCTGTGAAATAAAGACAGATATACGGTAGGATATCTAAATTATCTTACAGGGGTTTAATTATTTTTTATAGCATAGAATCCTAAAAATGGACATAAAAGATAAAAACGACAATTATGTAAATGTATCAATGTATAAAGTCCACGATGATATACATTTTCTTATTAGACAAATGTACATATTTATTATGTGGTTTATTTTGTATGTAATTGCAAAACTTTTATAAATTAACTGAGTGCATTTGTATATATTGATATGTGATATTTATTACGATAATATTCGATGTAAATGTGGATAAAATATCATCAAGACATTATTTTGGGTTTTTCACGTGTCTCAGTGAACGTATAATGTCTATATGCACCACACACGGTCAGGACTGTCAGTCGGACTTTCTAACAGTTAAAAAAATGTATTTTTGTTTCTCATGAACTGTCAGTTGAGTCGAACCAAGGGTTTACTTTACCAACCGTGCCCCTTTGCACAATACATTCGCTAAAATATTCATACATAACACGTTTTTAACTGTCAGTTTTAAATATCCATATGAATTCCGTTTTTAAAAGTCCGACTAACAGTCCTGACCGTGTGTGGTGCATACGGACGTAAATAGTATACGATTACTATCAATGTTAATTATATTTGTTTTTTAATTTTCTTGTTGCAAAAATTGTATGAATTTTTAACAGCATGATTATATTAGTTGCCAGTGTTTTCACTTCTACAGTGTGGTCTTAAGGGCACCAATTTTTTAGTATTCTCGTTTTTAAAATCAGACAGAAATCAGCAAAATACGTGTAAGGGAAAATATTCCAAATTTATATTAATCTAAGACTGTTTAATTTCTAAAAACACTCTTTTCTTAATATTGAATCAAACACTTTACGTATAAATCCCATGTAGACCTAAATTCATCTTATTGCACTTAGTCTCTTTTTCGCTTTATTTAAATTTCAGTTGTTGAAATGATGTTGGATTAAGTAAGCATGTAGTTGGAACTAGACTGGAAAAGACAATGAGTGTCTTCGATCTACACTAATCCAATTCTACTTTCGTCGGCGCGTCATTCCTCACGTCCATACTTTTTGTCGTCGCGTCATTCCTCACGTTCGTACTTTTGTTGTTGTGTCATTCCTCATGTTCGTACTCTTGTTGTCGTCTCATTCCTCATATTCGTACTTTTATCGCCGCGTCATTCCTCACGTTCGTACTTTTGTCGTCGCGTCATTCCTCACGTTCGTATTCTTGTTGTCGCGTCATTCCTCACGTTCGTACTTTTGTTGTCTCGTCATTCCTCACGTTCGTATTTTTATCGTCGCGTCATTCCTCACGTTCCTACTCTTGTTGTCGCGTCATTCCTCATATTCATACTTTTATCGTCGCGTCATTCCTCACGTTCGTACTTTTGTAGTCGCGTCATTTCTCACGTTCATATTTTTGCCCATTCATTGCGCCATTCCTCACGGTCGTACGAGCGACATTTTTGAAATACGCGCACTTTGTATATTAAACATGTCTTCACTAAATTTAATTTGATTTTATGATTGTTGATGAATATATATTAATTTAATATTAGTAAGTTTTTATAGCATATAACTATTCAATTAAAAAAATAAATATTTTGTAAAAATAACTTCTGAACTTAACTGAAAAGAAAACTTTTCTTTAAAAACTGCGATGTATTAAATGCTATATTCGATTTACGATTCTGTATTCCTATCACCATAACAACAATTAAGTAATTATTTTGAAAAAAAATATTTTTATGTTTTTTAACTGATTGTGCTTCAAACTATTGAAATTTGACCCGTTAGATCTCAAACGTTATTAATTCAAGAAGAAAAGGTTTAAACAAACATTTTCAAGAATTTATTGTTATATTAAATAATAATAACATACTTTTACATTCGATAAATATTTAAAGAGATATTTTGGACAAACCGGTTTTTGGAAAAATTAACTCACGGTTTCCCGTAAACTAATAATTTTAAACAATAGCGTGGGTATATGATTAAAATGAGAGAAAATGTAGTGTTTTCCGAGATTGTCATTATACATTTTAACGTTTTATCTGTAGTTTGAAAAATTAATTTTTCCAGAATTTAATGCAACATAACTCTTAAATATTTGGCTACAGGATAATGGTTCCATTAAGCAAATTACAGAAAATTTACTGATCTTAAAAGTAATTTCATTAATTTCTTGTCCTATTTTTCTCGATTTACAAGATACTTAGTGTTAACATTATCGAAGAGAACTTCGCAAGTTATTTAGGATGTGACACTTAAAACATGGTAAAAAAAATTAACTCAAAGTACTAACATACCTGCGCAAATGAAAAAAATAGTATATGACTTATGAAAGAATGTATACAAATATTATTTCGTAATAATTGTGAAAAATAATAAAAAAACCTTCGAAAAGATATCGTGAAACATTATTTCATTTTCCACAAAATAATGCAGGTAACTTGAATTGGACGTCAATAAATTAGGTAACAAGGTATTATCAATTCAAATTTTCACAAAAAACTTTTTACTTATTTCAAGAAGTAATTACGTACGTAAGTACGTACGTAACGTAAGTACGTACGTACGTACGTACGAACGTGCGTATTGTCGTACGCATGTGCGTACATATGCTTTTACTTTACAAGCTTATAAAATTTGAAGTGAGTTTCCGTTCGACTTCGAACTTTGTGTTTGGTGATTCGTACACAAATATTTATTTCCGAATTCGGAAAATCGTACCTTTCTGCTGCATTAAATATTTAAATTTATACCTTAGAAAAAAATGAGAAAAACTTAAAAAAACTCAGGTTTTTCCTTTTGGTACATGGAATGTATCTATTGTTTTTATTTAAAATGGGTAAAGTAGTTTCGTAGCTATGGTCAAAAACCTATTTTTTCCTTATACTCGAATGTCACTGGTAGGCCACACGTGTACTGTCAAAATGGTTATTGCGTTACCGCTGTTGTTATTTTGTTTGACAGATTTTGGTTGTGTTTTTATTTTTGCGAGACACTGTACTCTCTATTTAATTGTGACTAGCCATTTCATTTGTGCAATAGATTAATTTAACTATTAACAAGAGTTGCCAGTATTAAAAACAATACGGCAAACGATTGATTTTGTTAGACTTACACTTTTAAGTTTGATACGAGTATTCATTTTTCCTCTATGAATCATGTATTTCAAAATTTTATTTTGATCCAAAATTGATAGACAGATAGACAGTCAAAATTCCAAAAACAAGCTTTTTAAACAAAATTTTCTAATGAAAATTTCTTTTGCTGGGTTTTTCGTTAGGCCGATGGTTTATTTAATAGTCTATGTAATATGTGGACAGGAAAATATGTTAACACAATTTGTACAGTATATTTGATTAGTATTTTTAAATATATTTTTAACATAATGCTATTAAATGCATAATTATTTCAAATAATTGCAATCAAAGTAACTTGTTGCACTGTTGATCTTGGTCAAGTAACAATACATAGTGAGAACTTGTTTTCTTTATTAATATAATGATTAATTTGGATCTCATCCAAACCGCGAAGGCCATTTGGGGTTTTCTACGTATTTTTTTTACAACCGCTTCCTGCTGATCGGTATGTATAACCTTTGTATGTGGTAGCGTTAGTCTGTTATTAAAATTGCATTTTTAACACTTCGATGTGTAGAAAATAAATACGCGTGTCTTTTATGTGCAATTTAATCTTATCCACTTAACTATATATAACGATAATATTGAAAATTTGTTATATACTGAACTGTGAAATGTCTGATGTAAATATTAGGTAATAATAAATCGTAATTATATATAAGGAAAGCGGGAGAGGGCAGAAGGAGTTGAGATTTGGAGCTGTATGGCTTTTTAAATCAAACTTATATAAAGTAGCTTAATATATTAAAAATTGTACAGTTTTATCTTTTTCATTTAACTAGAACAAACAAACTTGACAATTGGTCATGCGCTGTATTGTGAAATGTTTCGTGTAAATAATTAGATGATAATAATACATCATACTTATATATAAGGCAAGCAAAAGAGGGCAGAAGTAGTTGAGGTTAGGAGCTTTTTATAGCAAAATTATGCAAAATAAATTAACTTATTAAAATTTGTATACTTCACTCTTGTTCAGTTTACTACAACAATAAGCTTGAAAATCGGTTGTTTGCTGGCTGTAGGAAGTTTTATATCAAATTTATACAAAATAATTTAACGTATTAAAATTTGTACAATTTTATATACTTCAGTTAACTAAAAAAGTAAGTTGGTCGTGTGCTGGACTGTAAAACTTTAGGAGCTGTAGGACTTTTTTAAACTAAACCTGAACAAAATAAACCAACTGATTAAAATTTGTATAATTTTATCTCCTTTAAATAACATAACAAAAAGCTTGCCAATTGGCCTTGTGCTGGACTGTGAAATGTTTCGCGTAAATAATTGGATAATAAAAATAAATTTTACTTATATTTAAGGAAAGCGAAAGAGGGCAGAAGGAGTTGAGATTAAAATTGTACAATTTTTTTTTTCATTTAACTAGAACAAAAAACTTGAAAATTAGTTGTGTGCAGGAATATGAAATGCTCCGTGTAAAGAATTAGATAATCAATTTTACTTATGTATAAGGAAAACAGATGTATAAGGAAACTATTACAGAGTAAATTAATGTAATACAAATTGTACAATTTTATGTCTTTCATTTAACTAGAACAAAAAACTTGAAAATTAGTTGTGTGCTGGTTGTGAAATGTTTCGTGTAAATAATTAGATAATAAATTTTACTTATATATAAGGAAAGCGAAGAGGGCAGAAGTTGAGATTAGGAGTTGTATGACTTTTTTATATCAAACTTATACGGACTAAATTAATGTACAAAACATTGTACAATTTTGTCTCTTTCATTTAACTAGAACAAAAAACTTGAAAATTAGTTGTGTGCTGGAATGTGAAATGTTTCATGTAAATAATTACATAATAATAAATTTTACTTTTACTTATATAAGTTAAGCGGAAGAGGCCAGAAGTTGAGATTAGGAGCTGTATGGCTTTTTATAACAAACTTATACAGAGTAAATTAATGTACTAAAATTGTACAATTTTTTCTCCTTCATTTAACTAATGTAATAAAAATTGTACAATTTTATGTCTTTCATTTAACTAGAACAAAAAACTTAAAAATTGGTTATGTGCTGGAATGTGAAATGTTTCGTGTAAATAATTAGATAATAAATTTTACTTTTATATAAGGAAAGCGGAAGAGGGCAGAAGTTGAGATTAGGAGCTGTATAGCTTTTTTGTATTAAACTTACACAGAGTAAATTAATGTATAAAAAATTGTACAATGTTATCTCTTTCGTTTAACTAGAATAATAAATTTGGAATTTGATCTCGTGCTGGAATCATGTGCTATTTAGCGTAAATAATTAGCTAATAATAATAAAGCGTAATTATACATAAGGAAAGGGAATGAAAACGGAATGAGTAGGGAATGAAAACGGAATGATCAAAGTGTAGGATTTATTATTATATGAAAATTGCCTTTATTACGTTCCGGATATTCGAATTTTAAAGTATCGTCGATTGAACAAATCAACTTTGTTCCTTAGCAACAAAGGTAGCATACCTCATAGAATATGTGGTTAGTAAGTTTTCAGATTGTTAGACAAGGCTATAAATAGACAATTTCAAAAAATATAATTTTAGTACTACGCCGAGATAGAGGTAGATATTTAGATTAATTAGTGAATGTCTTTGTGTTATTTACAAATATTTGTCATAATATCTCAGCTTTTTTGAAGTTTTCTTTTTATAAATTGACGTCTTTCGAAACTTGTCTCTGTTCGAAGTTTAAATACAATAAATTTTACGATTTTTAGTTTTATTACAATAAATTATTTTATAAATAATTTGACTATTTATTGAATATTTCAAATCACAAACACAGGCAAGTTTTAATGTACAGAAGAATAAATTTGTAACAGCATGTTACAAATTTCACTTTGAGGATTATTTCATAGCAAAATTATGTAAATGGATAAAAAAGTTTATGTTTGCCCAAAATTTTAGCTAAAATATAAGCCATTACTTCTAATCGGCACACAACATTAGCTAACTGCGATGTTGTGTGCCGATTAGACAGTAACTCACAAAGTAAGTTACCTGTTTAGTCAGGCACAAAGTAAGAAATACTTGTTTCATAGTTATCAGTTGTTTTTTGGATTTATGAAGAAAAAATGGAATGCTCACAAGACCATAAACGTGTCCGTCTGTCTGACTGTCACAGTCGTTTTTCTCAGATACCGCTTGACGTAGAAGTTTTAAATTTTCCTATCATCACTCAAAAATTTTTGATGGAAATTTTAGGGGCGGAGGAGAAAGGAGCAAATTCAAAATTAAAAAAAATTAAATTCCAGTTCAAATGATACCAGTGCGAGGTATCATTTGAAAGGGCCAGTTACAAGGGTTCTAACAATATTTTCATCAAGTAATATATATTCAGAAATATACTGAAAAATATGTCGAAAAACATATTCCACCCCCTCCTAGCCTCTTATTTCTGAAACTATTGAACCTAAAACTATGAAAAAGACGGAAGAAAAGCCAATGCAAAGGTTGTATATAGGAAGACTATCACATGCTATAACCATGATTGTACTTGTCAAAGTTTTTGAGATATTTACGATAATAGGTATGCACCCCTTCTCTATTCTGGCTTATGATAAATTAAATAATTTCACTCGAAACTATGTATGCACTAACGTCATTAGTTTTTAAACTCTATTTTTTTATTACACGTCTAACGTCATCAGATTTTTTAAACTTTATTTTTTTATTACACGACTAACGTCATTAGATTCTTTAAATTCTATTTTTTTATTACACGTCTAACGTCATTAGATTTTTTAAACTATATTTTTTATTATACGGCTAAGGTCATCAGATTTTTTAAACTCTATTTTTTTATAACGTCATTAGATTTTTTATACTCTATTTTTTTATTACACGACTAACGTCATCAGATTTTTTAAATTCTATTTTTTTGTTACA
Organism: Druceiella hillmani; assembly: GCA_039881145.1. Taxonomy (NCBI): domain Eukaryota; kingdom Metazoa; phylum Arthropoda; class Insecta; order Lepidoptera; family Hepialidae; genus Druceiella; species Druceiella hillmani. The sequence goes on along the minus strand of JAYKKI010000089.1, from coordinate 5,749,922 downwards.
CGACTAGCGTCATCAGATTTTTCAAACTCTATTTTTTTATTACACCACTAACGTCATCAGATTTTTTAAACTCAATTTTTTATTATAAGGCTAACGTCATCAAATTTTTTAAACTATTTTTTTATTACACGACTAAAGTCATTAGATTTTTTAAACTCTATTTTTTTATTACACCACTAACGTCATCAGATTTATTAAACAACCACGCCTTAAAGAGCCTTCTGAGTAATTTTCTAGAGATTTATAATTATACAAATTTTATAAGATCTTTATTTTCTAAATTATCTTTATTATAACATAATATTTCTTAGCGATCCAATTTCATTGACCGTATTAGTCTATTATTTTTCTTGCACATAATCAATGATTACTTTTAGGTTATCCTTTCGCATTCGCTTTGAATTATGTTACCCTTCGGCATTCGCTTTGAATTATGTTACCCTTCGGCATTCGCTTTGAATTATGTTCAACTGTATCTGCTAATAAAATATAGTTCGTTTTCGATGAAGAATAAGAGTATTTATATACTTAACGGCACACTGCGATTTTGTCCGCATGTAATTCCGAAAAGTAAATGCAGTTTTTTAACGCGTTTATTTTATGCTGTCACATTATACACAAATATTGAGTTTATGTTAAATCCAGCGCAGGTCGGCTTGCGACCTCATCTCCGTTTGCCGGCTCAGCTGATGCCAACGATCCGTGTGCCGAAAATTTTGTTTAATTTTCTACATAAATTTTTTTAATATCCTAACTTCGGAACGGTTTGAGATGTCACGATAAAATAAAAACCATTCTGACCAATTTGGTTCCAAAGTTACTATCTATAACATGTGTAAATTTTATATCAGAAGCCTCAGCAGTTTTTTAGTTAAATATTTTTGTACATACAAAAAGACAGATGGACATTTCTTTATAACGTTAGATTAAATTAAGTAATCAAATATCCAAAAAGGAACAATTTTAGATTTAAAAGCTGGAAATTCGAAAACCACAGAGAGACACATCAATACTCAAACTAAACTGAATTGTTTTTCTTAATTTAATAAAAAAAATTAATTACGTGCAAGGAAATATGCGTGACAGAAGTGAAACTTCTTTGGCGATCTACACCTCCGTTTGTAAGTATATAAGGGGGAAAATAGTAAAGAAAGAGAGAGTGATAGAGACAGAGAGAGAATATACTAAGTGTAAGTCCATAAATTGTATTAAATTCGTATAAAAAGGTTTTAATACTCTATATTGAGAAAAAATTATAAAATTTCTACAAATCGGCGTAAATATCTAAAAAAATATTTATAGGAATTTACATAGATAATTGTTAATTAAATAAAATAACCGCGACGCCAGTACGAGAATACGGCTAAATGCGGCTGAAGGAAGTCGGTCGGTCGATTGCTCATTTTGTAAATATAATTTAATTTACGACAACTATGCGTGCGGATTTCTAAATAAATTAATTACATATGTTGTTAGTCTTGTAATGGATGAAGTACACGCAAAATTAATAAGGATTCAATCATAAATATATAAATAAAGCGACAAAATTTTGACAGTTTACTTTTGACACAAATAACGTACAAAACAGCTGATAATAGTAGGGAGCGCCATTTTTCGTTTCTGTATTTGTTTTTGCGTATACATACACTTCTTTTCTTATTTTGTCGTGTCCATCTAGCTCTCTCGGTTGGTAGCTAAGTACCTATTTTCCGTCGTTCTTGTGATAGATTTGTTACATTCGATCGTTACAACTTAACGTTGCATAAAAACGTTGCACGAAATTTGACCTTGAGTTTTACTCTCATCGCCCTCAAAGAAGAGTTATTTCAACAATAAAAAAAACGAGAAACTCTGCGAGATAATAGATTAACTAAAGTACTATTAACTTCTTGCAATAATAATTCGTGTTCAAATTTAAATATCTTATAATAAGATATTAAACATGAATTAATCTTTGATGTCATACGTACAACCGTATCTACAGATATAATGCAATATGTACAGATGTAACAAAGAAAGTGTCTGTTACTCATACATCTCGGTGCTTTAAACTGAGTAGAAACTGTTAAAGAATTATATGAAAATATTGAACCGTTTCTGACAAAATCCAAAATTAAATATTAAGTACATTTGCACAAAATTATTTGTATGAATAATAGATACATTTATTATTCCAGATACAAAGTATGAAAAAACGTATCTTTACTCATACAGGTAATACTTTGCATCAGACCGAGTAGAAAATATTAGGAAAAAATGTTAAAGATTGATACAATTCCGAACTTATGGATATTATTTCGCATTTCGTGTTAATTACCCGTTACAACAGGTCAATGATTTTTATTTGAATTTGATTATAATTAGGTAAAAATATGGGGCGATACGGAGTAAGAGTTAAAAGTAATAAAAATTGTTTCAAAGTTGATGACATCATAAACAAAACGGATAAGGACCGGCTGATAAATATCCAATATGTTATCACTCTGTAAACACAAATTCGAGTGCCTAAGTTTTAAGTAGATTTTTGGAAAGGCAATAAACAGATGTGGGTGTTGATAAGTATGGACCGGGTAATATACTGTACATTTTTGTGACGTCACATGAAACCCTAATTAATACAATTCGCTAATTGACATAGACAAATTAATAGATTATTACGGGAATACTGAAAATGCACTTCTTTCAAGGTTCTATCACTGTATAAATACAAACTTGAATGATCTTAAGTTTTAAATAGACTTTGGAAGGGCGATAAACGAATATAGGTGTTAAACAAGACGGGCCGGACCGTACATATTTGTGACGTCACATGAAATCCTAACATTATTTGCTATTTGTAGGCGTTGATAAGGATGGACGAGAAATATATAGTACATCTTTGTGATGTCACATGAAATCCTTATACAATTCTCTAATTGATTATGGAAATATTATTAGGTTGTTATAGAAATATTAAAAATACACATCTTTCAAGATGATATCACTCCATAAACACAAATTTGAAATTGAAGTTTTAAATACAATTTTAAATACGGTAAATAGACGAAGGTGTTGATAAGGACAGGTTGGGGAATAAACCGTTAATTTTTGTGACTTCACATGAATTCCTAATACAATTGATTTATCGATTACAGACAAATTGAGAGGTTGTTGTGGGAATATTTAAAATACACTTCTTTAAAAATACTATCACTCCATAAAAACTGATTTGATTGAATTTAAGTTTTAAGTAATTTTTTAAAAGGCGGTAAACAGATGTAGGTATTAAAAAGGACGGGCCGGGAACTATATGGTTCACCTTTGTGACGTCACATGAATTCCTAATACAATTAATTTATTAATTACAGACAAATCAATAGGTTGTTTTGGGAATATTAAAAATACACTTGTTTCAAGATGCTGTTACTCTATAAACACAAATTTGAGTGACCTTAACTGTTAAGTAGACTTTGGAAAGGCGGTAAATAGGTAAAATATTGATCAGGATGGACCGGGGAATATACTGTGAATCTTTGTGACATCATATGAAATCCTAACACTATTCGCTAATTGATTATAGACAAATCAATAGGGTGTCATGGGAATATTGAAAATACAATACTTTCAAGGTGCTATCATTCTATGAACACACATTTTGAGTGACCTTTTTTTTTCAGTAGACTTTGGAAAGGCGATAAATAAATGTAGGGTTGAGGGCGAACTGTGGAATATAATGTATATCTTTGTGAAGTCACATGAAATCCTGAAAGTTAATTGATTATACACAACTTAATAGGGAATATTTAAAATACATTTCTTTCCAGATGCCATCACTCTATAAATACAAATTTGAGTGACCTTAAGTTTTAAGTAGACTTTGGAAAGGCGGTAAATGGATGTACTTGTTGATCAGGATGGGCCAGGGTTCATAGTGTCCATTTTGTGACGTTACGTGAAATCTTAATTGACTTTGCTAATTTAATGTAGACAAATTAAAAGACTGTTGTGGGAATATTAAAAATACACTTGCTTCAAGATGCTATCAATCTATAAACACAATTTTGAGTGATCTTAACTTTTAGTATACTTTCGAAAGGTGATAAATATATGAAAGTTAACACTTTCATTGACTTTGGAAAGGCGGTAAACAAATGTAGGGTTGAGGGCGGACTGTGAAATATAATGTAAATATTTCTGACGTCACATTAAATCCTAACAATATTCGCTAATTAGTTATAAACAAATTTATCGGTAGTTATGTGAATATTTAAAATATATTTCTTTCAAGATGTTATCATTCTATAAATATAATTTTGAGTGACTTTAAGTTTTAAGTAGACTTTGAAAAGGCGGTAAACGGACGTAGTTATTGATCAGAATGGGCCGGGGAATCCTAATATAATTCGCTAATTGATTATAAACAAATTGAAATATTGTTGTGAGAATATTAACAATATACTTCTTTCAAGATGATATCACTCTATAAACACAAATTTTAGTGACCTTAATTTTAATATACTTCGGAAAGGCGATAAATAGATGAAAGTGTTGATAAGGGCAGACTGTGGAATATAATGTATATATTTGTGACACCACATTAAATCCAACATTATTCGCTAATTGATTATAAACAACTTAATAGGTTGTTACGATAAATAGATGAAAGTGTTGATAAGGGCAGATTGTGGAATATAATGTATATATTTGTGATACCACATTAAATCCAACATTATTCGCTAATTGATTATAAACAACTTAATAGGTTGTTACATGAATATTGAATATACATTTCTTTCAAGATGCTATCACTCTATACATATAATTTTAAATTTTAAGCAGACTTTGGAAAGGCGGTGAACGGATGTAGGTGTTGATAAGAATTAGCCGGGGAACATAAAACGCATATTTGTGACGTCTTGAGAAATCCTGATACAATTCGTTAATTTATTATAGACAAATTGAAATATTATTGTGGGAATATTAAAGATACACTTCTTTCAAGATGATATCACTCTATGAACACACATTTGAGTGACCTTAATTTTAATATACTTTGGAAAGGCGATAAATAGATGAAAGTGTTGATAAGGGCAGACTGTGGAATATAATGTATATATTTGTGACACCACATTAAATCCAACATTATTCGCTAATTGATTATAAACAACTTAATAGGTTGTTATATGAATATTAAATATACATTTCTTTCAAGATGCTATCACTCTATACATATAATTTTGATTAACTTTAAATTTTAAGTAGACTTTAGAAAGGCGGTGAACGGATGTAGGTGTTGATAAGAATGAGCCGGGGAATATAAAACGCATATTTGTGACGTCTTGAGAAATCCTGATAAAATTCGCTAATTTATTTTAGCCAAATTAAAAGATTGTTATGGGAATATTAAAAATACATATCCTTTCCAAGTGTTATCACTCTTTAAACACACTTTTATGTGACCTTAAATTTTAGGTAGATTTTGAAAAGCTGTTACGAAATAATTTAATTGACTGGTTAAAATTTCTTTTTAAAAGATTTTATTTAGTTTCATAGCTGTCTAACTAACTAATAATTAAATGGTATAATTGAATTTAAACCCATTATCCGTTAATTGATTAAGTTAAAATTTAGCACATATAGGTAGTTCCAATGATAATGCGATATTAATAATCAAAAATTGTGACTAATGGAATTAATATGTCTGGCTTAATACAAAATTAAATTAAATCTTCAGTTAATAATACATTTGTATTATACGATTTAAGCGTCTACGATTTTATAATAAAATCAATTTACTAATAATCTAAAATACGAATTCATATTATATCACTTTTTCATTTAATTTATTAACACATTTTCTGGTCGATTAAAAAATCACACATGATTTTGAGTTTCAAAGCTTGTAGCATGTTAATAAACAATAAGAAATGGTTAAAATGAATGTTTAGTGTCAGACTTTCAAGAAAATAAAAAAAACATTTTATTACATTTTTTTCATTCATTCTATCACAATGTCATTTGATACTAATATAATTTTTCCAGCAACTCTGTTCGCATAGATGTAGAATATTTATATGTGTGTATAGATAATTTTTTTGAATTAAGGAAGACAAAAATAAAACAATGTATAATAGGAACAGTACAAAGAGACAAAGTAAATAATTGATAAATGGTCTCATGTGGTATGCCTCTGTGTCATAGCTCTCGTGACTGATTTCCTGAATGATAGTGATTTGATTAATCGTCAATGTGAGTGGTTAAATGATTTTAATATTTGAGGTATTGAATGAATCATAAAAGTGAATACAAACACCAGAGATGATATTATTTGCGGATGAATCGAAATGTCTAAAGAATACAAAAAAACATTACAAAATTTTATTTTAAAAGTCAATAATTGAATAAATTTCAGCTTTCTTTTATAATTTTAGTTCATTCAATTTTCAACTCTAGGCTAATACATTCTTCTTTTATTTCTCCATGTTCCAACAATGCGGCATATTTCATTTTGAAGTGAAACTTCTTTAGAATCGTGATTTGAAACTCGATGAAACGAAAATGCGTCACGACAATGAAACAAATGAAGCTTCTTTAGAATCGTGGTGATTTGAAACTGGATGAAACGAAAATGCGTCACGACAAATAAACAAGTGAAGTTTATTTAGAATCGTTGTGATTTGAAACTCCACGAAATGAAAATGCGTCACGGCAAAGATACAAGTGAAGCTTCTTTAGAATCGCTGTGATTTGAATTTTAGGCCTCCTCTTTGTGCCACGCTTCGTAGTATTTCCCTCTCATCTACTAAGCATTGTATATATGTGTGCGCCTGTATATTGCCGAGCTAAAGCGAGAGAGCAAGTCTCAGTTTGTATCTATATTGCACACTGTCTAATACTTATTAAAACAGTAATTGACGCTGTATTTCAAAGATATATAGATCAAATTGAAACTAAAACATTTGTTTCCTATTTTCGTTACCGTAAGCTTCTTGTGTCATTTGTTCAAAGTGAAAATGTGGAGACTGACTAATATGTAATGTAACATATGTTAAATAAAACGTAAAATAACTTTTAAACCTGGTAAAAATAAACCTTACAATTATCCTACTCCTGATACTCTATATTTATCTCATTCTCTCGACTCTTACTTCTAATTCTTCTAACTCTTACTTTTATGAAGTTTCACTTCTGTCGTATGTGAATTGCACACACACACAATTTTTTTTCCTGAGGGTTTAAAAAAAGGACTAAGGTTTTTTCATCTAAATTTATTTAATAATTTTTATGTGCATTTTTGACAGACGTTATTTTTCCAATTTTTGGAATTATGTCGAGACCTTAATTTTATTCCTAAACCCTTAATTGTGTAATATTGAAAAACCTATTGGAATCCGTCTGGTAGTTTTCTAACGTGGATGCCCTTACAACTAAATACACAGACAGTAGTTAATTTATAGCCCTCCGAACACATTTTTTTTAAAACTTCTCTGATGCAGACTTTTTTAACTTTACGGTTTCATTTTATTTTAGCAATGTCCCACGGCTTCACCCTGGTAGAATTATCTCAATTATGTTACTACACCTCGCGCGGTGATTACACCCCGTCGCTCTGTTCATCAAACGATGTCGGTCGTCGAAATCGGGGGTATATCGGCGGAAAGGCTTGAAATGATCAATCAATAAAAAAGCAGGTCTCTCTGTAACTTGTAAGTTTAAGCAGTTTGTCTGACTTCAGTTACATTTTTAACATTTTTCCGCTCCTATGAATATATAAAATAGCATAGCGCAATTATATATAGCCTATCACAATACTATATAACAAATGAACAAACTTTTTCGTTTTACATGCATATATATTACAAATCGTTGCAATTTTGAGCAATTAAATGTTGTCTGGAGATTTATTTTTATTTAGTATTTTTTTTAATTTCATTTCATTACTAAATATATGCTATTATACAATATCGAGAATTTTTACTAAAATTTTAACTACTAAAATTGGTTCAGCAGTTTTTGTGTTAAAAACAATTTTGCTCGGGTAGAACTCGTGCTTTGAGTTTTCGTACCGTTATATCATATTATTTTAAAGCTTAGTAAGTAGATATATTACAAACACATAAAAAAGCCAAAAACCGAATAACCAACAAAATCAGTCCGTCACTTAACAATTAAGAATTAAGTTTAGGCTAATTTTGTTGGTTTTTCGATTTTTGGCTTTTTTATGTTTGTAAAATATCTGGTTACTAAGCTTTAAGTTAATATGACATAACGGTAAGAGAAGATCAAAGCTTTTCGTACCGGTAATAATTAATAATTCGACATAGAAATAGTTATTTTTAATTAATTAAGTAATACTTAATAATTATGATTTCCGATCTTTTACTTTATTTATGCCGTATTTAAAGTCGATGTCGGGAGTGTAGGCAATTGCGCCTAAACAAGCGTTTTTCTCGAAGTAATCTCTTATTTCAATAAATCGGCTAAAAATAAACATTGCCCAACAATCTTGGTTGCCTTTTATGGATAAAGAATCAAAGGTCAGAGGTCGTGAACTACCTTCGGATAAAGTGAATTTTGGCCGATAGATTTGACATTTGGAACAGGTATTCAAATAATTTCAAAACCATTTGTAAGTGTAACCTACTTTCTATGCCAACATTTTGCATTCAATAAATGTAAGTTGCAAATGAATTGAATGATTCGAAATACAAATTGCATTTAATTTCAATATTATTATAACATAATTGTCTCATTGTCGTAACAATTTCCAGTAATCCCATCACAAGAAATCGTGCTCAGAACCAAAAAGTTACTCCGTTCCTGTTACTCTTACGAAATTATAATTATGAATATTATTAGCTATAGTAAAAACTAAGTTTACATTTACATACCATGTTTACATTTATTCTATATAACTCTGATGACCGGTAATTCACACTCGGCAGCGAAAGAGTTAAATAAAAAGTATAGCAAAAATGCGAATAGAACACATGAACAATTTTAAGAGTGTGAAGGCCGTAACTGAAATGGGGCATTGTCATGATTAAGCGGTAAATAAAACATTTAATAGTCCCATTCAGCATACTTGCTAGTAATATGTTGAATAGTTCATTTATTACCATCATCCGTATTTGTTGTGGTTGTACATAAACTGATTACATGTAAGTGGTACCCGTATTAGCCCGTATTAGGTTCGTTGGTTCATTTAATCTGAATATGTACAGCGGATAACTGCTACTAGAATATTGCCTTCCAGTTAATATTAACATTTTAGGCAAACAGGTCAATAGAACGAGATACGTTACTCCTTATATCTACGTGTATTCGGAATCGTAATATAATGTTTAAACAAAATCCCTATGAGGTAAAACCCAAATCCGAAATACCCAGGAGGAAATTAGTAAGGAAAGTACGCACGCGGGTATGGTAGAAACATCTTTAGTATACGCTGATCGCTTTCGCTGCAGTTTCGTATTGCTTTCAAAAGATGGAGCCACATTTTAATTAACTTTGCGCTAATGAGTTGTACAGCAAAAGTATTGAAACTATTTTGCATTAAGCGAAATAAAACAATTCGAATGACTTTTTGCCTCTTTTATTAGGAAAGGTTGTTCGGAATTTAAATATAATGACTGTAATTTATTATTTAATAGATTTTTTGGAAACGAGAACTTTCGTAAGTGTTATTGGATCGGTATAGGTATTTTAAGCACGATATCTAAATGAAGGAGATGACGAGTGATGTGTGATCCCCATATGTGAGGCAACTTAAATTCTCTACTAAAAACTGCCTAAAATTAACCGTCTGAAATAAACTCTCTACTAAAAATTGCCTAAAATTAACCGTCTAAAATAAACTCTCTACTAAAAACTGCCTAAAATTAACCTCTCCTTGCGAGAATATTATACAAGATATTGGGATATTTCTTGAAAGAGGCCGGAGAGATATCATTCATTTTATCATTATTAAGCGAATATTACTCAGGTCACTCATTACAGTAAGCACCATATAATCATTATTTAGGGTTTTTTGTGAATATGCTGCTGGTCATACTTCGACCATATCAAGTAGCGAAAGGGTTTTTTCAGTGTTATTATAATGCGTAATGTAACAAATGAATTTAGGCACTCACCTGCCAAGGAAACGCTCCATAGGGACTTTCTGAACCTCCGACTATCTTCGCCCTCCTCGCGTTGAATGCCACCAACCTGGAACCGCACTCCACCTTGCCCAGGCTCGAGCTAGAACGGTTATGTCTAGAGCTGGAACCTAGGAGCAGGTTGAGGCTGCTACTTGCAACAAATTTTGGCTGGGTCTGGTACCAACTTGAAACGAGGCTCAAGTTTATCGACGAGAGCAGTACTATGATTGATACGAGCCACATTTTGACGACGAAATTTGTTTAGTATTTTATTTATTTATTTATAGTATCACTTGTTTAGTTAAATGGTTTCGTAACTTAAATTAAAAGCATATATTTATTTATAGGTTCTTCAAATTGAATTTTTCTTTGTATATCTGTTTATCTATTTGCAGATTTAAATTTACAAATTTGCATAAGATTTTTAAGAGAAAACGTTGAAAATATCACCACTATTTTTAAATTTAGTACCTAATACCCATTTTATATATTATACTTAATTATTCCTTAGCGTTATTATAATAACTTCTCGACAGATATTATTTTACGTCAGTGATCCTATCATTTTTATAAATCCGAAAATTGGTTTGAATGTAAGTTCATTTCTTACTGAATTAACTCTTCAACTAAACCTCGAGATCGTTGTAAAATAGTGATTATAAAAATGACTCATTTGGGAATCCATATTATGAAATATTAAACACAAAAAAAAAATGAGCACAGGAACCATTTTGGAGATATGAAGGAACTAAATAGTAGAAACAGTCACATGATGACGATTGCGTAGTTTTTGGCTGAGCATATTATAATAGGTATGGTAGGATATTATAATATAATCGAATACGTCGGAATGTACTCGGTACTAGGTACATAGAGTACTAGGTACATGTACTCCATGTACTTAGTACGGAGTACATTCCGACGTATTTGATTAAACGTTAAGGGTAAAGAAAAGTTTGTTGAGAGTTGCTTCCGTTTGAATTTCGCAAATTAGTGAGAATATGAAAAATCCAAAATATCCAAAACTTTTATAAATATATTACGTTCTGTTAGCCAACTTTGCGATAAGTAGGCCCATTTCCAGTATTGTGACCCTTCAGATCTCAACAGATTCTTGTGGCCATTTTGAAATCTTTTTATTATTAATGTCTTATCATAAGTTATCACTTAGATTACAATTTAATTAAATATGTTTAGCCCTGAAGTCAGGCCAAAATATCTCCTTTAGAATCGACCTTCAACAAGCATATAGTTCGCAAAGAGGAAATAGCATATAAGATGCATCGCTCGCGGCTTATTTCACGTGGTGTATTTATATTAACCGTTTGAGTGCTGACGAGCGTCATAGCGCTCGTGCGCGTACTAATTAAATTTGCCACGAGCGCGAAGGCACTCGCGAAATCAGTTGTAGAAATCAGTTGCTATTTAGCGCGCGGTAGGGGAGTCGCTCGCACGCATCGCTAATTTTTTACTTTCTACGTGTTACATAGAGTTCAAATTATAATATTATTAGTAATTACAATATAAAAAGTATCCAGAAAAAGAAAATTTTTAACCTATAATATCGGAATACGAAAATAATTCGAGTGAAAATGATCGTTTTTCAAGTTGTGAAGAAAGTGATAGTGGGAGTGACATTGTGGTGCGCTCACAATTTGGCGTAATGCAAATTTTGAGCGACAGTGATAATAGTGACGATAACAAGTATTTTGCTGATACGGAGGATGTACCGGACTACGAAAATACGATGTGACCTTGATTTCAGTTTATGTTATAATTTTTGTTCACGATATATATTCCCATAATTTTCTTTGTATTTTATTATCCTTGCACAAGTTTTTATTAAGAAAACACCGAAAAAATTATTAAAATTGTATAATTTTTGGAAGAGATAAAGTTGTTTTTCGAGACAAAGGTAAATGACATCAAAAACAAAAGATTTCTTTAGCATTTTTAAGTATATATGAGAAAAAAACCATGGCACTAAAACGGTTAAAAATAAAAATGTGTTTGGGTGTTTGTTACTTAATCTAAACAGGTCAGTGGTTTCATGAAACTTGATAAGAACTTATTTTGAAATCCGAATTAATAGGTAAGTGTGTGGGAGTTTCGGTTCGTAATTCGAGAAATAATAGAATTCTTATACGATGGAACCAGGTGTTTTAAATGATTTTAAAAATTTAGTTTAAAACGTGCAAACAGATGGCGCCACGTTTATATTAAATCATAATATATACGTCTCAAAAAGCTTGAATCTACATGTTTTCGTTGAACAGATCAAAATGTTTAATATTATTAACAGTGAGGTATTGCGTTAGTTTGACTAGGACCGGAAAAATCCCATCGCCTTACCAGTTTCAATGTACCATGTCACAGGGATAATAGGAAAGAAATGTTTACAGATTTTTTTTCGGGTACCGTACCTCAAACTGGAGAACAGAAACTTTATGAGATCATTTACGTGTTTGTCTATCTGTCCGTTACAGTCGATATTCCCAGAAACTAGGCGATGAAGAAATTTAAAATTTGGCATAGTGATACGTTCACACATATTTTCCACTAGTTAACTTTTTAAAAATATTTGTATACAAATTAGGGGTTGGGGGGTGGGGGTGGAGGTTGTAAACCCTCTACTGTGTAAAATAGAAACTTTTTTAAAAGTTTTTTATATTATGTATAGTATAATTTGAAAGGGCTTATAATGAGAAATAAAAAATATTTTTAAAATTTTAAATAGGTATTTAAAAACATAATCAAAAATATGATAAAATAGGATATTGCTCCGAAAATAAATAAACATATGGTTGGTAAAATCTGACTAAAAATTGGAGGAAAACCATGTTCACTATCTAAATCTCTAATGTTTATAAGTGGTTAAATATGTACGTAAATCTTATAGCGCGAATTATATTCGTGCTGGACAGGTTTTTTTTAATTACCTTTATTGCTATTTTCAAGAATATCTATCATCTTGACAACGTTTTGACATTCGATATCACTTCTTTAAGACGAAACCACTGGGAAAAGCCAATATCGAGATACAATTATTACAAAGAATATTAATTTAAATATGAATGTAAATCTTGTAGTGCGAGTTCAATTCGTGCTTGACAGGTTTTCTTTAATTACCTTTATTACTATTTTCTACGAAAAAATATAAATTAGGAAATTTCTCGGTATTTTGACATTGTTTCGACCTTCGATATAACTTCCTTAAGATGAAGCCACTGGAAAAAGCCAGCATCAAGATCATTCAAGATGCAATTATTACAAAGAATATTAATTTAAACCGGTAAAACATGGACAACCACACAAATCGGAAAGTGGGTGCGTTTTAAAACTCTATTACAGACTTAAATGAACGAAAATGTTTACAACCAAATTTATGGCTTCGAAGCAATTTCAGGTGTTCAATCGAGATTAATGTCTTTATAAAGGTATAAATTAAAGTATTGTCGAAGACTGCGAAGCACTGGACGAGTAAAGAGAACACGAGAAGCTCAACGAAATCGATACGAAAGTGCGATTAAAGATTTTACGACGTTTAATTGAGAAGGAGAAAGGAGAAGAAAAGAACAATCGAGTGGAAGAAAGGAGATGGCAATGCGTAAGTTTTGGAAGCGATTATTGAAAGTGTACTTCTTGAAAGTGACTGAGCGTGTAAGAATTCAATTAATTTTACAGCTCATTATCACATATTCGAATAATAAAGGAGCGTCTGTAGAATTCGGTATTTGGTTTCTTTGGAACATTAAGGTTGAATATTTAAAAAAAGAAAAAAAATTGTATATAAATGTTTATGAAGTCACTTTTAAAATATTTTAATAATTGTTCTTGTTTTGGCTACATCAAATAACGACTGGCAACTTTAGTCTAATGGCGATCTATTTGACGATATTTTATTGTCTATGAAAATTTGATTTAGTTCGATTTTTAAATCAAATGTCATTTAACTTTTTCTCTTTTCTTTTCCAAATAATGTATGATAAAATCATTACTTATAAGGCTAGTTCGGGTCACAAACATTTTTCTGACATGTTTTTCATTATCTCAATCGATCAAGTTATTTCCACTCCGAATTTTGATATTATAAATTTATAATAATATAAATAAAATTTGAAGTATTTTAATGATAAACAAATTTTGTGTTAAGAAGGGAAGAAAAGTTAATGGAAAATAAATTAGCACTTAAAATGAAAGTTTTGTTGTCCAAAATAGAATTAATAAAATTGGTGATTTTTTCGCCCTTTTAATGGAATAGGGTAACATTATACAAGTGAAATTTTCATTTTTAAGCCACGATTACGAAATACCCCTTCAAAAAATACTACTGAATGGTATGCAACCTATATTCTAACTTTTTAACCTATAGGTTTAAATAATCTGTAAAGTTCTGGATATTTGAACAAATAAGTAAATATTTAAGTAAAATGTTCAATAAAAACAATTTCAGTAAATTTGCAGATACAGATTACTACGAAACCCTACTTTATGCGTAAACGCATTTGACCGGTTTTTCAAAAAAATTGATTATTGCGCGTGGCTACATTCATGAAAATTTTCAAACCTTTTTTTCTCAATGCTTTTCCACTAAATAATCCAGAACAAAAAAGCACACGCCCTTTTTTCTGTTTTGATCTTTATTATTTTAATTTGCCAACTTTTTATTTTTATAATTTTTTCTCTTATCTGCAGGATAAATCTTTTCTGCATTAAACATTTCAAAACTCAATTATTGTCTAGTTTTTCTTACTTGTATCGCAACTGTTTCGATATTATATATGCAATACTTCGATAGTCATCATCCTTTGAAAAATGGAGAGAAAAGCTAAACGGGTCACACTAAAGTGTTTATTTATCAACATATGTATAAGATCACGTTGAACCCGTAATTGATATACTTAATATTATTCTAATAAACTAATCGTGATGTATTAGACGTGGTGAACAGGTAACATAATAGCTTTTAATATAATTTTTACCTGCTTGTTCCTTTGAGTTTTAGTTGTGTAAAAATGAATAAACTTATTTATTTATTGCAATTTTCAAAGCTTTAAAGCTGTCTCTTGAGTAGCATGTGCATCTTGAATGATTACCATGTTTGTATCTCTGTTCGACAGTTGCAAAATCAGAAGTTTTAGAAAATTATACCCATTCGGACGAATCGTATTGAAAAATAATTTGACGCTGATTGCATGCAAAATGATTCAGCTAATTTTCAATACCACATAAATAGTTTTCAATTCGTTGTTGAAACAGTTCTTTAACGAAATAACATTTTCACATTCAAGCAAGAAAAGCTACGATATAGTAAAAGTTAAAAGGAAATTCTTTTTTTACAGGTACTAAGCTCGGTAATCTATAAGCGTTTTATTTCATACAAATGCAAAAATGTTTAATTAACAATTTGGACCGATTTTAATATTTGAGTACTATCCTAATTAAAATAGAGAGCTGTATCTTATTTCGTTACAAGAAAAAGTAAAACCAAACGAAACCTTTATTTTGGTAGTATCACTGATTTTTTTTCACCTGCCGTGTCTTTAACAGTCACCGTGTGATAATTTCACCTATTGTGCTGTATATTCGTTTAATAACGATACGCATAACAGATTATTAAACTTATTCATAAACTAGTGAAATAAGAAAATTTTGAAAACTTTTTATTTAACAAAAAACTTTATTGAACAGTCATCTGGCAAACTTATTAATACAAAATGAGATTGGCATAAAGCTATACATTATGACAATATGTAAAAGATAAAATAATCGAAACCAGAGGCAAGAAGGCAGAAACGAAAGAAGGAAAAAAAGAGACCAAAGAAAGCAAAACAAAACAAAAATCTAATTTGATGTCTGCTGGGATTTTAGATCTAGATTAAGGATGAGTAATGAAAAGAATTAAAGGAAGTGAGATATGAAAGAAATAGAATTTTTAAACTAAGGTTAAAGGAGGTCTAATTTTAAAGCAAAAATTAAACAATACATATTTCTTGTAATGTTCTCAATAGACACTTTTAAAATACAGATGTGACGCAGGACGTGTCTATTATTTCTACAGGATAGATGATTCTGTGTATCAAACTAATTGGAAAATGTTGGGGAACTGTATGAAAATTCCCAATCTTTTCTGAAATTAATCATTATCAAAATTGCGATTTCAACGAAGAAAAATTTAATTTTTTTTTGTATAAACTGAGAAGAAATTGTTGAGGAACTATAAGAAAATTCCCAATCTTTTCTGAAATTAATTATTGTCAAAATTGCGATTTCAAGGAAGAAAAATTTAAATTTTTTTTTGTATAAATTAAGAAGAAAATGTTGAGGAACTATAGGAAAATTTCCAACTTTTACCAAAAATAGTCAAAATTGAGAAAAATTTACATTTTTTTAAACAAAATTAGCTTTACGTACAATAAAACAAAACTTTTTGTTAAAACCGTACTCGACGTAAATAATTGGAAGAACTTTTAAAAAAAAGTGAAAACATTTTCTTTTTACTTATATCCGCATGTGTTTTCAAATTATATGACAAAAATAAATGAAAACACTTCGGAAAATATATACGCAATTGTTGTGTGAAAACTATATCGGATTTTTCTTTCATTCTTAGCTAACGAGCGCCTTAGTCCACGTAAAATTTGATTTAGGATAGAATTTTATATTCCGAAGATGGTATTTTGTAGCAATTATAATAGCGTAGTGCAAATATAAAAAATATTTATCAGTAAACAATTATTTCACCAAAAAGTTGGTTCTTTTTAAAAATCAGCTGTAGCGCCAGCTAGTGGCACCACCAAAAATTTGTTGTTTTTTATAGTTATTGGATATGTTATTGTTTGGAAGTTGCGTTATTTTTTGGAAAACTGTATTTTTTACATAAAACATTTTATCAATGTACAACATTTAATAATAATTGTTTCATTTTCCAAAGAAGTACTAAGTAACAAACATACAAATACACTTTTGTTTTACAACACAGGCAGAGATTTTTTCTGCAAAAATGAAAATAAATAATTTTGTTTTTAAGAAATAACCACCTAAATTAACAAATACAGTTTCATTTTCGTTAAGGAAAATAATTTTATTTTCTGTAACTGTTAACCTAAATAAAATAATTAGAGTCATCTTAAGGGTGTTTCGCGAACTATAATCACTATATCACTCTACAGAACCATTGAAGCTGAAGGCTAAATAATGTTATTAAATATTACCGTAGTAATGAACGAATGATGTTACTTTAAGAGCGTTGTAAGAATTACTGTGGGCATTTAGAAATGCCAGAAGCAGGATGAATCCATTTTTGTCAAAGAATTTTATGTCACAACGAATATATAAGACTCATTTTTGTAGAAGTCAATAAAATGGTTTGAATACATTATTTAATACAACACTTGTATGTAAACAAGATTTGTAATTCAGAAGAGCGAGTTTCTTTCAACTTTTCCACGAGTCAAATAGTTAGTTAATTTTTTTTAATCAGGGATTTATTGTAATACATATAGCGATATTAACTTTTCAAGTTACGTTGAATAACTTCAACCCAAGCGACGAAGGCCTATGTCGGACTTACTATGACGTATGATATTGTGGGATGTTAGAACACGACATTTTAGACAATTTGGTAAATTTTTGTGAAAAAATTAATTTTATATCATATATTTACTTTAACTGATGTGACACAGGACGTGTCTATTATTTCTACAAGATAGATGACCTGTATATCAACCTAATTGGAAAATGTTGAGGGACTGTATGAAAATTCCCAATCTTTTCTGAAATTAATTATTGTCAAAATTGCGATTTCAACGAAGAAAAATTTAAATTTTTTTGTGTAAACTAAGAAGAAAATGTTGTGGAAAATGTTATATGAAAATTCCCAACTTTTTCCAAAAATAGTCAAAATTGAGATAAATTTAAATTTTTTTAAACAAAATTCGCTTTAAATATACTGAGTACACATTTTAGAGAATTTGGTTAATTTTTGTGAAAAAATTAATTTTCATATCACATATTTACTTTAACTGTTTTGGGATCGGAACGTCTGGGGCAGATAAAACGGCGTAGACTATTTTAAATAGCACTAGAGCGATTTTTCACCGATTGTCTTAAAATTTTCCATGATTCGTTTAAAATATTCACACGTCCCTTTCCTTATTGAAGGTAATAAATTACCTGTATTTCTCCCCAAATATGTCAAGTTATATAAAAAATGTCTTCTAAAGTTTGTCGGAGAACTGCTCAGATATAAAACTAGATGCTCGTAACATTTAAAGACAGACTGACCATATGCATTAAGATACTAGTGTTTCACCACCAACGTTAATAAAATTATGTACATGAGAAAAGAACTAATTGAAATTAAGAAAATACTAATTAAAGGGGTGTTATATTATAAGGGTATTACGGTAAAATATCTTTGTTTACAGGAGATTACGACTAGCAACAATATAAATGCCGGAAAAAGGAAGTCGTAAAAAAGTTAGCGAAACAATGAGTACAGGAAAAATTAGGAAAAACATATTGCGGTACAAATAAACTAAAAGAAAAAAGTGAAAGACACCGAAAAATGGTACAATTTGAGGAAGAAACGCGGCTGAGGGAAAAAGGGTGATTATTAGATACAATTTATGTACTACGAAAATATAGAACGAATGGATAGCGTTTCATTGACACAAAAATACATAAACATTGATTTGAAATTATTTAAAAAACTTTATAAATTATATAGAATAGAGAATATAATATTAATTTTTAATAGTAACGTGAAAATCCTTAAAATAGGTGAAAATGTAAGAAAAGTTATGAGCCAGTACTTCCTCGTCACTGAATATAATGGTTAATGTTATTTTTATAAACAGAAATAAATTCAAAAGTTGTAATCATTAAAATGGAAATTAAATATATAATTTTGTTTTACAGGGATGTTTTTATGATTTTCATTTATATATTACCGGATCAGAAAGTATGTAAAATGTTTAGTTCATGTTTGTGGAAAAAATTAAATCTATATAAAATTTAATGTCAATTTTTTAAACACATTTTTGAATTCAATTCAATACATAAATAAAATAAAATTTATATCCGATTAAAGATTAAGAAATATTTGATTCACTTAAACAACCTAATTGATTAACACAATATCTAAATTTGTAATTTATAACACTCACATTCAAAGTTTCACTTTTATTTTATACGCACATTATATAATTAATGTCGACGTAATTATAATTAAACTCTTTGAAACAATAATATAAATTGCTAAATGCGAAACGAATGGTTTATGCCCAAATTGGGTTCTACCCACGCGACCGGTTGCGTCGACCGCAGCGTTGCATCTGATTTGAATTTCGAACGACACCGTCGTTATATACAACGCACTAATGTCATATTTTTTTTTATTCTTTTCAATATCGGCAATGAATATCGGAACCAAGGTGATGGTTATAAGGGCGTAGATATGTTTCGCGCCGACAGCGGAGCGGAAGGATTTGTCGTCAGTAATTCGTCGCGCTCATTTGCGGCTTAAAGGTCAGGTTGTACTGCGTAATGTAAGCGTTTAGGTAATATAATTAAATTTAATAATATCTAAGAATCGATATAAGACATGGTTGCGTATTATTATAAAATATGATTTTATAGTGGTCTTTTCCACATTGTAATCTCTTTTGGTCACTTTTTATAATTCAAAAACTGTGGTGTGCTGGAAAAATTATTGAGTTGAAAGATATTCTTATAACCAAATGAGACCTACGTCATAACAAATAATATTCACTCCAAAAAAATCTTAACAATTTAAAAAAAATCTACTTACAATGTTTCTGTATTTTGTTTAAAGATTTGAAAACAAGTGTATGTATATATATATATATATATATATACAAATATATATATATGTAAATATATATATATATATATATATATATATATATATAAATATACATATAATTTTTTATTCCTCTCGATAAAATGATAAGTTTTCTTATTTGGGTTTTTATAACGTAGACGAAAAAATATATATTAATTTTCAACATTTCCTCAAGCATAGATTTAAATGTTGCATTATCATAAAAAGAACTTCAACGTAAAAAACTTAAGAATCACACTGGGTTACCCGCACAATAGAAATAATGCTTTTATTTCTAGATATAGCAATCGGTTTGCCATGCCGATTTAACAATAACAATATATATATATATATATATATATATATATATATATATATATATATATATATATATATATATATACTTTTCAAAATTATACTTGTGGCACATTATAATTTTGAAAAGTATATTTTCATTAATTTTTTTTCCGTGGTAGATACAGCTTTTACCTTTGCTATGAAAATAAAAATAATATGCGAACTCGATAAGGGAGGTTTAAATTTTTGTTTACTGTACTTACGTTCGTTTATCTATGATGTCACGTTATGATGATCATTTAATTAGATATCATGTAATATCACGCCATTAAACGAGATGGGGCGACGAGAGCATCTCGGAAGATTTAACTTTTTTTATTTTATTGATAATTTGAATTTCAATCATAATTTTAAGAAAACCTAAATCAGTCTTAATTAGCTTTTTAAATACCCAATAATTTAAATACCCAATTCTTGCCTTTTTCCTTACGACATATTTTACAGGGTTGTCTTTCATTATTATGAGCTTACATCATTTGCAATGAATGTGAAAAAAATACATTATTTCCCGGGATAATCGTTTTAATATTTAATATTAAATTACATTTCTCATCATAAAATCACTCCTAGAAGAGTAAAATGTTCGAAATTATCAGAAAACTCATTTTTAAAATTAAATACAACTAATAATATTAACTGACGATTTGCAAAGTGTAATGACATAACCTTTTTTCCATAATTTTAATTATAGGTATAATTTATTATTATAAATAGAAAAAAAATACAAAAAATGTTCATAAAGAAATTAATTATTATTTTATTTTATTATTTAAAATAATGGACAACGCTATATTTGTGGAAATATATCGTAAGGAATAATAAATACTTGTGTAATATTTATCAGTTGCTTGTTTATAATTTGCGAATTTTTATTTGAAAATAAATTTTCTTTAAATTCTCTTTTTTTAATATTTTTTAAACTTTTTTCTTTTATTTCATACAAATTATTTAGGGCTAAATCAAATATGTAACGACTGATAATAAACAGATAATAAAATCAATAATTAAACTCTGCCTTAACAGAATTGTGCATGTTGTAAAGCAAAGTGATAGAAGACTCTTCCTTCTTAACAAAACAGATTTGTTTATCTACAGTTTTAGGCCGACTTAGAGCAGCGGTAGAATTGAAATACACGAATTTTCAACATTCGTTTTGTCTTAAGTGAATATATTTTAGGTCTTCTTGCTCAAAATCCAGGTAGTAGACTGAAGTAACTGTGAATACTATATTTCTTTAGTCAAAGAAATATTGTCCAGAGACTCTCCGTATTTAAAGAATTGATTCCTTAGTTCAAAATAAATGAAAAAAAGTAATATTGAGGGGTGGTGTAATTGTTTAGTGTTTTGTAAATATTTTGATCTCAATATTGCTTTCTATCGAAGTTGAATAGCTATTTAAAAATTAATTTTTTTTTCGCCATTCTGGTCTTATAAATTTACATTTGAGGTATTTAAATTGGACGAAAGAATTACAAAGAAACTGATGGTTTTTAGAAATATGGTGAAAGTATCAAGCAATTTTTTTGTAAATGTTAACAATATAAATTAGTATGATTCCTACAAATACATCAAATTTTTAATAAAAATTGTGAACAGAAAGTAATAGAGACAAAAAATCCTAAATATTTCAATAGACGCCAACACTTGTGTCTAAAGATCTACGAAACCTTTAGAAATAGAGCTGCTACTAAACAATACGACTGGTTTACGCCTATTGGAGAGTAAGAATGGTCGAAAGATAAACGTATGTGTTCTGATACTTTTGTTCTGGTACGATCGACGGAATCAGTATTATTAAGTTAAAATTTATACCTTACTAAGTTAAAATTTATTTGTTTACGTCTGTAAGTTATATTCCAGTCGGTACTTGTTTGTATCAGGTTTAGTCGAGTCTTTCTCGACAACGGTATTATATACCGTAAAAAACAGTATTATATACCATAAAAAAATAATTAAATTTATCGCTTGCCGCACCGGCCGCCAGTGCGTCTGCGGCCTTAATTCAGTATTACAAAATATTGCGTCCCTATTACAGACGCCACCTACTTAGCACATTAACCCCGTTACTTGCTTAATTAAATTGCTTAATTGATCCTTGAGACGCAGACGTGTGGGTGATCAGGAGAGTTTCAGATATTTTTCTTTATTTGATTGATCATGGAAGGCGCAGTGAGCTCGACGGAACCGGAAATGTAACTGATTATTTCGAAGCGCGAAGAAATATGTAGTGTCATATGTATGTAACTAAAGTAAAATTTATTTAATAAACATTCTTATTTCTTTATTTGAAATGTTACGTCTAGTATGTGCCGTGGTAATAAAGGTAAAACGCATATAACGTTTTATGTAAACGTATAAGTATATCCTTTTACGAATGAGGATTCTAGTTGGTGAAGTAAAATTTATTTAATCTTTGTTTTTGATCTTGTAATTTTTTGCCATGCAAACTGCCCATTCATTTATTCATATACGTATATTATACTGTGTAATAAACATTCTTATTTCTTTATGTGAAATGTTACGTTCAGTATGTGCCGTGCTAATTAAGGTAAAACGCATATAATCTTTTATGTAAACGTATAAGTATATCCTTTTTCGAATGAGGATTCCAGTTGGTGAAGTAAAATTTATTTAATCTTTGTTTTTGATCTTGTAATCTTTTGTCATGCAAACTGCTCATTCATTTATTCATATACGTATATTATACTGTGTAATAAACATTCTTATTTCGTTATGTGAAATATTACGTTTAGTATTTGCCGTGCTAATTAAGGTCAAACGTATATAACGCTTTATGTAAACGTATAAGTATACCCCTTTTTCGAATCAAGATTCTAGTTGGTAAAGTAAAATTTGTTTAATCTTTGTTTTTGATGTTGTAATTTTTTGTCATGCAAATCGCCCATTCATTTATTCATATACGTATATTATACTGTGTAATAAACATTCTTATTTCCTTATATGAAATGTCATGTTTAGTATGTGCCGTGCTAATTAAGATAAAACGCATATAACGTTTTATGTAAACGTATAAGTATACCCTTTTTGGAATGAGGATTCTAGTTGGTAAAGTAAAATGTATTTAATCTTTGTTTTTGATATGTAATTTTTTGTCATGCAAACCGCTCATTCATTTATTCATATACGTATATTATACTATGTAATAAACATTTTTATTTGTTTATGTGAAATGTTACGTTGAGTATGTGCCGTGCTAATTAAGATAAAACGCATATAACGTTTTATGTAAACGTTTAAATACACCCTTTTAGAATGAGGATTCTAATTGATAAAATACAATTTATATAATTTTTGTTTTTGATGTAATTTTTTGTCATGCAAACTGCCCATTCACTTATTCATATACCTATATTATACTGTATAATAAACATTATTATTTATTTATGTGAAATGTTACGTTTAGTATGTGCCGTGTTAATTAAGGTACAACGTATATAACGTTTTATGTAAACATGTAAGTATATCCTTTTTAATAGGTCAAGTAAAATTTTAAAAAGTACTTATTTAAATATTGGTTTAAGTTTTTGTTATAAGAGCAGTATTTTCTAATTAATGATAATATTAAATTTAATGTTGCATTAATTTTTTATACGTTTATTTATATGAATTTATGTATGCTTACAATTAACTGAAGAATAATTAAAATCATTTAAATGATTAACCCTAATAATTCGTTGTTTTAATTTAAATACATATTATGAGATGTGTCATTTTTATAAGCGGAATCTAAGCAGCAGGTGGTAATACAAGTTTAATTAACAATATTTTATTGTTTCATAGAATTTAATTCTTTTCAGTTTTAAAATAAAGTGGAAAAAAATAAGATAAAAACAAGACCACTTTAAAACGAGTGCTAGCTGGAAGATATAGCTAGAATAAATTAAACAGTTTTAATGTATATGTAATGTAATACTTCTATAAAGTTAACCAATATCAGCAAAATAGTAGGTGTCTGTAATTATAAAAAAAGATAAAAAGAATAACATAATTTTAAAAACAATGCTCCAGCTAGAATAACCTCAATGTTTTTAAATGGAATATTCTTATGAAGTTAACCAATATTGGCAAAATAGTAGATGTCTGAAATGATAAAAATAAGATAAAAAGAATAAGATGACTTTAAAAAGAATGCTCTAGCTAGAACAACCTCAATGTTTTTAAATGGAATATTCTTATGAAGTTAACCAATATTGGCAAAATAGTAGATGTCTGAAATGATAAAAATAAGATAAAAAGAATAAGATGACTAAAAAGAATGCTCTAGCTAGAACAACCTCAATGTTTTTAAATGGAATATTCTTATGAAGTTAACCAATATTGGCAAAATAGTAGATGTCTGAAATGATAAAAATAAGATAAAA
The DNA here is from genome assembly GCA_039881145.1 of Druceiella hillmani. NCBI lineage: Eukaryota > Metazoa > Arthropoda > Insecta > Lepidoptera > Hepialidae > Druceiella > Druceiella hillmani. The sequence continues at coordinate 5,725,215 of JAYKKI010000089.1, read as the reverse complement.
AGAATAAGATGACTAAAAAGAATGCTCTAGCTAGAACAATCTCAATGTTTTTAATTGGAATATTCTTATGAAGTTAACCAATATTGGCAAAATAGTAGATGTCTGAAATGATAAAAATAAGATAAAAAGAATAAGATGACTAAAAAGAATGCTCTAGCTAGAACAACCTCAATGTTTTTAAATGGAATATTCTTATGAAGTTAACCAATATTGGCAAAATAGTAGATGTCTGAAATGATAAAAATAAGATAAAAAGAATAAGATGACTAAAAATAATGCTCTAGCTAGAACAACCTCAATGTTTTTAAATGGAATATTCTTATGAAGTTAACCAATATTGGCAAAATAGTAGATGTCTGAAATGATAAAAATAAGATGACTAAAAAGAATGCTCTAGCTAGAACAACCTCAATGTTTTTAAATGGAATATTCTTATGAAGTTAACCAATATTGGCAAAATAGTAGATGTCTGAAATGATAAAAATAAGATAAAAAGAATAAGATGACTTTAAAAAGAATGCTCTAGCTAGAACAACCTCAATGTTTTTAAATGGAATATTCTTATGAAGTTAACCAATATTGGCAAAATAGTAGATGTCTGAAATGATAAAAATAAGATAAAAAGAATAAGATGACTAAAAAGAATGCTCTAGCTAGAACAACCTCAATGTTTTTAAATGGAATATTCTTATGAAGTTAACCAATATTGGCAAAATAGTAGATGTCTGAAATGATAAAAATAAGATAAAAAGAATAAGATGACTAAAAAGAATGCTCTAGCTAGAACAACCTCAATGTTTTTAATTGGAATATTCTTATGAAGTTAACCAATATTGGCAAAATAGTAGATGTCTGAAATGATAAAAATAAGATAAAAAGAATAAGATGACTAAAAAGAATGCTCTAGCTAGAACAACCTCAATGTTTTTAAATGGAATATTCTTATGAAGTTAACCAATATTGGCAAAATAGTAGATGTCTGAAATGATAAAAATAAGATAAAAAGAATAAGATGAATTTAAAAAGAATGCTCTAGCTAGAACAACCTCAATGTTTTTAAATGGAATATTCTTATGAAATTAACCAATATTGGCAAAATAGTAGATGTCTGAAATGATAAAAATAAGATAAAAAGAATAAGATGACTAAAAAGAATGCTCTAGCTAGAACAACCTCAATGTTTTTAAATGGAATATTCTTATGAAGTTAACCAATATTTCCAAAATAGTGGATGTCTGAAATGATAAAAATAAGATAAAAAGAATAAGATGACTAAAAAGAATGCTCTAGCTAGAACAACCTCAATGTTTTTAATTGGAATATTCTTATGAAGTTAACCAATATTGGCAAAATAGTAGATGTCTGAAATGATAAAAATAAGATAAAAAGAATAAGATGACTAAAAAGAATGCTCTAGCTAGAACAACCTCAATGTTTTTAAATGGAATATTCTTATGAAGTTAACCAATATTGGCAAAATAGTAGATGTCTGAAATGATAAAAATAAGATAAAAAGAATAAGATGAATTTAAAAAGAATGCTCTAGCTAGAACAACCTCAATGTTTTTAAATGGAATATTCTTATGAAATTAACCAATATTGGCAAAATAGTAGATGTCTGAAATGATAAAAATAAGATAAAAAGAATAAGATGACTAAAAAGAATGCTCTAGCTAGAACAACCTCAATGTTTTTAAATGGAATATTCTTATGAAGTTAACCAATATTTCCAAAATAGTGGATGTCTGAAATGATAAAAATAAGATAAAAAGAATAAGATGACTAAAAAGAATGCTCTAGCTAGAACAACCTCAATGTTTTTAATTGGAATATTCTTATGAAGTTAACCAATATTGGCAAAATAGTAGATGTCTGAAATGATAAAAATAAGATAAAAAGAATAAGATGACTAAAAAGAATGCTCTAGCTAGAACAACCTCAATGTTTTTAAATGGAATATTCTTATGAAGTTAACCAATATTGGCAAAATAGTAGATGTCTGAAATGATAAAAATAAGATAAAAAGAATAAGATGACTTTAAAAAGAATGCTCTAGCTAGAACAACCTCAATGTTTTTAAATGGAATATTCTTATGAAGTTAACCAATATTGGCAAAATAGTAGATGTCTGAAATGATAAAAATAAGATAAAAAGAATAAGATGACTTTAAAAAGAATGCTCTAGCTAGAACAACCTCAATGTTTTTAAATGGAATACTCTTATAAAGGTAACCAATATTGGCAAAATAGTAGATGTCTGAAATGATAAAAATAAGATAAAAAGAATAAGATGACTTTAAAAAGAATGCTCTAGCTAGAACAACCTCAATGTTTTTAAATGGAATACTCTTATAAAGGTAACCAATATCAGCAAAACAGTATTTAAAATGTTAAGAGAAAAACTTGTTAAGTACTAGTTTAACTCGCTCTGTGAGGGATTCGAACTTAAAATAAACATTTAAGAGTACATAATATTTCTGTTCAACTATTTACAAATATTAATTTCCCACCACTTCAATACATAAATATATGTGTTAGTATATCTAACATGCTATAGAATATACCTTTCACAGATATACAAATACATATTTGGAAATACAAAATTAACTTTGCAATTGATTTAACTAATTTTTATGTAGTTTCTACGAACTTCTTACATATCCAAGTGCATTTGATAAGTTGGTCGGCTTTTACTCGTAAATTAGTAGAATCTACTCAGCTGTGATAATTTTTCATTTAATTTTGTTATGTACACTAGTATTGTGAGTGCTTTTTAGATAAAACGGAGGTTTAGTTGGAAATCGGTGGGGATATGTAACTCTAATGAAACTTACCACTTTGAACATCAATATTTTGTGAGCGTATCGAACAAGTTTTCATGATATAGCTCCAATATTTTTGAAAGACCTATTCAAAGGTACCCTACACAATGTGTTATGCGAAAATAAGTTAAACCCAACTTCAAATCTAGGGGTAGTACTCTAAAAAGTTCTTTTAAAGGCTGTGATATACAGATGGACATGGCGAAATGATAAAGCCTCCTAGTTTAACTATATATCCCTTTAAAAAATTGAAAGTACTTTTAATTTACAAAGCTAATTAACTTTTAATAATGTAAATATTCAAATGCAGGTTCACTTCCTCGAAGGAAGTCAACCAGTAAAGGATCTGTACATTTCCGCTTGTTTTAAACGGCTTGTTTAAAGAAAAATATTAATTTAATTTCCTTTTTAAATCCCTTTTCACAACTATAGCATTTATCACTTGTTAGAGTTTCAGCTGTTTCGAGCATATTGGGCGAAAACCTAGCTCCATCTTTTTTGTCATTGTTTACGAGAGATATAAATGATTTAAAAATATTTTATTGTTTTTATTATTTTTAAATTGTTTATAGATCCCGTGCGTAACTATAAAAGAGACAGAGTCGTAAGGCGTTTGTCAATCATGCTCGAAACAGCTGAAAATTTAGGAAGTGGAAAGCTATAATTATGGAAAAGGAAATAAAATTGAAGTTGCATTGATATTTTTCTGTGAAAAAATAATTTAAAACAGACGCTAATGTACATATCTTTTATTGGTTGACTTCCTTCAAGAGAAGTGAACATATTTTTTAATATTTATTTTATGGCCTCTTATATACTTTTATTAGTTCATTTTCTGGAATATTCAAGAAAAAGTATCCTCCAATAAATAATATGGAAAACAATCATACTTGTCATTTCAGGACAATACAATTTATTCCAACACTAGTGAAGCAGTTTTAATTAAAAAGTACATTCGTCAACATTAATAGCGAATAGGCCACGTTATTAATACCAAATTTACTGTAAATACTAAATAACATAAAAAAGTGATAATACGCGTGCAATCAAAAGAAATAAAAATTGGAAAACAGGTCATATTCAAACAACATAAAATGTGTTGTATATTTCATTTGATTACATAAACAGCAATTTAAGCAGAACTGTGTGACTCATTTGACTGAGTCACGTATCGCTTGTCACCGTAGCCAATTGTTTTTGGTTGAAAATGATGGTGAATTGGTTTGCCAGTTAATGACTTCATTGGAGGTGCATTGTAAAATACTTTCCTAATCTACTTCAATGTTCACGTCGCTACGATTCATTATATTTGAGATATACTTAAGCTACAAACACGTATCAGATTTGAGACACATTTAAGCTACGAATACACAACACATTTGAGATAACTTTAAGTTATAAATACAGAGCACATTGGAAATACACTTAAGTTACAAATACAGAGCATATTGGAGATACACTTAAACTACATACAAGGTATATTGGAGACATAATTAAACTACAAATACAGAGCAAATTGGAGATGTACTTAAATTACAACAATACAGAGCACATTGGAGATACACTTAAACTACAAATAAGAGTATAAGATACTCTTTTGGCCAAGATAGTGCAAAAACGATGAAAGAGTAACACACACGGCTTCTCTTTTCTCTAAGAAATTATATGGAATGTGGTAAAGACTCCTCATTTTTGGTTGTTCCCCTCCTCCTGTTCTTTTATTGGACACAAATTACGCAGCATTTGAAACAAATATAGGCCAGATGACACCCGACCTCGTACCCATAAGACCACCTGTGCCGTTCTAATATACCGTAAATTGTACTGTTGTAATATTCTGAATCTCAAATGAGAAAATAAAAAAAGAAACACTTGCAAAAGAGATATACTTTGTGCATTCGCAATAAACAAACTTGGATAACTCAATTAAAAGCTATTAAATACGAGAGGTTCTAATATACGACCGTTCCACAGTCGTAAAAGATTAATTATTTAAGTTTTCAGTGTATTTCTATATCACTTCTGATAAATATTGATAATATTTTTGATGATGTAACCTTGATGAAATGATGCGCCTTGTATACATTTTTAATCACAATTAAATGAAACTACGTGATGTTGTATTATTTCTACTTTCTTGAAGTTCTTTCCCACGATTTAGGTTTCGTTGTATTACAACATCTTCAGGTGGGCTATTAGCAAAGATTTCTGTTTCTTCTATCTTTGCTAAAAGGCCACCTGAAAATGTTGTAATACAACAAAACCTAGGTCGTGGTAAAGAACTTAAAGAAAGTAGAAATAATACTGCATCACGTAGTTTCATTTAATTGTGAATAATGAATTTGTACAAAATTAACGCCAAATATATTCTACATTTTTAATAATTTGCTCTTTATTAATTGAGACAATTTTGGATTCAAGTATTAAGTAAATGTGATTATCCGAATTTTCTTTCATATTGTTGGCATACTTGCGTTCAAAATTGAGAGGAAATTGATACGATAAATGAAGCTTTGAAGACATGTATCTTGAAAACGCTGTATGAATAAATATTAATAGATATTATTGATTGCTTTTTAAAAAGCTTCTTCAGTAATAATTCATTTGATATGGTGCGTGAGAAATAAAATTGTTTATTTTCAAGTTTGATGTAGCTCCACTTAGAAATTTTTTTGCAAATGTCCCTTACAACACAAAGGCAAAGGTCAAAAGGTGACAAAGGTCCTTAAAAAGCTCGAAGCTTCAGCGAAAAATTATCTTAATAATAAAGTGAAATTTCCTTAACTCTTCATGTTAGTTAATAATTAATAATAAGCTTTTTAGACATCCTCTACACCCATGATGTTTTCACTCGGCTGGTTCCACCATCCGTCGGATGTCTTTGGCATTTATTTTCAAAAACGTTACACAATTTTAATGTGATATAATAACTTAGCGGTCATTAAAGAAGTTTCACTTCCAAAAATATAAACATGATTTTTTAATTTAATTCATCTACGTAATTCAACTGCACTTTCTCTATCTGATTTCATTGCAATCGATCCTCAACAATAGGATGTACTCAGACGGATAGTTATCCAACTATCCGTCCCGAAAATGACGATATTAGAAGGGGTTTTTCCATTCAGGTAGTAAACCCTGAAATGTTAAAACGTCTTTTTATCTAAAATGTCTTTTTATCAAAAATTAAATTTCTGAGAGAAATAATAATTACTGGAGATTTGTACATGGTCGGGAACGTGGTGTGTCACTTTGATTTTTTTGAAAATTCTCATTTCGATGGAAATAACTACGAAATTAAACAGGTACCAACTGCAAGATGCCACCTACAAGAAGAAATCTATACTTATTCTCCTTAGCTTTTCTCATATAATCGATTGAAGAAACCCTGGATATTTAAAACCAGCAAAAGTCTTCTCACGTTTGGGTCAGTCATTTATATCGGGAAATGAAAATGAGACTTGTGAAAATGAGCCTGACGTTACAGAAAGAGAACATAATTTTAAAAAAAGCTGGTATTTTTTAGAATATAAAAAGCAATCTTCGATTAATAAATTAGGAAAGAGTAAAAAAATTAAACACAATTTATATCCTAATTACAAAACAATAAATGAAGGTTGATCCACGCATACGTATTATTTTCTTAATATATCAAGCATTATTAACGAGAAATAAAAATCTAACCAATACTTCCTTAGATTTTTATTTCTAGTTAATAACGTTGAAAAAATTATCGATACTAACGTTTTTTTAATGTGTAGCCATTGCCTAAATCTATTAAAAATAAACTGCGGACTGACATTGACATTTGTTCTTTCTTTTCTTTCGTGGTGATTATTCTCTCCAAAGAAAACTTTAGCCAGTGTCAAGTTAGACATTAGTTCTGATTTATTAAAATGAATTTTTTTTTTCTTTTCGATATACCGTCATAATTATATGTCGATATACGACTTGCGAGTTTCTTGAATTAATACGTTACATGTGTATATGAAGGATACAACGGGACACAATATGCATTTCCTTTCATCTGCAGATTCAAAACGTTCTGTACAACCAGCATTTAGAAATTGTCATGAAAAATAAACTGACTTTTCATCAAAGAAATAAAGCTTTTTAATTTATCTGACTGACGGTTTAAATAAAACTTTCAAGGTGTATTTTTTTCATTTTCTCTATATAAAAGTATCATTTTTCTTCTCGTAATACCAACACTGTATGGTCTCCTTTTGACAGTTTTTTAATCATATTTATTAAACAGCTCAGTAGTATATATGTAGGTAGATTATTAGTAGCGAGGATTATTCCGTTTAGAAAAAAATATATTGAGTAAATAATGGGGATCATAGCAAAGGTCACGTTATAATGATGCTGTTAATGGTTGCCAATATATGGCTATAAAGATTTGCCAATATATTTAAGATAAGCTATATTTAGATTGCGTTAGCCATAAATTAACGCCCACTTATGGTATGATATTTATAATAATATTTTACTATTTACAGCCAATTTATATGAGAATATAAACAAAGGTGGTTTGATTTTTAAGTTTATTAACTAATTTATCTATGTCCAATGCAATATTTTGATTGATCGTTTTTTTTTAATAATCTCCATCGAACTAATTTACACCTACGTCGTGTAAAAAAGTTGTATATCTAAAGGCAAAATCTCTTAAGAAAATCATTGTTCACATAAATGAGGCTTTTCATATGTTTTCTATTTTCAGGCCTCAGTTTTGAAACCGTAACTTCTCTATTTTGTAATTATTCATTTAAAGTATTATTCACAAATAAATTTACCACATCATTTGTTGCATCCTATATTTTTTTCTACAGAGCTTTCATTGTTATGTTACGATTCGATGCGTGAGAAATACTGCTTAGCATTTCTTTCATCTCTTATGCGTGTACAGTTTATTCGAAATGTTTGTGTGTTACGAATGTTTCAGCAATTGGAAAAGTGAAAAACTGAAGTTAATTGATATTGTGTGGTTGCCGTACAAATGAAGTATTACGGGTGAATTTTCTCCTTTTAAATATATAATTTTAATAAAACTATAAACTTATTTGTCTGCATATTAAAATAATTGGAATAAATGATTGGTGCGATCTAGAATAAGTGAATGAATGCATTAAGTACATTGAATTTTTTGTACGTTTATCTGTTTGTACGTTTGTACATGCATCGCATAAAAACTAGTAATACAATTCGGATGGGATTTTTAGAAAAATATGTTGGTCAAGTTGAAGTATTTGAAGCAAAAACTTCTTTCGCCCCACATGCGCACTTCACTTTGAAGTGAAAAATTCTGAGCAGTGAAAGAAGCTGAGACGTTCGCTCGGGTCTGTTACGCTGAATCTGTTAAACTCGGCTTAGTGTCAACACGGAGTGCATTGTTTCAAAAATTACGATCAATTTTTTAATAATAATTTTTTTATTATTTGTTATTTTTCCGGCTAATTATACATTCGACCACCAGCGACTAGCTTGTTTACATTGACATATTGCATTAAACTGTCTTAAACGTTAAAAGCGTTACATAAATATTATTGGCTTAATCCGGGATTTGAACCCAGACCGTACGCACGATAATCGAAAATCATACACCTAAACCAACGAGCCGTTGTTGCGGATTTTGAAGTTTAGTATAAATGGATAAGCTTATATTTAAAAATAAAATTATTTTAAAGGTTAAAATATTTTTGACAATATTTTTTGAGATAGTGATGCATGGTTCAAATCTATGCTTGCCCTAAGTTTTAACAAGTTTAATTGGGTCTGGTGAATATATATATAATTTAGATATTTCACATCTGCCTTTAATACGTGTATATTATTATATTTTAAAATAATAATCTCGCATTGTTCCCAAGTCGCTGACCTAGTATTCAACAGATAACACCAATGTATATATGTGTGCATATATGTGTATATATATATATATATATATATATATATATATATATATATATATATATATATATATATATATATATTACTTCACTTGTATGTCACAGATGAAGTTAATAAAAAACAAAACACGAGCAAAATCTATTTTTTGTCTCGGCTTTTTAATTGCAAACTAATTAATTATGATGACAATATAATAAATGACTCGACTATATTATATATTTCATAAATCTAAAAAGAGTAAATTCGGTACTGCGTAGAAAAAGAGAGTGGCACATATTTATATAAAAGTGAAGGTAATAAAAGTGAGTTAATAAAAAAAAAAACTGAGCTCAAACGGAGTAGAAACTATTTTTGCCTCTACTTTATAATTTCAAACTTATGCAATTCTGATGAAAATATAATAAAAGGGTGTTAATAAAAAGCGGAGCACAAACAGAGTAAAGTCGATATTTGCTTCTACTACAATTATGATGACAATATTATAGTAGTCACTACCATTTTATTGTATCGTCATCAGAAGAGCATAAATTTACAAATTATAAATTCAATACATTATTAGAAGTAGTGAGTGATACATAGTTACATAAAAGTGAAGGTAATAAAAGCGTGTTAATAAGAAAAGTGAGCCCAAACGGAGTAAAAACTATTTTTGCCTCTGCTTTATAATTGTAAACTTATGCAATTCTGATGACAATATAATAATTTTGATACGGTAATTAGAAGTAGGGAGTAACATATATTTACATAAAAAATGAAGCTAATAAAGACATGTTAATAAGAAATGGACTAAACCCTATTTTTTATTCTACTTTATAATTGCAAACTTAAGCAGTTCTGACGACAATATTATAATTGTCGTTAACATATTATTGTATTTCAATAGAATAGCATAAATCTACAAAGTAGAAATCCGATACGGCAATTAGGAGAAGAGAATGACACATATTTACATAAAAGTGAAGGTAATAAAAGCGTGTTAATAAAAAAAAACTGAGCTCAAACGGAGTAGAAACTATTTTTGCCTCTACATTATAATTGCAAACTTATGTAATTCTGATGAAAATATAATAATTGTTTTGTCATCAGAATAGTATAAATCTACAAAGTATAAATTCGATACGGTAATTAGAACAAAGGGGTAACACATATTTACATAAAAGTGAAGCTAATAAAAGCATTTTAATAAAAAAATGGAGTAAAAGCTATTTTTGTTTCTATTTTATAATTGCAAACTTATGTAATTCTGATGACAATATTATAATTGTCACTATCATATTATTGTATTGTCATCAGAATAGCATAAATTTACAAATTATAAATTTGATACACAATTAGAAGTAGTGAATGACACATAGTTACATAAAAGTGAAGCTAATAAAAGCATTTTAATAAAAAAATGGAGTAAAAGCTATTTTTGCTTCTATTTTATAATTGCAAACTTATGTAATTCTGATGGCAATATTATAATTGTCACTATCATATTATTATATTGTATAATAACAGAATAGCATAAATTTACAAATTATAAATTCGATACACAATTAGAAGTAGTGAATGACTCATAGTTACATAAAAGTGAAGCTAATAAAAGCGTGTTAATATAACACGGAGTAAAAACTATTTTTATCCTCTACTTTATAATTTTGTCTCTTGCATTTTTTAGCAAAGTTGTGTACAGTTACGAGCTTAATTTATTTTGCGAATATCTCTGCCAGTGAATTTGCTTGTGCATAGCTTTCATTGCGTATGCAGATATTATCAACACACTGTACCGCAGTCGTTTCCAGAGACGCGTTTAAATAAATTTGATTACCGGAATATATGAAGAGCGCGCGGTGAAAATAATTAAGTATAAATGGGGTCGCGTGAAACTCACTTTCGCGGGACCAGGTGATTCAAGATTTTATCATATGTAAAATGTACGTAATTTCATAGTTTTAAGACAAGACATAATTTATCTGAATCCTTTTAAATACTTATTGTAGCTACTTTGTCTTTTGAGGATGGGAATTTTTCCAAATATACCGAACATTCTATTTTTTGGAAAATTTGTCTGTATCAAGAAACTACATATTCCTTATGAGGTCAACTTTTTTACTAGCGGCATTTTTCCTAATTAAACGAGTTGTTTTTGGTGGTAAATTTGTCTCTACATAGGATCTACACGTCCCGTATCTAAGTTTGTTTATGGTTACTGTAGTGGTCCTTAAACGTTTTAAACATTTGACAGGAAGACACACAGTCATTGATGTAAATGAATTATTGCGAATACGATATTTTGATAGTATCGGTAAGAGGGCTGTAAATAAACGAATGAATATGAAGCTAACCTGGTGCATATCGAATACGGCTTTTAATTCTGTGCGGAACGACATTCAATAGTCAGAGCCCTGAACTTTTTCTTTGAAGAGACCTCAGTGGATCAATTACAAGTAAATACTTCGCATCGAATATAAGACAGTTTCTTTATTTAATACTTAACAATAATTGTTCGTAAAGTTAGACCGACTACTCGAATTAAACTGAACTAATTAACCTGTTGTATCGTCTCTTATATCTCAGTTGATCGCTTTATGCGGCCGCGTATTCCTACGCCAGGGGTTATGAACTTGTAACCGCCCGGCTACAACGGTTGACCGTAATCAAGTCCGTAGCAATCTGTTCGTAGATAATTACGCGGTTTGAAATTCGTGGTAAGGGTGGCATAAACTACCTAAATTGATCAAGCTATTTGCTACAAAGTCATCTTCGTAGCCACCTATCGTGAAGTAGAGTCTATTACGTACAATAATATGGTTGTTTATATCACTTTAATTTTTTAATGCAAATTGACGAAATAATTTACGGACTTAATAACTACTGCTATCCTGAAGTTAGCAGACTTTTGACGTACACGGTTAAAAAGTTAGGCACGTTGAACATCATTTTGGATACGGAAAATAATTTCTCGCGACGGAAACACCAAATTAAATTTCTAGAATTATAATGCTGTGACACGTGTACGTACAGACGGAATTGGTAAAATTATAATAGTACAGTTTTTGCCAATCGATACGAAACTTTGAATAAGCTGTCTGGTGGAACTTCCGCTATACAAAACTTTCATCATTTAGACTATTTGGCATCAGGTGCAGCATATCAAGAGTAGAGGTAATTCTTTTCTCTTATAACTTTTTCGAGTTATAACAGAAAAGACTTACCTCTGGAATCTGAACTGTTGTGGAACGTATCTACAGCAACGACATTAATACGATAGTCATCTTTCTCTATCGCACGTGCGCAGCCTGTCAGTAACTTTCTATTGTATGTTAAAAAGAAACACTTTTTGGCCTTTACCTCCCGGGCTATTTGTATTTATTAATATTGCAGGACCCAATCCAATTGGTTTTATTTTATTTTTTGCAGGATATAGTTTTGATGTCAACTGAATAAGTCATTTTGTGCTTAATCTTAGAAACAAAAAAAATCTTGAAGTTTTAAATCTCGGCCAATTTAAATTGTGACTTAATTTTAGAGAATAAAAGGATAAGGATAATAATACCACCTAGGATAAGGTGGTAAAATTCCTAATTTAAAAATATTTTTATACGTAAAATGGAATACGAATGCCAGATGTTTGTCGATGTATCAACTCGGGCGCTGATAAGATACAAAAGTTCTTTGGGTGTAAATAAGTTTACCGGAGGATATATGTGAGTTATTAGCACTGAAAATTTTCAGAATATAAAAAAGGATATCCGTGATATCCGTAATATCCCTGGCATTGTATGCATCATTTGTTTCGATGGAACTTTTACGAGAAGCAGTCGGTTCACTCAACGGTTCAAGTACACTTGTCTAAAAAGAAAATAATATTCTTTTTAATACATCGTAGAGGAGAATTTAATAAATACTACGCCTTAAAAAGTCTTGATATTCAAAGAACAAATGGTGTATATTCAACTGTAGCAAGGCTTTTACCTAAGATAGGTGAGGCTGGAGAGGGAGACAGAAAGAGCAAATAATAAATACGTATAGTAAGCTTCAACAGAAATATAGAGAATGTTTTATCAAAATCTACATATTCAGGTAGGACAACACTATTTTACATTTTTATAATAGAACGATTTCTAACATACTAACTTACGCCTTTATGCACCACATACGGTCAGAACTCTGTCAGATTTACTGACAGTTAAAAACTTATTTTGCCTGAACACGGATTGGATCGTGCAATAGGACACGATCGGTAAAGAAGACTCTTATTCCGACTCGACTGACAGTTAATGAGAAAGAGAAAGATACGTTTTTAACTGTCAGTAAGTGTGACTGACCGTCTTGACCACGTGTGATGCATATGGGTGTAAGATTATGTTATAAGCGCACCTGTAAGTTAAGTAGCTCACGAACGTAGTATATATGTAAAAATACAGTTATTTATTTGTTATATTTATTTATATATTAATTGTAATAATAGTAATGATTATTATTTTATTTATTGTAATTCATAATGTTTTGTCAGTAATTCACCAGCAGCATTGGATTATTACAAATAATTAATAATACATTGAAAAAAATTATTAAACAAAACTGACTGGCGAGCAAGACACAAATACTTGAAAAATATTTTAACATAACGCACATAATATAGAATTAACTCACAAAATCTTAACTCAAAAAAAGAAAATTCGACATAATTGCTATCGAAGGTGAATTTAAAAAAAAGTTGACGAGAAATACAATTGTCACTAAAAAAAATTTTCATCTTATACATATTTATTATATATAACCTTATACATATTTATTATATAACTAATACGAATTTTCATTATTATAATTTAGTTTGCCTTGGTCGAGTTACGTTTCCCTTTACCCAGTAAATATAAAATTTGCATTAACATAAAGGTTGAAACTCGTTCTATATTATCAAATTATTTTGAAATTAACATAAATTTGTATTAAGTTTAAAAATTAAACTCAAACTTAACCATGGGTTGTTGTCAGTTAGTTTTTATGCGTTGCATATATTTGTATGTACTATACAATATATTAATTTATAGTCATTATCCCATTTTAATTATTTACAAGTTGACTTACAAAGGTTTAAAATAGGATAATGACTGTAAATTAATATATTATACAGACATTTATATATACAGAAATTTACAGTCATTATAATGACAGTAAATTAATATGTTGCATATACGTTTATTAATTTACAGCCATTATCCTATTTTAATAATTTCCAAGTTGGCTTCTTCAATGCTTATTTTTTTGAGAATTTCCTCAGCCTATTCTTATCTAGCCACCACCTTGTCACTTTAGTCGAATATTTTAATTTTTTACCCTATTATGTAAAGTATCCATTAAAGAATACCCAAATGATTTCATTTCAAACTACTCCAATACCCCTTGCAGACTTGTTTATTTACGTTCAATCCTTATATTTTACTCATGTGTATTGACTTGTATATTATTCTTCATGTGGTAAAAATAACAACTAATGTTTTTACAAGTTTCTAATTTCATTTCCAGAGTTTGCCAATTTATGGAACGTTCATTCTTTTTCTTAAATGTAGTGGTTGCAAAAATAGCAGTTGTGCTTAATTAATCGTATTATAGATATCTAGAAAGATGCATCTCACGTATCCATTGAAATTATTCGTTGAATGAAAATATATGTTAACTTTTGAATGACCATAACATCTAGATTACTAAATCTTTATAGCTATTTAACTAAACTTTCTTCAAGACTAATTGATCCACATTAGCAGAACTTTTTGAAGTATATATATATATATATATATATATATATATATATATATATATATATACCACTTGTCAACTCTTTTAGGCTTGGCTAATTATTTCAATAATACTGAAGATTTTAATTATTTTCTAGCTTGTCCACGATAGAAAGATATATAATGAAATGAAATGAAATGAAATGCCGTGTATATAATCAAAAGACCTATATACCATGTAAATATACTATTACAGCTCCTTAACGGTCTGTTGGAAGTTGGTGTGAAGATAAGATGGATGAAGGAGTTATTAGGATAAGGTTTTTTATATTGTGAGTTGATACGGCCCACTTTGAAGTGCAAGAAATATCCGTAGTTGTGGTTGGCGATATATTGTTTATCCCGAAACTCTTTTGATAAACATCTACCTTCTTATATTAAAAATGGAAAATAAAGTTTTCATTTTTTTACTATTTAAAAATGGAACGAGACGGTTTTGTTATAATTTAAAAACGAAACGTGTTATTTTTGTTACATTTTAGAAACAAAACGTGTCGTTTTTGTTACAATTCAAAAATGAAACGTACCATTTATGTTACACTTTAAAAAAGAAACGTGGCATTTGTTTGCACTTTTAAAACAAACCGTGTCATTTTTATTTCACAGTTAAAAACGAAACGTTTCAGTTTTGTAACACTTAAAAAAACGTGTCACTTGTTGCACTTTAAAAACGAAACGTGCCATTTTTGTTACACTTTAAAATCGAAACGTGTCATTTTTTTATACTTAAAAAATATCTTTAGTATATCAGGATATTTTTTTCCAAACATTAGGATATCTTTTACAATTTTTTTTTTCAGGTTCTTGCAAATTTCCATTCTTCATAATTTTCACGTCTCCTATTGCCCGAAAAAACATGGATCACTGTCCTAAAAGATTCCAATGCCTCTTTTTCTAGGGCATGTAAAGCTGAATTTTGGTCCTTAAGAAGTTCTTGAATTTGAGGCCTGACAAAGACTTACTTCGCAAGAGATTGAGAAAGATACACTATCTTTCTTGAGAGCCTTGACAAAGTTTTTCATTAATCCCAATTTTATATGTATTGGTGGGAGAATAATTTTTTGAGAATCGACTAGAGGATGATGTTTGTCGTTCTTTTCTCCAAGACACAGGTTTGGTCTTGTAGTCTAATATTTTTTACGTAATGTAATGATCTAGCGCCATTATCCCATTCACACAAAAAGCAACAGTACTTGGTGTAGCCCATTTGCACAACAACATGGTTATGACTTTCGAATCTCCACAAATTTGCCATTGATGCTCTGGTGATATCTGGTGAGATGTCTCTATGATATAGCTTCCAAAATTGATTTCATGTTTTCATATGTTTCTTTGATATGCACTGAGCATAACGGAATCGAAGGTCGAGTATTACAATTTTGAGCAGTCTATGAAAAGCCTCTATTCCTGAGGATTGTATTCAGTCTTCAAAGCATTCATTAAGCCATTTATATTATGACAAAACACAAGTTGGTTTTCAGATCATCTGGTTGCTGGTTTCCTTCTGCATCAAGTCTTTCTCACGACTTCTATATAAACTAATTTTAGCATCTGGTTATAGCAAATTCCATTGTTTAAGTCTTTATCCCAGTAATTCTATTTATAACTTTATGTTTTGGCAAATTTAGGTCTCGTATGAGATCACTGAGTTCATCTTGCGAAAGTCTATGAGGTTCAATATTTTCATCCAAAAATGCTGAAGCTTGTGAAGTTGCAGGCTCGTTCTCTAAAGTAATTATTTCATCAGTATCCTGCTGGAAGTCTTTGGGAGGTTGAGGAACAGACAAATCGGTTCGGTGTGGTACTGGTCGTGTTATCGATGCAACCTCAGGGTATACTAGGGGATGCTTCTTTTTTTTGAGGTGTCAAGCAAAAGTACCAGTCATTGATATGATTTGTAGATACCCTCCACATCATTGGAACACCAAAAGGTAGTGATTTTTTTATAATATCGCGTTTTAAGAAGCAAACAAAACACGAACAACGTCAAATGACAAACACGAATGACATCTACTAAGCCACCAGCTATTATCTTAAATATGGCATAAATGGATAATAAGAACCATTAATTTGAAGTTCTACATTTAGATTCAGGTGGTCAAATACTAGAGATATAGTGCAATTTCAAGTAAAATGCAATTTTGATGTAAACCTGTTATTTATGGTCGGTTTACATTCAAAATTCTCCACCTACGACAATATGGCGTTGTACGTTCGTTTATTTTTTAATCCAGTTTTTATTTCGCATATTATTAAGTCACTGACACACCAAATTGTCTAAAATACCAGTGAAACTTTTTCCATCTTAGATTATTCTTTTAGAATTTTTTTAAAAAGTATTTTTTTAAAAGTAAAAAAATTTGTCCATTCCGTAACTTAGAATTTATTTAGGCTATAATATTAGAAAAAAAAGAAATTTATGAATGTAGTTATGATTGTATTCGGGTAAACGCGCTCTCTAACTTCCTGCAACGTTCGCTGTATTTAATTCAGCGGAATTGAATATTTACGGTATAATTTATATTATGTGTTTTATATTAAATTACTTATTTTTTATAACCTAAAAATTACGTCACTCATACGTAATCGATAGTAACAATACATGTATATAATTTGCACTGGTGCCTGATCACGATGAACTGCCTAGTGTTAATATTATAATTCGTTTGTAAACAATGTATACGTAACAACATTTTCCTCGTGGTTCGAACCGCGTTTAAACTCCTTTGTTTACATATATTTTCTCATTTCCTGACGGAGTCACAACTCTTGAATCCTCCATCCTCCAAAGGTCATAAGTTCCCCACATTTGCCGCACGTGTCTTTTGCGATGCTCGACCTTGATGCACTTATGGATCGACGCCAAACATTTCATCACTGCGTCTTGTGCACGTTAGCCGCTCGTGAAAGGATTAAGCAAGCATTAAGCTCGTGTGTCGTAAAAGGTGACTAAGCGTAAGATGATACATTAAATGTTATATTGATTTTTTATTATATTTTTATTTATTGGAATGTGAGATTAAGAGCGTGCTTGTTTAATGAAACAGTATTCTAACTACCGTTAGAGGTGGTAGAATGTTATACCAGTTTGCCCCGGTAACTCTTTCATCTCTCTCATCTTCATCATTTTATTCTAGATTAACTTATAATAATAATAATAACAATATAGTTTATTTGTGAATATAAAATACAACAGGTAAAGTAATAGACATGCACAGAAATTTTTTGGAGCTAATGACAAAATCAAAATAAAAAAAAAATGGGGTGTGGCTGTGTCATGGACACGGACGTGTGTTGTACGTGAATACGTCTATGTAACGGGTTATATTGAAACGTGCACTAACTGCGGCTCAACTTGGCTTCATAATCGACGATCGAACACAATTTATGTCTATAGAGTCCATTGTCGATGTAGAAGCGATTTCATCATCCACTTGCATAATTTCAACCGCCCCGGCTGCAGATCTACTGGCACCGTCGTTGAACCGCTCGGCCGCATTCATTCTTTTAAGTTCCCGGCACTGCTTGACTCGGTCATATGGTGTTTTATTATTACCATTCGATTGTTCTTGAGAAGCCCTTTCCAGCCGTATGCGATCTCTGTATTTGGTTTTGGCTTTTCGACGCGTATTGGCCGACATTATTTATTTTTAATAATATGTTTTTACTCTAACACATTATATTCACTGTCACTACTTTAAACTAAGTTTTATATACAATCTATCGTTCCGGTTATGATTAATATGTAGATCCCATTTTTATCTCCGGTAATATGATGATCTAACCAGTGAAAAATTCGCCGAAAAGTCAATAGTTGCCAACCAATTTCAGCGCAGTGGTAAGCCCAGTCCGTACTAATTCATATAGCATCTTCTCGTCATATTTCAAGCTTTTTCCTAAGCGGTGTAAATAATTATCTATAGTTCCGCGGAAGCACATGAGCTCAGTTGCTAGCCAGCGTGAAGTTAATCGGCTATCTTTTTGGATTAATAAATTTAACCTCTTGCTATCCGATTGCATCGGTCGACCAGAGCGTGGTTGATTACTCAGGGAATAATCACCGCTGCGAAACTGCTGGAACCATTTTTTGGTAGTAGCTTTAGATATTGCTTCATGAGCCACGTGTTTGTCTGTTTGATGACAGCTGACGATTAAAACTTAAACGAACATCGTAGCTTTTCCTGATCAAAAATAATACTAATTGCGAATCTCGATACGCAGCAAAATAACCTCAAAATGGCGGCGCTTCCTTCTCCACCGCGCGCCATGCCTCACTATTCTCGCTTATCGTAATGAATTTTTTGATCCTTTAGCTATCCAGTGGTATAATTTATTTTTTGATGTAGAGGATAGATTCGAAACTGCAACGCCAAACTGTATCCCCCGATTTTGTTATCATTAGGTTTTTTGGATTGCCCCCGTATGGTAGCAAATTTAAAGACGTATTCACGTCACAATTAAATTCCACGCCTTAACTTAAAATTTTGCAATATTTTATCCACAAAAAGATAATTAGCTTGTGCAGTTATGCTATAAGCATCACCGATACGGCCGGTTTGCAGCTAGCACCAGTTGATATGCACACAAAAACATACATACACAAATATATACTCATACATGCATATATAAAATACATATACATACTTACATATACACACATATGTACACATACACACATACGCATATATATATATATATATATATATATATATATATATATATGCATTTTCTGGATCAAAATCCACCTACAGATTGACCTTTTAAAAGTAGTCATGGATACAGCAGTCTTCAGGTGCGGAGGGAGATCAGATCATTCCAAATTTTAGTATATCTGCATTCAAGTCAAAATTCAAATATTACGTGCGTTCAAGTCATTTCAAGTCTTTCAACTCTGCGTACTTCTTTTGTTTCTGATCTGTCTATTAAAATCACAATCACAAATAAATTCAATATTTTATCCATAAAAAGCATCACTGACACGGTTGATATACACACAAATACATATATACACAAACATATACTCATATATATATATATATATATATATATATATATATATGCTCACGTACACAATACATAATAATATTAATAATTATTTTTAATACAGGTATTATATACAGATATATAACTGCATACACGTTATTACCCGTAGAGGAAACAAGGCACAAAAAAGAAGATGCTAGTAATAAATATAATTTAAATTAAACATTTTATTCCGTTTGCATTTGCTGGGTCATTCAAATCAAAATTCAAATATTACGTGCGTTCAAGTCGTTTTGTTATTGTCCTGTTTATAATTAGCATTATAAAATCAATATTTTCTTATTAACTCTGCGTACTTCCTTTGCTGTCAATTAAAATCACAATCACAAATAAATTGGCATTAAATATTTACACTAAAATATACCTATACTTTAATATTATTACAAAAGAGTACATTTGTAAACAAAGCACAATGACCGTTCAGGTATTGTTCACCTTTTGCTTCTATTCGCGTCAGTAACATAATATTTGGTTGAATATGTTTGGCGTTAATTTTGTAGAAATGCATTATTCACAATTAAATGAAACTACGTGATGTAGTATTATTTCGACATTCTTTAAGTTCTTTACCACGACCTAGGTTTCGTTGTATTACAAGCCCACCTGAAAATGTTGTAATACAACGAAACCTAGGTCGTGGTAAAGAACTTAAAGAAAGTAGAAATAATACTACATCACGTAGTTTCATTTAATTGTTACTATTATTTGGTATTTGTGATAAAAATATAATGTTTTTATTTGTATACGCATTTACGTTGTATAATATATGTTGTGCGTATAAATAATGCCGGATATTTATATTAAACTTATCTTTATTTTATTTTAATGTTATTTTTGTGAAAATCAATTACTTTTGCTCTCCTGTATTTCACTGTAATAAAAAAACACTAGCGAATATAATGTACAAAACGTGTATTCTACATTTCAAAATAATGCTAACAATCATTTGAAAATAAAATGTCACAGTGTTTTTTTCATTGTTCTTATGAGAAATATTTATAGCAAGCTCGTTTTCTCGACATTTGACTCTAGAAAGACACTCAAATATAGTTTATGTCAAATTGAAACTGATTTATTGCAAATATTTTACTTCAAAACATTATATATAAATGAAGTGTGCCAAATGGCATATATGGGTATAGGATTTCGTACGGGTCAGAATATCGAATATTTTTCCAAAATGTTTTATATCTCTGAGTTTTGTGTGATTAATAGGGAGGGTTATTCATTTTAATCTTCTAAATAAAAAGTCTTACAAAAACAATTGTCGTGGTGATATCTATAACATTATTTTGCGTGACGATTTATTTAGATTAAATGGTGATTATAGTATATAATTTAATACTATCATGGATGAAATACAATGAGTCTTTCTCTGATTGAATATATATGTGTGCTAATCATGTTTTAACTGTCAAATTGGTTTTTTTACAAACATTCTCTGCTTAAGTTACTTAACTGTCAAATTAAGTTGGAATGGTTAAAATTTAACTGTCAAACTAAGATGGAATGGCGTATAGAGTAGTATAACTCAACAAAACATATTGAGTCTTCGTTGCTTTACAAATTTAAAGAACTCCACAATTCAAAGGTCTAACTATTTAATGCTAATGTATTATTTTATCATAAAATGTTGAATGCAATACGTAGATAATACGACACATTGTGTTATCATAGACCCGCAATATATATATATATATATATATATATATATATATATATATATATATATATATATATATATCTTCTTAGTCAGCATTACAGCCTGGTGCAGGCCAAGGCTTTCGCAATCTGCTCCCTCCAGACAGTACGACTTGATACAAGGTTTCTCATCCTGTTGACTTCCAAAATGTTTACGTCCTTCTCTACACTGTCTAACCACCTTGTATGTGATCTTCTTTTTCTCCTTGTACCTTCAATCTTTCGCGCACGTCAGTTTTTTAATTATATCCAGATCTTCCCGTCGAAAAACGTGTCCAATCATCTGATTCTGTAGGACTTGATTACTCTCAAAATTCCTAGGTCCTGGTAAAGAACTTAAAGAAAGTAGAAATAATAGAACATCACGTAGTTTCATTTAATTGTGAATAATGCATTTCTACAAAATTAACGTTAAGTATATTCAATCCTCTCAAAATGGTTGCTTGCCATATTTAGTATAAATTTCATTGTTATAAAATCTTTTCCAGATATTATTTTCTTTGACCGCTCCAAAAATTAATCGAAGAACCTTCTTTCAAAGATGAGTAGCCTATTCTCTTCTGCTTTATTGATTGCCCATGTTTCGCTACCATACAAAATAATAGGTCTGATGAGAGATTTATGTAGATTTATTTTTGTATTAGCAGAGATGAGTCTTTTAAGACCATAGCATCTATTTCCCATCAAAACATAACATAACATCTGTTTCCCATCAAAAGTCGGTTCCCAATTTCAACTTTTATCTCATTTTTACTGGTAATGTACCCAGATACTTAAACTATGTGACTCCTTCAAAGGCATAATTTCCAATTTGGAGCGACTGCACATCACGCGCTCTAGAGATCACTACCAAATTTTTTTATCTCTAGCAGCAGTTTCAAGGGCAATAAACGTCTCCATAACAACTTTCTTGATTCGCCTAACTATATCAATGTCATCAGCGTAGGCCAGGAATTCAGTAGATCTTTGTAGAATATATTATGTATATACATACATATATATATATATATATATATATATATATATATATATATATATATAAAGCGGAAAAGTTTCTTTATACGTCTGGTCGTGCTAATTTCTGGAACCATATAACCGATATAAGCAATTATTTTAGTGTTAGAAAACCTATACTTTAAGGAAGACTATAGAGTGTACATAATTACATTACAATTCAAGTATTGCCACCGATATACCTACGACCACGACGATCGTTGTTGTTTGGCGAATGAAGCTGAGACTGTAGGAGGAGAAGAAGAACATCATAATAAAACTAATTCTACACTAGATTCATACTTCAAGAATTTCTAGTAATAAAAGTATTCAAAAGTAGTCTTAAAAATGATACCTCCCAGAAATATAAATTTTGTAGGATTATAGTACGGATAAAGAGAGAGAAAGAGACTTTCTGTTTAATTCTTCCGCCTCACTCTTCCCTCTTAGCGTTGATCACACATATAACTGGACTTTTTAATGATTTATTGATGTAATATTGGTATGATCGTTTTATTTGTGTATTTTGCTTATAACCTTTTTGAGTTCGCCTAGGCATTGATTGTTGAAACTTATTTTTATACTGTTATTTTTGTTTTTATTTCATTTTTTTCTACAATAATATCTCATGCTTCTTGCCTTACCGTTGCATGGCGAACGCCTGTATGCTAAGCTTTTTAAGTTACCAGTAATTTTTTTTTCAAAATAAATGAATGTATCATTAGACTGCTTCAGACCGTAACGTGATCGTCAACGATGAAGCGCTTCGCATTTTTTTTGCTACAACACGCGCGGGGGTTTGCGTTTCAAAGCGCTAATTTGCCGATGGTGAGCTATGACTTGCATAGCTGTCATGATATCATCTCATTTGCGATGATGGAGAGGTAACATCGAGATAAGTTTAATCTAATTTTTGATGGAACCCATATTATAAGGGTGAATATACTGCAAGGCAGTTACGGTGCTGTCGTGTGATGCGGTGATAAATGTAGCTGACAGGAAAAAAAAACGATTCACCAGTTTACGAAGGTAAATTATGGTTCTAATTTTGTAATTTTTCTCTTAAGATTTCCGAAAGTAAATAATGATTTTAGCTCTTAAAATTTTCTTTTTAAATTTCCAAAGTTAAAAAACAGTTTTAATTCTGAATTTTTTTTCAAGTTCCTGTAGGTATTTCACGGTTCTAATTCTTCAATATTTCTTTTTCAGTTTCCGTAGGTAAATATTGGTTTCAGCTCTTAATACTTTCTTATTAGGTTCCAAAGTTAAATAATGGTTTTAGGTAAAAACATTTTTCAATTTTCCTTAGGTAAATTACGATTCTAATTCGTCAATCTTTCTTTATAGGTTTCCGCAGGTAAATAACAGTTTTAGCTCTTGAAACTTTCTTTTTAGGTTTCCGAATATAAAGACTTTTAATTTCAATAATTATTATAAATTTCCGTAGGTAAATTACGGTTTTAGCTCTTAAATATTTCTTTTCAAGTTTCCGCAAGTAAAAAATGGTTTTGACTCTTGAATCTTAATTTTTTGGTTTCTTTTTACATTTTTGTAAATAAGTAACGGCTGTAACTCTCGAATCTTCCTTTTTATGTTTTTGCAGGTAATGACGGTTTTAGCTGTTCAAACTTTCTTTTTGGGTTTATTCGCAAAATTATGATTATGACTTTTGAATCTTTCTTCGTAGGTTTGTCTAGGTAAACTACAGTTTCAGCTCTTAAATTTTTCTTATGCTTCCTTAGCTAAATTATGATTCTGACTCTTGAATATTAGTTTTTAAATGTATGTAGTTAAATAACGATTCTGGCTCTTATACCTTTCTTTCAAATTTCCTACAGGTAAATTACGGCTCTAGCTCTTGAACTGTACATGAACAATTAAAAACAAAACAATTAATGATTTTGCACACGTTTTGTAAAATAGAAGTAAAATGATTTTGTACAAGTTTTATTGATCTAAAATATATTGCAGTAATGTTTTAAAAAAAAATCTCCACATTTTTAGAAAGATTTTTTTGATTGATTTTAGTTGTGGTTTTGATAATAATTATTTCAGTTTAAGCCACTATTTAATAATACAAATATAGACTCTAAAGTTTTAAAAATTGCGTCACACCCACTTTTGTGGGTTCGTTTTATTATTGTAGTTACACTGACGATACTGACCCTAAAATTTTATCAAAATCTGTCAAACAATTAGGAACGGTTGAACAGGGTACGTTACTACAGATCCATTAGTACATATGTATAATGTAGAATTTAAACTTCGAACTAATGACATATTAAAGTAAAATCGATGATTATTTAATCGTCATCGATTTTATTTTGTTATTTCTTTAATTAAACATAACGGTTAAATATAAATTATACTTCTTTGTGGAAGCTTTGCCTTTTATGTTTGTTTACGTTTTTCGTATTTGTTTTCGTTTTTTGTTTGTATTTTCTTATGTTCGTTTTTATAGATATAGCCAAAGTCTAGAATTTATATGAAATTTCTTTATTAACATGGCAGTTTTTCTGAGTCAGAAAAACTGTCCGATCAAAATTGTATAACGCGCGTTCGGGGCATGCGTATATATATATATATATATATATATATATATATATATATATGTATATATATATATATATATATATGTATGTATATATATATATATATGTATATATATATATATATATATATATATATATATATATATATGTAATGGAAGTATTGGCATATTATTTTATTAATGATTGAACCGGCGTACATTTTTTTTGGTATCAAAATTGTTTAGTCCCCGAATTTTTATTTATGTTCTCTCTAGGTAAATTACATTTCATCTGCACTTATTTATAATCTAAAATATAAGAAATTGACATCTGTCAAATTACTCGGCATTCGCCGCAACTTCACGCTTCACTAATCTATATAATAAGGGAACACAGTAAACGCGAATGCGCTATTTTGATCGCATGATTACTTGAAGTTAGCCGTATATTTAGTACTAGCTGCACCAGCAACTTTGTTCGCGTGGAATTCGGAATAAGAAGTTCTAATAAATTTTTAAACTTTTTTTTTCTCGGCACTCTGTGAGCATACAGTTTACTGAAAACTCTTATCATGACGTTGACAGTATCATATCGTAACACATCTGTGACTATAAAGTTTAATAAAAACGCTAACAGATAATTTTGGCAGTGCCAAAATCGTATTAGCATATTATTTTATTAATGATCGAATCGACGTACATTTTTTTTGGTATCAAAATTGTTTAGTCCCGAATTTTTATTTATGTTCTCTCTAGGTAAATTTCATTCCATTTGCACTTATTTCTAATCTAAAATATAAGAAAATGACATCTGTCAAATTACTCGGCATTCGCCGCAACTTCACGCTTCACTAATCTATATAATAAGGGAATACAGTAAACATGAATGCTCTATCTCGATCGCATGGTTACTTGAAGTTAGCCGTATATTTAGTACTAGCTGCACTAGCAACTTTGTTCGCGTGGAATTCGGAATAAGAAGTTCTAATAAATTTTTAAACTTTTTTTTTCTCGGCACTCTGTGAGTATACAGTTTACTGAAAACTCTTATCATGACGTTGACAATATCATATCGTAACACATCTGTGACTATAAAGTTTAATAAAAACGCTAACAGATAATTTTGGCAGTGCCAAAATCGTATTAGCATATTATTTTATTAATGATCGAATCGACGTACATTTTTTTTGGTATCAAAATTGTTTAGTCCCGAATTTTTATTTATGTTCTCTCTAGGTAAATTTCATTCCATTTGCACTTATTTCTAATCTAAAATATAAGAAAATGACATCTGTCAAATTACTCGGCATTCGCCGCAACTTCACGCTTCACTAGTCTATATAATAAGGGAATACAGTAAACGCGAATGCTCTATCTCGATCGCATGGTTACTTGAAGTTAGCCGTATATTTAGTACTAGCTGCACTAGCAACTTTATTCCCGTGGAATTCGGAATAAGAAAAGTTCTAATAAATGTTTAAACTTTTTTTTCTCGCCACTCTGTGAGCATAAAGTTTATTAAAAACTCTAATAATGACGTTAGCAGTAACGTATCGTAATACACCTATGACTATAAAGTTTAATAAAAACGATAATAGATAATGTTGGCAGTGTCAAAATCGTAGTATTCACCAAGTTTGTGTTTTTTTAAATCTTTTATGTCCAGTTAAGGACTATGCTATATCTTACTTGAGGATATTAACAATTACATATGACAATTAAAAAAAATTAACAATTACATGAACAACAAATTAACGGACATATAGACTGACAAAAATTCTAAAAACAGTTTTATAGCTTCTTTTGTCATTCTGTATGCTAAACAAATTATTCATTTTAAAATATTTTCCATGTACAGAATTCACTCTGTTAGATTTTTATTATATGTAGAAATATTTTTGCACTGTCAACCTATGCGTTGGCACATGGCTAACAGTTGACCGACGGTGTCATTCAGCACATGGCTAACAGTTGACCGACGTTGTCATGGTAGCTATAATTAACAGTTTTAAAGCAAACGTTTGGCAACGTGTATATGTAATATCATCATTTACTAATTAACAACAACAGTATTTATCTGCGAGATTATGTAGTCGAGGCTCATACCTTTTTTTAAATTAATCAAAATACCAAAGTTATTAGTAAAATATTTTGAAATTTATTTTGTGTTTTTTCGATATTAGAAACACAGAAAATGCAATCAACTTATCAATCATTTTCTCTTAACACTTTCACATTGTATTTTTTTGTTAAATCGATACGCATTTTACCGACATAGAATACAAATATTTTGTCGCCAATTTTTTGAGCCTGTTTTCTGTACTTTTAAGAATTTTAATTTTCACACAATTTTCGTATTAGCACCATCTATATACGACATTATAATGTGCTACCAAACGGACAGAAAAAATTGAGTGATGACAGGATAATCCGGTGAGGATTTTCTTTTCCCCTTTGAGGTTCAGAAAACTGCATTTTAAATGGGCATAACTGCGTAATATGACGCTTATCAATAACTTATTTATCGATTGCAATCGAAAGTTCAGAGGTACTCATTCGTTAAAATTCTTCACTATTATTCTTTTTTAATTACATGAATAAAGTGTGTCAATCGGCGGACCGGTTGGGCGACTCGGAGTATCTCGTAATGCGGACTGGCGCCGCTTGCGTAATGAAAGGTCGTAAGAACCGCCCGATTGGACTTTTTTTAGTGATCGTTCGAAATTGTCAGATCGCATCCGATTTCGGTGCGGTTAAGGCGGCCTCAATAGAAATGATTCGTGATTCTATTCTGGTGAAAATGTTTAATGAATTTGGTATAATTTCACTTTTAATCTTGCAGAATAAGTGAAGAAGGTGTGTCTAATTTGTTTATCTGATATGAAGGTCGTCCTAGATAATTATGGATCCTTGTATAAAATTTAAAATTTCCAATACCATTCGATCGGTGTTCATGTTTATTACAGACTTCTTCGAAATGCTTTTTTTTTAGTTTATCATAATTTTCAGGGTGCTATAGTTCAAAAGGAGGAAAGTTGAATCCTTATAAGATCACCCATGTATTCGTTCTTTTTTCTGTCTGTTTTTTAAGAAACTATTAGAAGTATAAACTTGAAATGTGACATTTTCACAAATAATTTATTTAATACACGTTATCAGTAATAAATATTCAAATATTTCAGAGGGTTCAAATGGAAAACATTTTCAATTTTATTATAATTTTAAATTATCTTGTCATGTTTAGATTGAAAGAGCGAATTCTGGTTAGTTAAAATACTAAAAATATTGAAAAACAAATATTATGAGTTCTTTATTACTAGTTTTTTTAAAATGTAGTACATTAAGCAAAAAAATTCTAGTGCTTAATTTATTCCATCTATAATTATCGTATGGTTTTATGATTTTTGCTCTATTACTATGCTAATGTGATTAATATAATCTATTATTATTTTGTTTATTAATATTTTATTAAATATTCTACTCTACGATAAACGGTTTCTGAGAAAATCAGTTGTGATAAGCAGATATGCGCATTAATAGTCTTATAAGGGTATCTTCTGAGTTATGGAACTTTAAAAACTATCAAGAGGGAATCATTATCAAACCATCATCACCGGTTCTGCTCGCTGAAATTTATCGCCGGAAATACTTGTCGCAGTTACCGATATATGGCGCCTTAACGTCACTAAGGAATGTGTTTGCGAATCATGGCTCGTGAACCATTCATCAACAGTTGAAATTGCACGACCGGGATGTATGTTTTCTTCTCTCTTTCTCTCACGTGACGCAAGATTTGGATGTAAACAAACAGACGTAACAGTCTTTAGTTCATAATTAGCAAATCGAAAAAAAAATGTTGAATCCGTTTACAAGATCACGCCATCTGAGCGGGGGTAGGCACACTTTTACATTCCACTTCCTGTTTTGCACATCCGTTAGCGGTTCCACGTGTTCAAGATGTCTTAAGAAATGTTACTTAACTCTGTGGTAGTATAAACGCGCAAGCTATGAACATTGTACATACTATGGAAATTTGCGTCATAGCCTAGAGCGCCTGCCTCGAGTAATTATACGTAAGTAATTATAGTTAAGTTAATTTTACAGGCGATCAATTATTACGTAATTTATTAATATTTATTAACTATATTAATACGTAAGTAATTATAGTTAAGTTAATTTTACAGGCGATCAATTATTACGTAATTTATTAATATTTATTAACTATATTAATACGTAAGTAATTATAGTTAAGTTAATTTTACAGGCGATCAATTATTAATTTTACATTTATTTTACAATTTTACAAGTAATCACCTTTTTTAAGTTTTTGTAAAGAAAAGTTATTTTTCTAAATTAATCTGCCAGGTACATATAAAATTCGCTCTACGAGGGTTTCCTACAGGTTTGAGCGCTTAGAAATGTTTAAGAGTTCCTATTAAATATTTACAAATTCTATTTTCCCGCAACGTAAATATATTGCCTACCATATCTTTCACAGGCGTTAAAACATGGTGCTTATTTATATAAAATTATTTTTCACAAACATGTATTTATACATATAATAAAATAGTCTGTACATTAAATATGTTTAAGTAAAACTAAGCGCTATCTATTAAAGACATGCTACTAAGCTTAAAACAGCAGATTTTAAATTATCGTCTGTTTGTCCGTTTGCCTATGCGCACTTTCGTTATGCATGCTAATTTCAGCAGCAGCGAACTTATTTGGATGCTGTTTTTAATGATGTATTTAATTTTTATTATTAGCTTAGGCTAACATTAAGGCTTGGTTTCATTTCAATTTTCACAAATAAAAAAGATAAGTCGGCCTTTAGTTTATGGTCGTTGCGCACGCTAATATTAGAACTGGCGGAACCAATTTGGCTGTCAACACCATCTATAAATGTTTTTAGTAAACTTTATCCTTATAGATATATTGCGATATAACGCTGCCAACGCCGTCTATTAGCATTTTAGTAAACTTTATGCTTGTAGATATATTGCGATATGACGCTGCCAAGGCCATGTATTAGCGATTTATTAAACTTTATGCGTATGGATAGATAGTGATATGGTACTGCTAACGCCATCTATTAGTGTTTTAGTAAACTTTATGTTTATTTCAAGATAAAAAAAAACAAAAAAAAAACGTAATAACTTTTCTTACTCCGAATTCTACATGGGCGAGGTCGCGTGCATAGCTAGTAGGTAATAGTTGCTAGTAATGAATATACATTTTAAAATACAATGTTAATTTTGAAGTTGATGTAAGTAAACAGGAAGAGCCTACTTAGCTGTGATCATTTTCATTTTAATTTCGTTGTATATACTACTGCTGTGAATACTTTTCAGATATTAAAAAAAACGATTTAGTTGGTAGAGAGGGGAAATTTGATATTTATTTTACAATTACATATATATATATATATATATATATTTTCTTTTTTTACTTTTTTTTTTTTTTTCTCGCTTTAATTTAAATGTCATCGATGGCAATAACTTCTTTCGTATAATAACAATAAAATTACCTTTTGAAATTGTCAAAATTTCTTGACATTTTAAACAAATTTCTTGAGCTCTATCATTAATATTTTCGGACGTGTTACACAATCAGTCTTGCATTAATATATCTGTGCTATGGGAAGGGATGAGCTATCCGATGGCCGATGGCGGCCAGGTTTGATTTATAGAGCGAGGTTTGTTACCGGTGATATAAATAGATCTGCCAATACTGTCTGCTTTTTTAAATGTTTGTACGATTGAAACCGACCAATATCATATATTTGCAGTTGAGTGGATATCAGTACTTCCGGACGCGGGAAAGTACAAATAACAGCACCGTCTGACGCTGAGGACAGCGAATTCGGGTTCGTCTTGAACGTGTTATTGTATAGCGAGTCTCCTTAGGATTTTTTCCCTGAAACGACAAAGGAAGTTACACTTGGAAATTAATTAACTTAAACTTTCTATTTTGATGTTTGTTACAAATGTTATTTTATAGACCTATTGACTAATAATTACCAAAATATATCAATTTTATGGAGGTAGTAATTATTAGGTTCATGGTACGTTTTAAACTATTACTATTTTGGTATTTAAAGGAGACTTGCAAAAGTCCATATAATGTTGGATCCAGGAAAACAAGAATAAAAATGACAGCTATTTTTTTATTTCCTCTATATAAACAGAGGAAATGAAAAGTATAAGCTTTTTAAAAGATTTACTTAAATCGTCAGACAAATGAAAAATTTGGAAGTTTTCTTATGAAAGTCGGGCTATTTTTTATAATGGTTGGTAATGTTATTTATATTTTGAATAAATAAAATGAAATAAAGTGAAGATTCTGTCTTGTTGTGTCTTCTTTATACAAATCTAACGGTATAAATGTAGTTTAGCACCAATGATATTTTGACAGTTCTTTCGATCTGACATGAAAAAACATGGATTAAAAACGCAAAAAAAATTATATATATATATATATATATATATATATATATATATATATAAATATTGCGTCTCGCGATTATTTATTACAAATGCTCAAATATGCTAAATGGTCACGGAAGACGCCTTCAAATTTAAATGTTCCTATCTTTTATTCACTAATTTCACAATGAATCTCGTGATAAACTACATACTTAACATACATAAAAGTACAAATATGACTTAAAGCAACTGAATAAATTAAAAATAAAAATTTACAAATATATAAAATTTTGGTGTTTTTTAAATTAACTGTCTAAAATATGCAATTATACCAACTTAACAGAACGTTTCACTATCTTCAATTAATGGCGCCTTTTTAAATTTTGGAAATTTATAACTGTAAACTTTTCTTTTTCTTATAAACCTTCCAGTAACATTTTTATCCTAAATTGTTTTTACGACATGAAAAGCCATTGGTTGAATGCGTGACATGAGCGCCGCCTAGCGTCCGCAACTTTAAAGGCGCGTCAATTTTATTAGTACGCTTTAAATTAACGGTATCAACTGTAACTTATATTACATTCATTGTTTCTTCAAAAAAATTCGAAGGTTGCACTTGCGAGACCCTGTTTTATGAACCTGTAGCAAACGACCAAAACGTTTATTATTTTGTGTTCGTCTTTCCATCTCTATATTATGGTATTGTAGCTTGTCAATTTTATGAATAATTGTTTATGACAATTATTTTAGAGGAAAAATGTGGTTAAATTACATGAATACATAGAAATAAAAAATACAAGAAATTTGGGTGTAAAAATGTATTTTCTCACAGACTCATCGACTAGAATGCCATTCAATTTTTTTTTATTAACAAAAAATAACAAGATATTATTTGTACATACTCAGTATATATATATATATATATATATATATATATATATATATATATATATATATATATATATAATAAACTTTTGTTTTCAGCTCGATTAAATAAGTACAAGAATTAATGTATTACCCGTGTTGTAAACCTTCTAACCACAAAAAATGTCGGAAGGAATGTATTTTACTGCAGCTATCCATTAATTTTTTTTTGGATCTAATTTCCGTTTCGATATTTGAAATCTACAAAATTTGAATTTGCTATTTTCTGAAGTAATTGCACAATTTACTGCGCTGTAATTATAGTGTCATATAACGATAATTTACTTTTAATGCACCATATTAAGGTTTGAGTTCAGTACAGCAAAAATATTATTGCTTAATATTAGTGATTTTTTAAATTAAAAGATATACACAAAAATAACGTATTTAAAAATAGAACTCAATCGGGGATATTTTATTATAAAAATTTATATTAAAAAAGTTTACTCATAATGAATATCTCTGTTTTAATTGCCTAAGTATTTTTAACTTTAATTTTACAATTATATAATATATACTCAACAAATAACTAAACAATATGTTAATAACAAAAATTGAACAGGAGAAAAATAAAAAATTAGAAGAAATTAAAAAAGGTAAAGAAATATTTAATTTAGCGAAAATATTTAGTTTATGATAGAGAATTTTTTTAAATTATAACTTTATGGATTCTCTTTACTTATTTGAAATTTCATGATTTTGAGTTGATTAAAAGTGAACTTTTCATTGTCGCTAATAAGCATTTGCTTTCAATTATTAATTTATAATTAAGAAAAGAAATCATGAACTAAATATTTAATAATAAAGTTTTAAGGTTGGTACAACAAAAAGTTTTTTTTTTTATATTAAGTAAGATAAAAGACATTTTTTAAACTTTTTTTGTTTACTTTTTAAGTTTGTTAATCTCGTACTTAAATTTTTCTCTTATTATCACTATTCATATTTTTATATAGGTTTGTTAAATATGTAGTGCCTAATTATAAATGTATAGTGAAAATAGTGAAAAAAATTGCAATACAAAAAATTTACATTATTTTGAGTAATTTTTTTATCCAATCAATCGAATCGTAAGAAATTTGTTGAACTTAAATATCACACATTAGATATTTTGATGATTCTCAGTGTGAATATCACGTTTTTATCCATAATTTTCATTAAAAACAAGACGCGTCACATTATGCTGAATAGAAGAAAATCAAAAAATTGTTTTACCTTCTAATTTTTAACTTTTTTTTCTTTTATTTTTCAGTATAATAGCTTGAAGTCTTCCGACATGAACGGATGTCAGAAGAAAAAAATTGTCTTGCGTATATTTATTAAAAGTTGTTTTTTTTAGGTGTATCTATTAAAAGTTGTTTTTTTCTTTAAATACACGGTACAGGATATAGGATATACTTGTGTATTTATAGAAAAACAAATTCATTTTAAAAACATTATTATCTTGGATTAATTATTTTTTCAAATATACGCGTGAGCAGAGTTTGTTCCGTTTTAAAATTAAATTATTTATTCACGTGTTTAAAATAATGTTTCTAAGATCGGTTTTCAAAGTTTAAAGTTAGCGAGACACGTTTTGTTTCTATTTAAGAAGTATTAATTTCAAATGAAAAGAAGTTCGTTCAGTTTTGTATGCCAATATGCACGCACTTACGCACGTACGCGCATTGTCATGTATACACGCAAGCAAGGAAATTTTTAATTTTCGTATTTCTATACTCTGTTAAAGGGTATAAAAATACGAAAAAAGTTCAACTAATTTTTTGAAGTGAAACTTCTTTAGGATCGTTGTGATTTGAAACTCGATGAAACGAAAATGTGTCACGACAAAGAAAAAAGTGAAGCTTCTTTAGAATCGTTGTGATTTGAATTTTAACTCTCCTCTTTGTGCCATACTTCGGAGTATTTCCCTATCGTCTGCTAATAGTTGTACATATGTGTGCGCCTGTATATTGCCGAGATAAAGCGAG
The DNA here is from genome assembly GCA_039881145.1 of Druceiella hillmani. Classification (NCBI taxonomy): domain Eukaryota; kingdom Metazoa; phylum Arthropoda; class Insecta; order Lepidoptera; family Hepialidae; genus Druceiella; species Druceiella hillmani. Next base: position 5,691,114 of record JAYKKI010000089.1, on the reverse strand, counting down.
AGAGCAAGCGTCGGTGTGTATATATATTGGACACTGTCTAATACTTATTCAAATAGTAATTGATGTTGTATTTCAAATATATATAGATCAAATTCAAACTAAAACATTTGTTTCCTATTTTAGTTACCATAAACCTCTCTTGTCATTAGTTAAAAGTGAAAACATGGAGACTGACTAATATGTAATGTAATATACGTTAAATAAAATGTAAAATAAATTTAAACCTGGTAAAAATATTATAAAGAAATTAACCCTACAATTATCCTACTTCTGATTCTCCATATTTATCTCATTCTCTCGTAGATTACTTTTCTGAAGTTTCACTTCTACCGTGTTTGAATTGTACACACGCACACAATGTTTTTTGCTATTACAATCCTTTCCTCACTTCTATTGTCTCTTGAAAAGTATAAAACCTGTCAAGCGTGGTACTAGCATTACAAGAGTTCCGTACACATTGAGGCAATAAAGTAGAAAATATAAAGATTCAAAGATACATAATATTTTTATAAAGCTGTTTAGGAATACTAATTTTTCACAACGTAAATATGCTTCCTTCTATATCTTTAACAGGCGTAAAAACATGATGAATATTTGAAAAATTATAAGATCTTGGATAATCACTATATTTTCCCCATAAACTTCACATAGGTTTCTAAAACACCATTATTGTTGAATATTTTCGGGAATAGGGACTGGGGGTGTATTTTTCACGTTTTCCGGTACATCTTTGAAGTTGTTCTCTATAAAATGATGAAAAATGTTTTATAGAACCTTATTATTAACCCTTTAAAACGATATCTGACACTATTCTAAAATGTCATATAAATATTTTTGAATATCTTCTATTGAAATGATTATTACTATTTCATTAGTTTTTTATCAAGCGGTTTCTGAGAAAAAAACGACTGCTGCAGACGGACAGATAAGTGGAAGGTCTTATGGGAAGTCATTTGTCCTTTTAGTTACGAACCCTAAAAATGAATGTTATCCTAGCGGTCGCGACCGGTATCAGATCACAAACGCTAGTATGTGAAAGACTTTTGTTTAATATATTATTTGCTAGATTTATATTGTTTTTGTACTCGCTGTACTCAAAACATACTTTTTACTCCATACATACTTTTTACAATCATTGCAGACAGTTATAAGCCCAAGGTCACTCCACGTACTTGAAACGGTCAACCACCGAACGGTTCGTTCTGGTAATCAGCAGTATTGTCTCCAAAATTGTATAATTCAGTCATCTGCATATTCGCCGCGACAATAACGTAAAAAATGGGACGTAATATGGCGACTCTAGTCATGGCCGACGCGAGCGTCGGCCCCAGGGATTTTCCGGTATTTTCGGCCAATATTTTCTTTAGAATTTTTCATGCTGTTCCATCCGGGTAATTAAGGTGTTTTTAAAAAGATTTCGGTAAGTGTGGACAGTTTTGTGAACGTGTTTACTCGTGAAAATTAATTGTTCGCAAAAGAAGTGTTTTAAAACATCTGAAATTATTATTTAAATATGAAAAATATGAGAAAAAAATAATTATTTGATATATATTTATACGTTGAGAAAAATTCGCAATTAATTTCAGTAGAAATTTATTTTCAAAAGGAATCGAAATTTCTTTACATAATATTATTCTAATATGAAATAAAATCTGCTAAATACTAATAAAAATGACGTAAAGGGTTTTTACGCGATTCTATTTAACAAGTTATCCCGATTATAGTTATTAATGTTATTTTCGCTTTGTAAATATATTGCGTATATGTATATAGGCCTATATATATATATATATATATATATATATATATATATATATATATATATATATACAAACTCTTTTGCAAAAAAAAACGGGCACTTATAGGAATAAACCATATCAGAGTTATTTTATAATTATTTGATGCATTTTATATGGCGATATGATGAGAATATTGTGATTTCTTATTGAGATATCGTTTTTACCTACTTCAGTCATTAAAAATGCGTATAAATACAAAAAAATGATGTAAAGTCCACAGGCGAGCGTTTTCATAATGATACATTAAAAATGGCTAAAGTTTATTTTTGAATATTTTTTATTAATTTAACATAAAATTTGAAAATTTAGTAACGAGTATGATCTCCTCTATCTAAAATCAATGCGCTTAATCTGCTAAGCATGCTTTCGACGACGTTTTTTATCATTTCCTGAGGAATACGTTCCCATTCAGCGACGATCACATTTTTAAGGGCTTTAATGTTTTCTGGAGCTGGTTTTACGGCTCTGACGCATCGGTTAAGATTATCCCGTATATGTTCTATCGGATTGAGGTCGGGACTTCTAGCTGGCCAGTCTAACCGATGAATTCCAGCCTCCTGCATATACGCATTAACGTCTCTAGAGCGGTGGGCGCGAGCGTTATCGTCTATAAAAATGGACTCGCCTCCAACTGCTGTTAATGCGGGTTGGGCATGAAGAATAAGAACCTCTGTTATGTACCTTTGCGTATTAAGTGTGCCATTTTCAACAAAAACTAACTCGATACGGTCATCTGAGTTAATACCAGCCCAAAACATTACGGAGCCTCCACCGTAAGGGGTGATTTCCTCAAAGTACACTTCTGCGAAGCATTCTCCAAGTCTTCGTAAGACTTGCCGACGTAGATCCTCACCACTAATCAATATACGAGCTTTATCGGAGAATAAAACACTATTCCAGCCTTGTTGAGTCGATGACGAAAAATTTTAAGCAAATCTCAATCTGGCAACTCGATGATCACGGAGCAATGTAGGGCCCCGAGCTGGGCGATAGCTACGTGTATTGACGGCCTGAAGTCTCCTGACTGACTGTTATAGGTTTACTCGTGTGCTCTGACGTTCTACGTTCTGTTTGAGATCTACGTACGTAACTTGACGATTTCGTAGGGCTTGACTGACAATGAAGCGGTCGTCCCGTGCCTCAGTGCACCGTTGTCTTCCAGAATCCAGCCTTCTACTGACGGAGCCCGTTTCTTGGTATAGTTGCCAGGTCTTCAAGCAGCGCAATAATTTTACTAGTTCTTATCGTTTTTTCAAGCACACTGAGGACAGCAAATAGAAGTGAACTAATGCAGCAAACAGCAGAAATTTAATTAAAATTTATTCATTAAAATGAAAAACGTAACAAATGAAAAAGAACTTAATAACAGTTGGATTTCATTTACCGCTAAAAAATACGTTTTTGTCAGTGAAAGAGAATTTTTATTAAAAAAAAATATATTTTAAATTGAGAACGTTCGTTTTTATGTGACAGAATACACTATACCTGCCAGTAACAATACAATACAATACAACCTCTGAATAAATAATATTTTGTTAATAATATCACAAAATCAAAACCGCCCGTTTTTTATGCAAAAGAGTATATATATATATATATATATATATATATATATATATATATATATATATATGTATATATATATATATATATATATATATATGCATTAAGCGCAACTAAACATAAGATCGAGGAATTATGACTATGAATAATTTAAAATAATACATGACAAAAAAATATAAAAACCGATTAAACTTTTTTAATATTCTCTCCAACATGAGGATATAAATAGATTCATGGGGAGACCAGACGAAAGCACTTATTTCAAGAATACCACAAACCTAAGAGATAAACAAAGCAACGATATATTAATTAACATCAAAATCATGAGAATACTGTGTGTCAAATGCTAGTATCTTCCAGCCTTTCGGACAGCTTTCCAATATATGACTGTTAAACGTGAGATCATTATCCGTAATTAGACCGAGATTCCGCACAGAAGGAACCCGTTCGAATGTAGTTCCAGATGAGAACGTAGTGAGCAGTTAAGAGCAGTTTTGACAACTGAAGGCAAGTCATTTATCATAATGAGAAACAGGAGTGGACCTAATTTAATACTTTAGTTGACAAAACATTGAGTAACATAAGGCCGAGATTGGAAATTTCCAAACTGGATGTATTGTTTGCGAGCCCAGAAGTAATAGGCGAAAAAAATCCCTGGAACAGAAGATATTCTTACCTCAACAATGTGACTAATAGAATAACATTGTCGACTCTATTAGTGAGATTAGTTACGGTGGACCGTTTCACTGTTTTTGAATGTCTCAAGAACAATGGAACTTAGAATCATCCCTACAGTTTTCTGGAAAATTTAGGTAAATTTACTTTAGCATTTTTGGTAAGTAGGGGGTGACATGTGAAGTGAAACTTCTTTATTTATTATTATTTTAAAGTGAAATAAAACCTATTTAGTATGCGTAGAATTCGCACGACAGGGGTTAAATATATATATATATATATATATAGACAGAAATAAACATTTTATTACATATAGTATTTTTTTACATTATTTACAAATCACAATATTATTTTTCGCTATGTAAATATTTTGGTTTATATGCATAAAAATATCGTGAATTTTTCAAAAGTATTTTAGTTTTTTTTAGTCGTAATTATTGCACTATTTTATATTTAGTCCTTTTAAATATTTGATGTTTAAATAAAGGTTGTGAAAAATATTAGTGCTGAATTAAAGCTTCCTGCGTGTTGGTGTTTGCGAATTAGGTAAAATGGTTTTCAAAATGGCTATTTTTATGGTTCACGAAATTTCATAACTTACCCCTTTCAATAGATACCCACACGCGACAATGGTATTTAAAAATATCGAGGTACGGAACTCTAAAAAGAGAAACAATAAAATAATATTTTATTAAAACAAACAATTAATGACAGAAATTATTACTCCAAAGTCAGTTCAGTTAGAAAAGTATTTGTATACTTGATTACCGTAACATGTTTATCTATCTCATTTCAGACTTAGTTTCAAATAGATTCCGGGGGGGAATAAAGTTTTTCAGAATTTATTGGAAAATAGTGGTATATAATAAATGTTAATATTGTATACATAAGTAATTACTGTAGGTATATGTAAATATAAAAATATGCGTAAAATACATAGTTAAGAGTAGAAATAATAAAATAAGTAGGAAAACTCGAAAACGAAAGGAACATAAGATAATGCAATTGGTCTTAAGAATCAATCATAATTATTTTTATCGGTAACATCACTTTCAATCCAGAAAAACCTGTCAAGCACGAGTGGAACTCGCACTACGAGGGTTCCGTACACAATTATAAACTAATGGTACGTAATATTCGTATTAAACTATTTAGAAAATTTAAATTTTGTTAGAACCAAAACATATTGCCTACTATATCTCTCACGGGCGCATATTTAAACAAATATTTTTCTATGTTATGTAATTTCAAATTAAAGATTCTCACTTGTTTTGTTGTGATTTTTACTTGTGCTATGAGACTTTGCTTCTTGCAAATTTCATGATTTTAGATCAACGGAAATTACTCGATAGATTTTTATTTATTTGCTAGTGTTAAAATATGCGGTATAAAAGGTCGTATTTTCGTATTGCGTTCACTTCGAAGCTTAATTTTTTTTACAGCTCCAAGGGATCGTGGCCTAAGTATTTGATATTAATTTCAACTTAATACCTTCACATGTTGTTCACAAAATTTCTAATTTCATTTTTTAAAACGATAATATATTGTCAACTACACTTTTCACAAGCACATATTAAAAAAAAAAAGTGATATAACTACAAATTAATAATTTTCGAATGTTTTTCTTTACTTGTGTCGTGAGACCTTGTTACTTGTCAAATTTCACGATTTTAGGTCAACGGAAAGTACTCGATAGGTTTTTCTATATTTGCTAGTGTCATAATATACGGCATAGAAGGTCGTATTTTTTATTTCGTTGACTTAGAAGCTTAATTTTTAACGTAGATCTAAGTATTTGATATTAATTTCAACTTTATATCTATACGCGTTCCTGAAAAAAAGGGAGAGACAAACAGGCAGACGGATGGAAAACGAAGTGATCCTATAAGGGTTCCTTTTTTCTTTTGAGGTACGGAATCCAAAAAAATGTTTTTTTGTTTTTTCTTAGGGTAATGTTGGATAATAAAAAAAAAATTAACAAAATTTTAATGCACTAGGCTTTTTATTCAGTAACTAAGTAAGTGTGCAAAATTTGTCTAACAAGAGTTGTATTTGAAACAGAAAATAAAATTTATTTACTTTTTACTGTTTTTGAAATAAAAAACAAAATTTATTTATTTCCTAATACTATCAAATTGTCATAAAGATTAAAGAGAGGGTAAGTCAATGGCTTAAAATAAAAATAAATATCATGTATATTAATACGCTAAGGTTAAGATGTTATTCTCCCTTTTTAGAAAAAACCTCACAACTAATCCACATAAATTATATATCATTTTATAGATAATTGCTTGCTCTACCGGCTACTAAAAAAATTATTATTGCTATTGTTTTTGCAAATTAATTAATTATTAAAATTATATACACAAAACAGCAATGCTGCCATCTAACGGCTCGACGTCAATATGATTGACGGTCGGTAAAACTTTTGTTTAATTTCAAATCCACTCACGTATAAATAAAGTGGCGCTTTAGCTCAATGCTTTTGATACTTGCGCCTCTATATGTCAATTTTAATAAAATATTTGTTTGATCTGTCATCTGAGCTTCATAATCGAATAAATAGACTTCGCACGGGTCACGCTAGTAAGTTTTATATGTCATGTTACCATTTGAACGGATTTGTTGTGAAATGTAAAAAAAATATTCATTTCGTAATTTAAAATTGCGTATTTAAAAAGATATTCTAAAAATATAGTATTTTTCCACCTTATTTTTCAAACCACGTAGCCAAAAATTATGAACAATACGGGGTTTGACAAATCTGACTGAAAGATTACAGAAACACTATGACAACTATCCGAAATCTTATAATTTATTAAATTTGGACCATTTTGTACCCCTGTGACAGATATAGTAGGCTATATGTGAAAAAATGATGTCTGTAAATAGCTTGATAAAAATACTATGTATCTTTAAATGTTTACAAGTGCCTAAATATGTGCGGAACCTTTTTAGTGCGAGTTCTACTCGTACTTGACAAGTTATTTTTTTAAGTCCATCATATTTCTTTAGATAACTTAATAAAGAAGTAGTTTCAAAAATGTCAGTTCAATCGATTGTAAATTATAATAGTTGTTCTGCATAACAGCTTGAAAAAATTAGTTAAGAGAAAAACTCGTTTAATGTTTTTCGTATTGATGCATAACGTGCAGTTTTCTTTACTGCCTTTTATCGTAGTGATACCTTTTTCTTTATTTAAAGTTAAAAAAAATTATATTACTGAATGGAATATAAGTGAAATATTTGAAAGCATTACTCTTTCCTTCAAATTCTGCAAAGAATTGATCCAATTTTATTCAATTAATAGCCGTCAGAATTAAGAAAAATTCACCTATGGGAAACAACTCTGTCTATTAATTTTTTACAATATAGTTTCTCTGTGTCCGTGTGACAATTGGCAGATTAAATACGTTAATAAAGATATAAAGTACAGAAATTTTATTTTTTTGTGTACCAAGCATTTTTGGACCTATGATTCCTGTTATTATACTACTTTAAACAAAATTAAACGATTAGTTTAGTTTAACTTTAAATCCATGTATATTGAATATTTTCGAGTAAAACTAAGTGCTACCTACTAAAGACGTTAAGCCTAGAAAAACCTTTTTTAGAATTTTTGTCTTTTTGTCGATTTGTCTCTTTGTTTCTATACGCCTTAGTTGGGCACGCTTATCTCAGCAACGGCTGAACTGATTTGTCTGCGATTTGTCAATGACGTATTTAGACTAGTTTGGGTTACCATTTAAGCTTAGTTCCATTTCAATCGGTTCACAAATAAAAAAGATACATTAAATTGAAAAGTTTTCAGTACAACGTTCGTATGAAATTATATCGATTTACTTACGTCAACAATTTTAGGATATATATACAACTACGAAATCCTATTTTGTACATGTTCTGATGTATATCTTCACATTTCGTTGGTTTTAAGTATGTTTAAATGAGATTTGACATTAAATCTGTGGACTTTTCTAAAAGTCAAACAAGTTATATGTGCCGAAATATGGTTCAAAAGCCTATATTTGTCAAAAAATATATTTAAAATACATATATGTAATTTTTACAAAAAAATTGTCTTTAGAAGTATACCTTTGCACCACGCATGCACAATAAAGCAAAGACTAGAAAGTGGCGTTCTTTTCAAGCATTCCAGGAACAATATGTCAATCTATAAACAAGTTTTGTTAACAACGGAATGGGCGTGTCGTTCTGTCACTCATCACTAACGACAGTACTAGCCCGTATGTATTCTCCACGTAAGCTTCGTTCTGGATCCAATCGGCGTTGTGACTGTGCCGATAGTTAGAAGTGGGTGGTTGTTTTATCTAGACCAGATTTTTTGTACAGGCACCTATTTCATATGCATATATTCCAGTAGTCATCCATTCGGCAGACTGTTTTTACACCGTGAGCTGTTTACCGTTAGATTACTTTTGGTCACAAACTTTTTTCGCTCGAAAACGATGCCTATTTAGGGATGCCGTCGCCGTTGAGGCGAAAAGCTTAATAATGGAATAATTCCAGTGTCCATCTCTTCATGTGTCCCATTTATACACAAACGTTTTAAGATATTTACTGATCTGCTTTTCATTAAACTTCCTTTCCTCATTTTGGTGAGTTCCATAATGATCAATTTGATCGGCTAAGTTCTGGAAGCTTACTAAACAATCATGACAAAAAATTATCTACCTCAATGCCATTTTTTTGAAAACGTGTTGATACTAAAACGAAAATGTATAAAAGGAGACATTTTTGTTATGCACTTTGGATTTAGGGACGCACTTTATATCTAGAAAACGAGGAGTATGTTGGGAAAATACTTACCTGGAGAAATTCAATTCAGTAACCTGAGACGAAATCGTGCTCGGATGATGATTAAATGTAAAGTTGTATTTAGAGGTCGTTAATGGACATCTAAAAACTTGCTTCGGATATTTTAATTGCTTTAGCAGACACCAGGTCTGTGGCACTCAATGCAGACTTGAGAAACGATGTTACAAGTCACGAGCAGTTTTACGCTATTATTACTAGAAATGTTACAAATATTCAAGAAATATCAACTTATTTGCTGAAAAAAGTCTTAGGGGGCATTGTATAAAACAGTAATCGTATTCAAAGATGAAGCTATTTTCGCTCCAGTACTAAAGAATAAACAGCTATTTGTGGGCGCCTAGTGGTCGAAATTCCACCGTAATGTATTTACCAACTCATTTTGTTGAAAACACTAATAGCTACGTTACATTAAGTCAATTTTGAATGCTGCTACAAAATGTTTCATTTGCAACTGGTATATATTAAGCAACCTGTGTTCAACTAATATATAAAACACATAAATATTATACAAAATATACAATAAACGCTTTTTGGCCTTGAAATATACTCCACAGACTATTGAAAAGGAAACAATTGAAATCACATGAAATGCACAGCTCGACGCTCGTTCAGTCAATCTGACATTTTAAAATTCTTTGGCAACAATCTCTACTCTGTGCGATTGTTTGACCACAGAATATTATGTGTTTGACACTGACAGCATGAACGTAAACAATGAATCTTTTAATATATTTGTAACACATATTACGTATAAATTTTATCTTCCTGCATTCTTTCTCCATATAAACTTTAATATGTCAAACCTAGTACTCCTCTGTCACGCATTAATATATAGATTAAAGGCTATTAATTAAACAAAGTTAAGTATTATTGCCAAAAACATACCGATCAAATTGAGCTTTAATTTATTGATCATTATGGAACTCACAAAAATGAGGAAAGGAAGTTTAATGAAAAGCAGATCAGTAAATACCTTAAAATGTTTGTGTATAAATGAGACACATGAAGAGATGAACGCTGGAATTATTTTATTATTAAACTTTTCGCCTCAACGGTGACGGCATCCCTAAACAGGCATCGTTGTCGAGCGAAAAAAGATCGCAACCAATAGTAATCTAACGGTAAACAGCATACGGTCTAAAAACAGTCTGGCGAATGGATGACTACTGGAATATATGCATAGGAAATAGGTGCTTGTACAAAAAAATCTGGTCTAAATAAAACAACCACCCACTACTAACTATCGACACAGTCACAACGCCGATTTGGTCTAGAACGAAGCTTACGCGGAGTGTTCACAGAGAATAACATACGGGCTGGTACTGCCGTCAGTGACGAGTGACAGAATGACACGCCCATTCCGTTGTTATCAAAACTTGTTTATAGATTGAAATATCGTTCCTGGAACGCTTGAAAAGAACACCACTTTCTAGTCTTTGCTTTATTGTGCATGCGTGGTGCAAAGGTATACCTTCTAAAGACACTTTTTCACCTCTAAAGACGCTTTTAAATATAATTTTTTGACAAAAATAGACTTTTGAAACATATTTCGGCATAGATAACTTGTTTGACTTTTAGAAAAGTCCACAGATTTAATGTCAAATCTCATATAAACATATATAAAATCAACCAAATGTGCATCAGAACATGTACAAAATAGGATTTCGTAGTTGTCTATATATCCTAAAATTGTTGACGTAAGTAAATCGATATAATTTCATACGAACGTTGTACTGAAAACTTTTCAGATTTTCTAAACCCACATTTCAAAAATTAGACTGAGAGAGCGGACAGTGCACGTCACTGTGAAGTTTAATATTTCACAAACTATGTCTAAAAATAAAATATTTTAAACAAAAGCCCAATTTTCATCAGGTGATCATCTCCAATATATTATTGAAATTTTCATTAATTTTAACATGAAACAATATTTTCTGTTGACAAAGTCTTCGGCGGCAGGTAGCACTCGTAGCAAAGTCGTAGCAATGGTATATGTGTTAACTGAATTACTGAGTATTTTAAAAGCTTCTATTTAATTTGCTTTCTTGTCTATCTGTCTGCTACAAATTTTGTAAAAATTGTGTTTTTTTTGCCTCGATGAGTTATTTGCCTGTAGGGTTGACAATGGGGTCCAGATCTGATGATGAATTTGGGTTGGTTGCATTTATCTTGATAACTTCCTTGTTGGTGTTTCTTAATTTTTGATATATTTAAAATAAAAGCTTTTTAAAAAAATACATTGTTTCTATTAATAATGTATGACTAATTTACAGTTGGAAATGGAATGAATTAGGTACATAATCAAAATAAACGTACGACCCAATAAATTACCCATTGCTTTATTATGGTTCGAGTTACTTGGAAAATGAAATATCCATATATTCGGGAAAAAGTAATCTAGATTCTAATCTGAACTCCAAAGCATAATCCAGTGAAATTATTTTTGAAATCAGAAATGTTATTATTATATTTTGTTTGAAGTAAGTTAGGAAAGAAGATCTCTACATGATCGGGACAAAAGCTAATCTAGATTCTAACCTGAGCTCCAAAGTATTTCCCTATATTTTGTATGAAGTAAGTTAGGAAAAAAGATCCCTATATGATTGAGACAAAAGGTAATCTAGATTCCAAGCTAAGCTTCAAAGTATTATCTAATGAAATTCTTTTCAAAATCAGAAATGTTTTTAGTCTATTGTTTCAAATTATTTAAGGAATAAAGAAAGATCCCAATATGATTGGAACGAAAGGTAATCTAGATTCTAACCTGACTTCCAAAGCATTTCCACAGAAAATTCACATATTTTCAGTACAAATATATTTTTATGGTATTTATCCATAATTAATAAATAAATAGGTGAACTATTTGTTTAATAATTTCTTAATATTGTTTATTTCATTAATTTTTTCACAAATTTTAATCCAAGCGGTGCTAATTTCACCTTGAATTTATTTATAATAAAATTATATTGTATATGAACGAAAAATAGTGATAACGAGATCGTTATTTTTATTAATAAAGGGAATTTCGTAGGCATAATTTTATAACTATAAAACTACATTTTTCACTTTAGGAATTAAAATGAAACTCCTAAAAATTTACCTAAATTTTATTGGTTTTTAGGTTTTGATTTATAATATTATTACGCCTTTGACAAAATATTGCCCAATGTATCTGTATACATTGGGCAATATTTTGTTTGGTGAAAAATAATATTAATATTTGTAAATAGTTTAATAGAAATGTTATAAAGTTTGTCCCAAAATTCACGTAAGAAGTAATTTTGATAGAAAACACAGGTTTATAATTAAAAATTGTAAATTGTTTATTGATTTTTATAGTATACAGTATAGGTTTATGTATGGAATAGCATATCGGGTAAATGGCCTCCACGACTTTCCTGGCACATACGCACTCTTTTGTTGAAATTTTCCATGATTGTTTTGCATAAATGTGGCTGAATTTCGTTGATACAGCGCTCAATTTCCTCCTTCAAGGCGTGGGTGGTCGTGGGCTTGTTGACATAAACCTTAGAGTTCAAAAAACCCCAAAGAAAAAAATCCAACGGCGTTAAATCGCACGATCTGGGTGGCCAATTCTGATCACCAAAACGGGAAATTACACGACCAGGAATGAATGAAAGTAATTGAATTGCTTCTCGGGCTGTATGGCATGTGGCACCGTCTTGTTGAAACCACATGCCGACCACATCCATATCTTGCAATTTTGGCACAAAAAGCTGGATTATCATGTCGATAGCGAGCACCATTAACAGTTATTGTCTGACCAGCTGCATTTTCGAAGAAGAATGGTCCGATGATGCCTCCAACCCAAAATCCGCACATACATATGTACTTTAAAATATTTATTTACGCCTATGTATATAAGGGACCTTTGCAGTGCTACTTTTGCGGTACAAAAGAGGTTTTTTAGCATTATTTTTTATTGTAACTATAAAATATAATTTTCTTAAAAAATAATTTTCATTTAAGGGTTGTTTTTCATTTTAATCATTTCCCAACTAAAAATGTTGGTAATATTGTGGAAACTTAAAATATCAGATACACTGCATCTGTCAAAATATCAGATACACTGTATTTTCGTTATCAAATATTTGATTTGTACCAATATTGTTTTTATAGAACTTTTTAGTACCAATTTTTTTTCTTTCAAGAATAAATAAATGCCGTACTCAAATACTTTACGTTCTAACTTGAGACTGAAAAAACAAAATGAAAAATTTACAGGATTCATTTTTGATTTCATTTAACATTTCTCAAAGTAAATTTAGCTATTAACAATATGGAATATTTATTTTAAAACCACACGTTTTCGTTACAAATATTGGATATCGGAATTATTTTTAGTCAATGAGTGGCTTTGGTTAAGTGTGACCTAACTGTGTTTAATACTACGAAGCATATAAACAAAATGGACTTTGAATTTTTCTACATGAGAGAGTAGAGCGTACAATAGTTACTACTATAACCGAGGAAAGCGTGTACAAATATAACGTAAAAGTAAGGGCAGTTTAAAATATCTTCATTGGAGCTACTATGGAATTTTACCTGCAATTGATACTATATAATTCTGTTGGGAAATTTCATTTTTCTTTTGTCGTCTTTTACTAATGTTTCTAATAATATATTTCAAGCGATCTGCTTTTTAATTCATAACAGAAGTAAAATTTAACAGTGCAGTAGATCAATGAAGATAATACCATTAGATAAAGGTATAAATTTTATTACGGTTACGTCACACCTTTAAGAGTAACAGCATTTAATTTTGTTGAAGGAAAACTTCTTTACACACGCTTGACTTGGGGAGTAAGCTGGTGAATGCGTGACGAGAGCGTTACGAAAAGTGTGATCGGGCGGAGCTAACAGAAGTTGAGAGGGAGATATAAGTTAGTGAAGACAGAAAGAGAGAGAGTTACGTTTCGTATATTACTGTAGGGACAAGAGAGAGAGGTGCGAGCACACATTTTCGTTCTCTCTTCCTCTCATAGCCAGTGCATGAAAGCTTGCTAGCGTTACGCGAACGGTGATTTTTTGATTATTTTGTAATTTCATTTCGTTCTTGAACAATTTTATAAAAAATTGAATTGAATTTGAAGTTTTACTTCAGTCGTGTGGTCTAAAGCACATTAATATTTAAAAAAAAAAAAAAATATATATATATATATATGTTTTGTGAATTTTTGAATAGCGAAGTGTAGTTCAAAATATAATTAAAATTGGGGCAGAAAATGGAAATGTATATCACAAAATGGATACTTGAGTTAAACCGGAAGAAAGGGTTTGAAAAGTCGCAAGATTGCACGTAGCGCGCTCCAAGGTTACGTAGCCACTTACGTCGCAAGATTATCTCGCGATTATTTGCATATGAAACGGTTGTGGAATTCTCTACCGGTGTTATTGTCATGAAAACAAAAAAACAACGTAATAGAAGGAAAACAAAACATGTCGCACAGAAAACTAATAGTTTTAACTAAATATTAGTTGTTCCCAATTTAATTTTATATTAATAATAGCCTAGCTTCTATTCCCGAAACAAAATTTTTAAAACGAACATGGAACGAAACATAATTTTATCGGTTAATTTTTTTTCAATACAGTTTGTTTTTTAATGGTACTTGCGCTTATTTTAACACGCACAAGAATAATTTTATCGATAAATTTCTCTTCCCACATTGCGACTTAATGAAGAAAAACAAAACAGTGTCGCATACAAGATAAAGAGTTTTAATTAAATATTTGTTTTTCCCAGTTTAATTTTCTATTAATAATAGCCTAGCTCCTATTCCCGAAACAAAATTTTTAAAACGAACATGGAACGAAACAAAATTTTATCGATTAATTTTTTTTTTAATACAGTTTGTTTTTTTTTAATACTTGCGCTTATTACAACAAGTACAAGAATAATTTTATCGATTAATTTCACTTCACTCTTTGCTATTTAATGTCTGTCGCTTTGTCTCTTATCTGTAGTTTGTGGATATTAAAAATAATTGATTTTAACATAATTTATTTAATTACTTATTCAAAGCCTTAAAAACAAGTTAAATCGTCACCACGTCACAGACCCTAGCGTGATGGCTCAGTTTCGTTCACTGCTTATAAAAAGTGTATATGGTGCAATAGATAAGTTTTCACTTCAAAAATAGAGTGAATAATAGGGGCATTTATATTTATGTTTAACAAAAACATCTGTATAATAAGATTTCACCATACGCCCACCTGTTGCTATATATAACATAAAACACAAATATAATATAAAACTCTAAGGAAATAATTGATAGAATTTAAAGAAAAATCACGAATAACAAATCGTTACTGCTATATTAATATATGTCAACTCACAGAGGGTCAGTAAATTGAAATAAACACTGGTAGAACAATTGTACAATAAATTCCCTTTTTTAAGATCATGTAAAATATTTATTTTATAATATTTATCTATTAACCGTTTGTTATGTCACATTCTTGACCTTTTCAGATAGTAAAACAAAGGAACTTGAAGAAACAATTCCAGCGTTACTTTAAATTAACTACTGGTTCAACCATGTAAACTTTTTTTCCACAACCATCTGTTAAGTTATATTCCTGACCCTTTTCAGACAATATAAAACAAAGGAACTTGAAGAAACAATTCCAGCTTTGCTTTAAATTAACTACTGGTTCAACACTTAGCTTTCGAATTAATAAAACGTTGATTCTTTAATCAACGTTTATTTATTTGTTCCTTCCTTAGTCAAACCCAGAGATCGTTATCTCTTGAATGTAAGCTCACATAGGGTTAGTAAATATAAATAGAAACTGGTAGATCGGTGTGTTATCAATTCCCCTTTTTTAAGATCATGTAACATTTTTTTCCGCAACCATCTGTTAAGTTATATTCCTGACCCTTTTCAGATAATATACGACAAAGGAACTTGAAGAAACAATTCCAGCGTTGCTTCAACGTACACAAAATTGGTTAGAAGATATAAATAAACAATTTGAAGGGTTGAGTTGGTGAATTTATTATATAACTACCTGTGCCCGTGAAATTAAAATAAGCAAAAGTTATCAGGTTCTTTTTTCTTTTTTTTTCTCCTTTCTTCTCTCAGAACTCTATGAGCATTAAGTTTACTAAAACACTAATAGATAGCGTTGGCAGCCAAATTGGTTCTGCCGGTTCTGATATTAGCGTGCACAACGAAGGTAAATTAAAGATTGAGGTATCTTTTTTATTTGCAAACCGATTAAAATGAAACTAAATGTTAGTCCAAGCTAATCTAAATATATCACGGAAAACCGCAACCAAATCGGTTAAGCCGTTGCCGAGATTAGCCCGCACGACGAAGGTGCGCACAGATAGACAAACCGACAAATAGGGAAAAATTCCAAAAACTGTAGTTTTAAGCTTAGCAGCGTATCTTTAGTAGGTAGAACTTAGTTTTACTTAAAAATATTCAATGTACAGATTCAGTTTTTTTACTATTTTATTATATGTTTAGATACAATGTTCATTTAATAATAATGTCAGTTTTAATTTAGAATGTCAGTTTTAATTTAGAATGTCAGTTTTAATAATATCAGTTTCAATTTAGAATTTATCTTATTTCATATATACTGAACTTACAATTAATTATGTTTTAGATTTTCTTTATTTTATAAATAATATATTTTGTATTTTCTTTTTAAATATTGATGATTTCCGTTTAAGAATGCCCAAATAAGGATTTTCAGAAACAATATCTTTATACAATCGGCATATTCGAGTTATGAAAAGAGGTATAAAGAGAATAAGTTACAAAAGAGGTATAAGTTTGAAGTACAAATAATCTCGGCAAAGGTTTACGGGATCTGAATCGAATGTTGAAACTGAGTAGAGAGAGGAGAGGGGGACAGTCAATATGCGAATGTATGATTTAATATAAATACCGGTATAATAAGATCGGCGCCTTTTTCTTCGCGTTGCTCAAAACTTAATTAATTAATGTTAACGTCATCCTTAGTAGAGGTGGTTTATTTAATGAACATACGTTATGCTCGTTAATCAAAATACCTTTGGGAATATCTCGTTCGGTATCTTATATTGTTTAAGGGGTGTTTCCAGACTTTTGTTATATTTTTTGACACTGCTCTGTCCCTTGACATCCCGTGAATTGTAGGGTGATGATATATATTCTATAATCTTTATCCAAGTATGGGCTTTAGATCTATATATTAGTATGGACTGGGACGACCGTGGCTAAATATTTTATTCCAAAAATGCTATCATGTTATATTGTGAATTAAATTACTTTCTTGGTCTATTTTAAATTTCACGCTTTTAACATAAAAAGTTTGTTACATAATTAGTTATACAATGAGCCTTGAGGTGAATTAATCTGACTCATAGAATAATATTCTAAATTATTTTGTAATTTTCCAGGAAATCCGTGTTATATTTTACACTAAAAATGTTTCAATATTATCTAATATAAAACGTAAGAAAGAGATTTCTACCGTGAAAACATGAATAAGTACGAGTATATATGTAGTAGACAATACAGAAATCCAAAAAAATCAACTAGAAATATGAAAAATTATTTTAAAAAAAAATTGTATTTTTCTGATTTATTTTGAACAAATTTACAAATGAAACAAATCTGGCTCACACTCCTTCACATCTTCGTTGATCAAACTCAGAATATCATTATGCCAAATAATTTTATGCGCGTTTGACATGGGTGATTTTTTTCGCGATCAGCTAACAGCTAACTCCAAGTATTAAACATTTTAGTAACATTCCACGATTAGTTAAAATATAATCGATATTCAATATATCCCGGGTCTTTGTGATTCGACCTTTCTGACGCCAGGTTAGGAAGAAATCGTTTTGATATGATAGCAAATACTGTAATACATTATGTCACACGTTTAGATAAATATAATAAATTTGAATGCCATTCATTGTATGCAGGTTAGATGCTCAGTGCCGACGAGCAGGCGTATGATAATGTTCTCCGGTTGCAGATCTAAGCAATTTTAGTATAAGTGGTTGCATGCTAGAAATGATTTCATTATCTAATAGCGGGAGTGGGAGAGGGAGCGGGAGCGGGAGAGGGGGGGGGAGCGGGAGCGGGAGCGGGAGCAGGAGAGGGAGCGGAAGTGGAAGCGGGAGCGGGAGCGAGAGCGAGAGCGGGAGCGGGAGCGAGAGCGAAAAGCGAAGGCGAAGGCAAACACGTAAACATCTTTTTGAAAAGACCATTTTTCCTAAACTACATGGAATCAACATCAGGAATTATTGCTCTATAAATGTTTTCAAAAATTCCTTCCTACCATAACCCCTTAGTCATACTCATCCCTAATTCCATCCGGCTCTCCTTTCCTCAATTATATTATATGAAGACTTGTAACAGATAATTTATTTTTATATCGATTTTCTTGTATTTTCCAGATTTATTTTTTGATATAGGTGTTTGTCCTTTAAAAAGTATATTCTAATTTGTAATTTTTTTAATAGGGTAGGTTTATTAACATCTCTTACAGACTTATTGATGAATGAGCAATCTCATCCAATCCATCTCTTCCAGGTTAAGAATTCTCATATTTAACCTGGAAGAGATGAACTGGATGAGATTTCTCATTCATCAGTAAGTCTGTCAAATGTATGAATAATAATACACGCACATTAAAGTTTGGAATGAACAAAATAATACGTAAAAATGCCCTTCTTGAACCAGCGTTTCGATCTATCAACGCCGTTTGTTTAAAAATGTTTGATATATAAGTTGTAAGAAAACTAGTCTTTTATAGATGATTATATGCATCATACTGAGTAGAAAATGTTATGAAACTAATTAAAAATTATTATAATATCTATTTCTAAAAGAATCATTGTCAAAATTGCGATTCTAAGGAAAACATTAAGTTTTTTACAGAAACACGCATCAAATAAACTCACACAGAATCACCTGTATGAATAAAATATATTTCTAGCTAAAAATATAAAATATATCTAGCCATAAATGTCCACAGGGACCTTATATTAGATAGACGGATCCCCTGTAGTATGAATGCCGAGGAGTAATAATCCGAAGTCTACCGATAGTCTCTGCTCGAGACCCAAAATACTCATTTAGAAACAGCATGTTTGTGAGTCTTACGATGTAAGCAGACACCTACAGTGTCAGGTCTGACGATTTAGAACCTAATATTTATTGCTGAAGAATCTGCCTGAGATTTAAAATACTAATTAAAAAACAGAAGATGCTCAATGTTTCATAGTTTAGGCAAACAGTACCCCTATAGCATCGGGACCGAGGAGTGGCAACCTAGAGTTCAATATCAAAATTTTTGCTTGAGACTCACAATACTAATTTAAAAGAGCTGATCCCCAATCCCCGTAGGCTGTACTCCACAGTATCAAGACTGAGAAGTTGGAATCCGGAGTTCAGTGGCAGTGTCTCTGCTTACGACTCAGAAAACAGCGAATCATTTGAATTGAAAACAGCAAATCATCAAACCTCACGGTATAGCCAGGCAGAATACCTGCAGCAACAGGACTGAGAAGTTGCAACCCGAAGTTCAATATCAGAATTTTTGCTTGAGACCAACAATACACATTTAAAACAGCTGATCTTCAATTCTCACGTGCATCGAGCAGTATCCCTACAGCATCATTGTGTCTTCATTTGTGCATCGAGCAGTACCCCTATAGCATCAAAACGCAGAAGTTGAAACTCGAAGTTCAGTAATAGAATCGCTGCTTGAGGCCCAAAATTAAGTAATTTAATAACAGCTACTAAGGTTCCCAAATCTCACGGTTGTGGCAGGTTGTGGTTCTGGAGCTTCATTTGGAACGTTGCGATGCTCGAGGAGTGAAATGGTTTAGCCAACCCACCTAGTTCGACTTAAAAAATCTTTTTTTTTTCAATTACAAGTTATAGACTATTATCGTTCAGTCTTTTTTTAAAATCTTGCTTAGTCTCTAGCTTTTTATCTACGATTTCGTTTACGTGAATCTATTTGTTTCCTGAATTCTTATCAGCACTAGTCAAGAAATAATCTTGCCATGGTAGTACAGCAGTTTATGCTAGGACTGTTGGTAAAATATTGATATAACAATGTCATATCTTAGCACAACAATAAAACTTTGATTAAAATTAACTGAAATCAATAGAAAAAAAAATTATCCAAAAATATAAATATATTCACCATCATATCAGCACCATTTAAGTACAGCAGTTTTTGCTAGGACTGTTGATAAAATATTAATATATTGAAATATCGATATTTTTGCGAAAATCTCGACATTTGGTGTCGGGAGTTTTTTATTTGATTTTTGGGTTTTTTTATACTTAAATTTAAAGATTGGCATTGATTTTAAATTAATTCTCCATATTTATAACGCCATATAATCCATAATCAACGTCATCTCTTTGAGAACGATATGAGCGATGATGTTAATACATAGAAGATGAAATAAAAATTTTGTTCATAATTAAATGTTTCCAGAATATCAAACCTTAAAGTTCTGGAAAAACAATAGGCATTTTATTTCTGTGCTATCAGAAATCTCCTTAAAATGTTTGATTTCTTCTGCAACATTTGTATTATAACAACGAGTTGTTTCGACAATTAATCTTGTGGCTGTTAATAATCGCAATTGTCAAAGAGTAAAGCAGATAAAAGAATGAGTATTCTTTTTCGATGAAAAACGCTGGCACATTTAATTTTTAATTTTTTTTAAAACGAGTTTTAATATTTACTGTATTACGCGTTACTTTAGTGTGTCACTTGATTTCGATTTGATTAATAAATATATTTAATTAAAATATCGTGTAATTTTATTTCAAGAGTTCCTATTATCGGTTTGAAAAAGGAGCGAGATATCGAATATTTTTAAAAATATCGACAATTTTAGTTTTTGCATAACGCACATACAAACAAATACACAGGCAAACAAACAAGTAAACATTTCAAAACGGTCTCCTTTATTCTCCGTAGTTTATTTATATTTCTCCTAGCCCATTTTTTTTCTAAAATTTGTTTAATGTGCAGCCTATTTTATTATCTTACTGTACAGTTCTCCTATGCCATTTTTTTTCTAAAATTTGTTTAATTGATGAAAGGATTCTAAAACCAATCTAGTGCGAGTCTGTCTCGCTCATCGAGGTTTTCTTACCTGTTTGAAGTGAAATTACTTTATTTATCATAAGTCATTACTAATTTGGATCTATTATTGGCAGTAAATAATACATAATGTGATTAAATGATTATAACTAAGCCCTGAAAGGGCTTAGTTACGATGCCCCACACTATATACCAAATTTATTTAAAAAAAATACTGTCGATGTAAGCCATTATCTAGTTCTTTTAAAATTTTTATTAAAAAAATAATCGCGTACAACTCAGTACGCGTGATAGAACTAAAATTTCTTTGGCGATTTAAACCTCGATTTGGAATAATATAGTAAGGGTAAAATAGAAGAGAGAGAGAGAATATACTAAGTGTAAATTCATAGATTACACTAAATTTGTGTAAGAAGACTTAAATACTATACATTCAGAAAAAATAATAAAATGTCATTATAAATCGACGTAAGCTTCTAATAAAATCTTCATATAAATTTACATAGACAAATGACAAATAATCACAAAATACAATGATAAATATTAATAACACAACCTATGCGTGGTACCTCAACTGTCCATACGTAGTGTTTGAGGCGTACATCTACAACGCGCACATGCGCGATACTATCTTATTCAGTCGCTTTGTATCATTGAGTATACGTCGGTCTCTTTTACTCCACTTCCATTGCTTCGAAATATATAGCTCTCTTTCTCTTTCTCTCTACGTCATATCTTTCTTCTCTTTCATGTAACGAAACGTGCCTAAATGTGACGCGACCTTAAAATTTTACTCTTAATTCTCGTCCGCTTATCGATTATCGAACCGCCGCACAAGAACTTTCACTTCAAAAAAATAACTTAGCTCAACAAGATCAATCCACCTCAACCTTAAGCAAACAAAATTGATTAGAAAACTTTTTCAGCATCCTGCCTTTTCTCATTATCCAGATATCATTAGTCTACTTCATTCAAGTGATGTCCATAATCTTTAAAATACCTGACCGCGTACACCAAATGCAAATCTGAAAATTCGTGATTTTCCTACAAAAAACTTATCCCATCTCCATTAAAATGTTGCGCATTATTCTTCCTTTATATCGTTTTTAAAAATGTATCACATTGAGTTTCGAGTGTTTTAATGATAATTGAAAAATCTTTAAAATTCCCAATCATATTATTCAAGAAATAAGATGTAATGTATATACATCTATAAAAAAAATTATTTGATTGTTTGTGAAAAAAATTAGCGTAAACATCAAATCATTTAAATGCAACATGATTTTAAAGTGTCATTAATTCAATTAAAATGTTCACAATATATTAATTGTTTATTACACATTTCATGAAGATTTTCCTCTAGTAATTGGCGTCCTCATATTGTAATCGTACTGCAAGGATATCGTCTTTGTAAGGTCATTTACTAGTCATTTACAGTCAGTCCATTCAAAGGTGAACAAAAAAAAGAAAAAATCGAAGTCCGTTAAAAGAGCATTCACAGCATCACGTTCTCTCATTCATTGCTTGTAGCGTTGCTGCACGTGAAGATGTCGAACCCGTTCCACCATCGCTATAAAGTAGGATAGTATCCACTGAGCCACAAGTCCGTTATTCCCTGAATGTTGTTTTGTAAATCTCTCTATCCATTGTGGAGATTTGGGTCCCCGCACCGCTCACGAGACGCGGCCTGCGCGCGCTGACACTGTTATAATGTACGTACGCCTACTCTTGTAGTGATACAACTTATTAAACTGTTGAGTAAATGTTTTGAAGACAATTTTTTTTTGAATAGCAAAATTACATCATTCATTTAAAAATAAAATTTCTTTCCATTGACTTGTCGAACGTAAACACATTGATCAGCTTTATTTTCAACAAAACCAAACTTCTTCAAGGCTGAATTAAATTTTGATCACTTTAAAAAATTTGTAGACCATTAATAAGGTCTGATGACCATCAATAAGGATTTAATAAATTTTTATATGGATTAAAGTAACCAACTAAATGGTTTTTTCAATCCATATATCTAGACTGCACATTCACGTACCTTATCTATATTGCGTTCTAGTCCCAAGGATAGTGCCACATATATTGACCTTCAAGTCGTCATTTTAAAAAGTTGTGGTGACATCAAATTGAATTATCTCTAGATATGATTTGGGTCATACCCGTCTGTAGATGGAAATGTTTCATTATAATCGATGCTTTATCTTTGTGCTTATACTTTCCTGCAAGATCGGGACTTGTAATGTGGACCTGTTGGTTCATGCTTGATACAAAACGCCGATTTGAATGCAATTGGTTCTGCATTCTATAGCTTTTCAATCATTGTCCATATTCCGTTATGACAATATGATTCTAATTTTATTCTTTAATCTATTTTTTTTTCATAGATATTCAGCTGGCGTTGTTGTGATTGGTATATATTGATGTCATAAAATTTATGTCGACCGAAGCATAAAGCAATGTGTGGGTTTATATCCATGTTCTTGTCGGTGCTAGAATATTTTCCATGCCTATGTAATTCAGCATCCGCTGTAGTCTGAAAAGACGAGTATAATCAAGGTAATAACTAGTTGTTGTTGTTGTTGTCGTGTTTATGGACAGTTTATATAAGGACATGGGTGGTTCACACCGCTTTGGCAACCTTAACGCAATTGTTTTCATATATGTCTTCACACGGAGAGTCACTGATCTGGTGTATTTTCACCAGGATGGCGGGACAAGAGAAAGCTGGACTAGGATTCAGTTCTGTGTCGGGACAGATTCTCTAGGGAGCCTATGACCCCTAAAGGTGCGCCCCCAGGTGGAAGAATATATTCGTAGGTTCTACCTTTGGATATTAGAGGCAAAATGAAATACCCTTCGTGGACTAACAGGTAGATGTCCAACTTCTTCAAGGCAATGGAAAACCCATTTTTATGGATAGGTAAAACCGGTTCAAATATAAATTGAATTTTCTAAATGACATATCGAAAATTGGAAGTCTAATTACGAATAATTTCTGGTACTCATAATCAAAGACTCATAATAAATAAAAGAAAATTGGTTTCTATGCAATTGCCAGTGGTCAGTGTTCATTCGATGTGCTTGTTAACTCGATAAGGTAAATAACTTTGAATGTACCACGTTTTTAATGTACTAAAAGGAGTTATAATTTTCTTACAGGTCTATATCTAGACAGTCATTTTTACAAATATCATAATATATTCCCAGGTTAGTAAATTTAAAGATTTATATCTATCGAGATTGCAAAGGACATATTTTTTAAATGACTTCCTTTTTATGGTTATATAGCTGAACTGTTATTTTTACTCGCAAATTATAAAGCTTTTTTAGTTGAAGGGAAAGCTTCTTTAGTTAAATGTCAGCTTTATAACACTAAAATTGTCTTTTAGTGTTATAAAGCTGACATTTAGCATGGTTATACGCTCACAAACTTATGTGACAAAATGTCTATAAAAATCTTCTTAGGTACCTACTTCACATCTAAAATGGAGGTATATTTTTTTATTCACATACCCTATAGTGTAGGAAATGGTTGAACAGATTTTTCAAAAATATTAAGGGTGTATCGTGAACGCTTTTAAGGTACAGAAATTTATTTACGAAATTTTGAACTTTAAAGTGGTAATTTTTGTTAGACTTACGTATCTCCATCCCTTACTAACTAAACTATTATTTTGAGGTATCCAAAAATTATATACAATAGAAGTAAAACTACGAAATTAAAAAGAAGATATATAACGAATTATTAAGCGAATTATTATATAACGATATAGCTAAATAGGTTCTACTAGTTTATGGGCAATAGACGACAGACTTGTTACATGCAGTCGGGTCAGTAAAAAGTTCATAGAAAGCCCATACAAATGATTTAAATATACTGTAAAAATATATTTGTATTCTAAAAATTATATTATTATCTATGTGAAAAATATTTTAGGAAATATATTTATATATAGCAACTAAATCATTATTTTTGAGGTATCCAAAGTATATACAATAGAAGTATAAATCACTAAATTTAAAAGATATATAACGAATTATTATATAATGAATTATTACAGCTAGAAGTATGTGTAACGAATTATTACAGCTAAATAGGTTCTTCTAGTTTATGAGCAATAGACGACAGACTTGTGACATGCAATCGAGTTCGTAAAAAGTTCATAGAAAGCCCATAAAAATGATTTAAATAAACTGTAAAAATATATTTGCATATTCTAAAAATTGTATTATTATCCATGTGAAAAATATTTTAGGAAATATATTTATATATTTACATGAACAGAAATAAATTTATATTTATAAATAGTTTAATAGAAATGCAATATATGTTTATGTACTTTACATACACCGAAGTGTACCCTCGTAATGAGAATAGGCTATTTAACTTAATTTTTAAATTGTTTTAATTTATTCTATTTTGCATTATAAGCACATTACAATTATATTTCCAGGATATATGCCGTATTTTTTATCAATACATATTTTTATATTATTTCAGCGCCAACGAATCCTGCTGGGTGCAATTAGCCCAAAAAGATCGAAACATAATTGTAGCTCACTCAAATGTTTTTATGTGTGAAGATCATTCCGATGTATTATTTATGTTTTAAATATTATTATCGATATCAATTCCTATAAACCAAAAGAATAAGAATATTTAATTTTGGTATGAATGCGTTTTAGTACCAATGATATTTTCACAATTGTTAGTATTTATCTAAGTTTAAGTTTTTGATATGATATGAAAGGATATATATTAAAAACTATATGTTTAAACAAATTCTGCATCAGACGATTACATATTATAAAAAAATCAATTTAAAAAATTTCATACCTGATGACTTTTGTTTACGAGGGAACATGTTTTAACCCTTTTCTCCAGTTAGTTCACTATATCTTTTATCGCTTAGCACTTAATACCCAATTAAAAATATACACATGATCAGCCAATTTCTTAAAATTGTTAGGTATTTATAATAAATATATAGTAAATTTAATTATCAAATTCGAATATTCACTTAATCTGTCAATTTTAACAATAACATATTGTTTATCCAACATTTAGGAAAAGTATATTTGTCTATGATTTAGGTTTAGAATAATAGTATAGTGCTTACATATACATTAGCATATGCACTGCATGGGAATTAAATAATTTTTTTTTACATTAGTTATTACCGGAAATTAATTTAATTAAATATATTATTTGTAATGTATTTCTTTTTGTACACATACGTAATGAATTCATATTATAAAAAAAAAAATTATACTAAATGCAAAAGGTGACAGTTATAAATTTAAAAGAAAAGAAAAAGACCATAAATCAAAGATTTAAAACTTGTCTGTTACGTCATCTGGCTTTTAACCAATAACAGGGTGTTTGTAATGCCGATTGAATTTCAAAAAAATGGTGTGATATCTTTACGTTTATTTTTATAAAATATAAATAAATTCTTCCGAAAATTAAAAACAATACGCTTACTTACGTTACAATCTAATAGGATGTCACCGAATTGTGGTATATTTTTGATGTTGTCAAATAGCCTATTACAGTCATAATTAACAAGTTTATTATATATGAAGAATTAAAAAATTAAAAATATATTTAATGTTGTATTATTGTCCTACATTTATTTTGGAACTCAGAGTGCCTACAATATTTTATCCTTTTAATATTTATTTAACAATATTTACTGCCATGCTCGATGATCATTTATGTTTTCATGTATTTAGTGATTTAAGCTTTATATTTATCAGTTAAAGGTTCTTCTCTCATAAACATGCAAAATACAAAAGTTTAATTAAACCTCATTTAATTTTTTTTAGAAATTTTATTTTAGAGCTGTGACTCGCGCGTACCGCACGAGCGTCCCAGTGACTGTACTCACCCACACGGAGGGCGACGCGAGGCAGGAACCGAAATGCTGCAGATGATTCGTCAGATTCCTTCCCCGGCACAATATCGTCCATTGTATGGTAATCGACTCTGCTTTCGACTCGACGCTTCTCAGTAATAACTTGCCGGCTAACCCCCTGACGTTCGACGCCACAAATGCGCCATGGCTGTTATTGCATATACAGACAGGGTTTATGGTGAAAGTGAAAAGGGAAATTTCAGCATAAGTTTCGTGTAAAAGTGAATTTGTTTGCCTTAAGTGGAGTTGATCCAAGCAATAATTTGACATTTTTTATTATAATACTGAACATATCACCAAAAAGAGACGTGCACATATTAAATTATTTTTTTCGAAACTCCTTCCGCTCAAGGCACTTATATAATTAGTATTTTTTTAATTTTTAGAAATATGAATGAAAATACAGCAATTCGGTTCACGGTTATGATGAAATATTATTACCTTAACTTATATCAAAAGGCAAAATAATACCCGCGTGACAATTTTTGGGTTCTGTATGGAATTTCTAAATCTAATAAGAAAATTTAATGCAGAAATTGGTAGTTTCATAAGTTTCCTTTCTTTTGTTCCTCACATTTTTTCTTTTTCTTATTTTTCCTGTGATTTACATTGCGCATTTTCAAAAGCACAGCATACATGTGACCCATTCCTAATAATTAATTTTGATTAAGAATTAATACCAGCTGAATGAACAATAGATCAAGGAACTAAAAAAAAATAGTTAAAAACTATATCTATTTTTGGAAGAGTGTAAATCTAACTTTGCGACTATTATGTATTTCAATATATTTTCAAAGTGATTATCTTCTATAAATCGGACGACTTTTTTGAACTGAATATCATGCGGATTTTAATTATTTTATGGGTATGGGAGTTTCAACTTCCAAAGATATAATGATATTTCTGTTTTATTATGCTACACTAGCCGTGCTCGCCATTTCGTGCGCTAGATTACTGAAAAAGGTATATACGTCCTGGTGGAAAATTTCATTGCGCGATTTAAAATACACGTAGTGCCATCTATTGATATACATAGGCAAATTATATATTAGTGTAATTATTACGTCTTCCAGAGTAGCTGGTACTGGTCTTTTTACCTGACTGCAATATGCAAAGCTTATGTATAGTATTTATCAACCTCTGTATGTATGAAAGCGAGTTTATGCAGATGTTACATTAGAGCGGAATTTTGATAAAAAGGTCATTGGTTGCTATCAAATTAATGGCCTGGATAACCTATGTTTAAAAAAAAATGATTTGTTGTATATATATATATATATATATATATATATATATATACATAGGATATTTAATAAAAATGTGTAAAAAATCGCCGAACAATATTTTTGAAACTTTAATTTGGATTAGTCGGTGATATTCTGATTAAAAATATACTATTCAACCTTAGTTACCATTCCTCAATATCTAAAAATAACACAATTGTAAAAAGAACATTTGAAGTACAAACATTTTGCTTACAAAAAAGTATAGGAAAGAAAATAATCTTTCAGCTTATACGCCCACAATACCTGTGGACTTTATAACTTACGAGTATTGAATATATTTGGCGTTAATTTTGTAGAAATTAATTATTCACAATTAAATGAACCTACATGATGTAGTATTATTCATACTTTATTTAAATTCTTTACCACGAACTAGGTCTTTACTGTCTCGACCTTTAATCTTTACTAATTGCAATACAATGAAACCAGAGCCCAAAAGATATTGCAATACAATGAAACCTAGGTCGTGGTAAAGAATTTAAATAAAGTAGAAGTGATACTACATCACGTAGTTTTATTTAATTGTGAACTTACAAGTAGTTCGTTTTTTAATCAAAATTTCGCTAGTCAAATAATAATTATGAGTTTTCGTGCTCAGAACTTAGATGCAAAATATTTGTCCTCCGTATACTGGTTCTAATCACTATATATTTCCTAATAATATTGTTTGAACAATTTAAACAAAATAGATAACCACAAACGCCTTTTCGATTGGCGTTTGCCATCGATGTTTATCCTTTGTTTCTGTTCACTACTTATTTTATTCAAAAGGTTTTTGATCACTTTCAACTGTGCAAACAAATTATTAATCGACATTTTTGTCCCCTTAGTGAGGTATTCAGAAACCAAAATTTTTAACAGCATATTTATGTTTCACCACCAAAAAAGGTAGCACGTAAACTTTCCTTCTCAAAATACGACCCAAGCTGTATTTTTTATAAGTTATTTCACGCCCCAAGGCCTCTTTAGGATCTTAAGGATCGCAGACTTGTAGGGTATCCAAAAATGTAACTCCAATTTGTAAGGTCTATGTAAATATTTATAACATGGTTCCGTTTAAATTATATAAAAACTTTTCGAAACATTTACTTCTTGTAAGGACCTTCTTTGAAACTTTGGATATAATAATAGGAACTTGTAAAATCTACAAGTCATTCGCTAAAGCAGAACTGCTTAAACATTTTGATTAGTCACTAAGTTAGTAAGTCACTCACGTACTTAGGTCAACATATATTTTGAAATTTATATATCCAATAGAAAATTAACAAAAAATTTGTACCAAAACAATTGAAGGTATGTTAGTAATTAGAATTGTTCTATAGCTCATTTTATTTCTTTTCAACAAACAGTACTCGGGTCGGAGAGAGAGGGAAAGATAGTGTGATTTTGATGCGACAATATATTTGTCATGTATAAATTCAGTTCCACTTATATCTTAATATGAGGTTTAATGTAGTATTACTGATTAGTTCAAAAAATTGTAACAAAGAGCTACTTTCGTCAAGCGGAATATTGGATGCTAGAAGTCGCTGTGGAAATAGATGTGGACAGGTCAAATGCTGCAGAGAAAACAGATGGACTCAATATACTATTATTTGATGCCCAAACATGCATCAAAAGTTACTACTTACTACTACTTAGTATGATCAGCAATAAATAAAATATCTAATAAAAATTGAGGGCAGCTTTTACCTAATAATGGGATCATTTGTAATGCAATAATAAGAATAACTGGTAAGCTTTCCCTTAATTGCCCCTTAACAATATCTCATATTAAATTTTAATTTTCAAGAGCCACTGGAAATTCTATACAGATATTAGTTGTTATAATATAACATTGAATCTGTGGCAACAAATTGATTGACAGCTATGAGTACACTCTTCCAGCACTCACTGTGCATGCACATGGTACACCAGATGGATCATTCTCATATTTTCAGTAAGTTCACAAGTTTTACCATACGTGTTGCGTAATGGACAATTAGGTATATAGTTTATTTCAACATTTACGTATATTTTATTAAAAACTTGTTCTTCACAGTTTGTTGCAAGTATGACTTGAACAAAACCAGTACAGATCGCAGATACCAGGTTACCTTTTACGAGGAAAGGTGAAAAGCATATTTAGGGGTTCGAAGAATATAATTAATCGATCGATTGCTGTTTTTAATACAAATTTGAGTTATCGATCAGCTCCAAGCGAAATAATACATAAGACTCGATCCAACCCTTTCAGACCAGGAATTCAGCATACTGTACGTAATGTTTTCAGGCATTTCGTACTAACTTGAATTGTGACGCGAATGGATGCTTTATATATATTTTTTAACTTAATTATTGTGAATGGATGATTATTATAATAAATGTTTTATGAAACTTTGCAAAGGTTTTCTGTGAGCCAATATATAACGTTATGAAAACGACGTTATCGGAAATAATTCAGGACTTATTTGAAGTGCTGAAGAAATGTTTGGTGAAAATGGTTCGATAGGAATGACTAGGGATCTTCATATAAAAAAAAACCTGTCAAGCATGAGGAGAATTCGCACTGTGAGCGTTTCGTAGGTATTTAGGCACTTATAAACATTTAAGGGTGCATAGTATTCCTATTAAACTTTTTACAAATATTTATCACATTGTAAAAAATTAATACTTGTCAATACTACTACTATATCTTTAACAGGGGTCAAAACAACCTAATTATAAAAATATATAATTCCATATAATGCTTCAAATCATTGATTTTTGTATTTTTTCCATTACTCATGCCATAAGACCTCCAATTTTGCCGAATTTGGTCGGCCGAAAATACCCTATAGGTTTTTATGATCAGTCAGTAAGACTATTGTATAATTAAAAAAACGACCAAGAGCGAGTCGGACTTGCGCACGAAGGGTTCCTTGATAGCATCAAATAATATGAAATTAATAAGTATGTGTTTCTCAAAAATATTGGGGAAAACAAAATTATTGCTGATGTCAGTACTGAAAATATCCCATTTCTCGAAAACCACACAGCATATTTTATTCAAACAAATTTTCGTCGAAAATTTATTTTAAGTTCTACTCCCTTAATTTTTTTAGAGTTTTACACACGTTAGTTGAAAAGTTAGAGGGGGTGGGACGTTTTTTAAAACTTTCGCAGCGCATATTTCACTAATTATAGATTTAAATAAAAAATATATTTTGGAGCTTCTATATCATTTTAAAGGCCTATCTAATGATACCCCATACGCCTATGTGCACTGGATTTTTTTTCCATCTCTGAGTTACATGTATGGAGTGCCCCCCTAATATTATCTTATTCATAATGCCACCATTTCATTGTATAGTGGTTCGTAGAAGACACCCACCGTCCACTTTAATATATGTAGTGCTAATAGTCTCCGAATAAAATGACTCCGACATACGGACAGACAGACGGACAGAGGGATCGGATGAAATTAACAGGGTTCCGTTTCTGCCATTTGGCTACGTAATCCTAAAAACTCTTTAAAGGGCAATATCGACTTGATATTTTTAGCTGATTCCGAGAAAAATGGTTTTGACAAAAAGACGAACGGACGAACGGATGGACAACCAAGTGATCCTATAGGGGTTCCGTTTTTTTCACTTTGAGTATGGAAACCCTAAAATAAGTTTATTGGGACACGGGAAAAACTGACTTCTTATTACTTCATCATATACCTTTTGTCCGTCTGTCCTGTCTGTCCGTAAGTCAGAGCACCGTAACTCTTTCAGTTTAAGAACGACTATAGGAAAACTTACTTGAATTACGTGAACAAAGAGAAAAATAATCTTGAGATCGGAGCGTTTTATTTTCGCTGAACCCAATTAGTGAAGTGTCATCGAAGACGTCTTTTAAAATGCTATCGAAAATATTTAATAACATTTTCTGATAGGACATCTCCTTCGCGAGACACTAGTTTTCAAATTGTATTTATCCTCGCCAATTTAATTTTAAAACAAATATGTCGAAAGTCTTGCAAAATTAGTATAACGACATTTAGCAAGTATTTCGGTAAACGTATTTATTAATTTTTTTCTTAGAAACGTTGCATTTACAAGAAGGTCAGAATCATTATATACGAGAGTAATTACAAATACAATAGTGATTATAAATAACTAGCCTGCCGCCCGGTTTCAAATGGATGGACAAAGATTTGCTTAGACACATTATTAAAAAAACGTCATAAACTATGAATATTTATCATTAGTTAAAGGTCTTGCTGCTGTTCCATAAGTTGCGTCCTATGGAATTTAATCGAAAAAGTCTCTGATAATCAAGGGTTCTGCTACTGCATCATAGATGGTGTTCCATGAAAATGGTTTTGTTACTGAACCTTAGATGGCTCCCCATAGAATTGTATTTGCAGCTGCACTATAGATAGCGCGCTATGGAATATAATAAAAAATGTGTATATCATTTAAAAATATCAGCATCAATATCATCAGTAGCTCGACAGTCCTCGGTGGATCCTGGCTTTCTTAAGCAGACTATTCCAAGCCCTCCTTCTGGGTGCCCCGATTTTCCAGTTTGTTATTGAGAGCATCGAAAACACTTTATAGGCAGTCCGTCCATCTTAATTTGGGCCTTCCTCTTCCTCTTAAGCCAGTTGGTTTGGCCAGAAAACATTGTTTTATCTTTCTTCATTCTAATTACAAGGCCGACGCACTTAATACGTTGAATTTTTATAAATTTTATTATATCTGGTTTTTTAAATAAGCGATAAAGTTCGGCATTAGTTCGCCTTCTCCAAAACTCAGAGGATTTTTCGTTCGAAAATTGCAAGAGTTTTTTCACCAGTTTGGGACAATTTCCACGTTTCAGATGCAAATATAAGTACTGATCTGATTGAGCTTTTATATAACAGTAGTTTAGAGTCTTTCGCTGCAATTGTTCGTCTCCTCATTTCTGGAGCCAAAACGTTGCCAGTGTTGATTGTATATCCAAGGTAGATGAAGGAATTCACCCTTTCAAATTTGTAATCACCGATTTTAAAATGCGTGGAGGGAACAGAGTTGGCCACAAATTACAAGTATTTGGTTTTGGTCTGGTTTATTGAGAGGTACATTTTTTGGTCTCTCATTTGAAAATATATCAGGTATTAATCAAAGAGTAAAATAATTAAATAGTTCCATACCGGAAGATTTCTAGATTCTCACCTTATTTGAATGCATATCTAACCAGCATCAGGGGTATACAGTATAAGCTACGCAACGCGTATGTGTAGGTACCACAGTCTCAAAAGGGTGTGTAGACATACTTCACAGAATCCAATGCCAACATCATCATAACTTCGAAATTGCTTGTGATATCACTGTAAAATAAAGGCTAGTGCTAAGCAGTAAAGGTTCAGTGTTACTACTCATACCCTATATTGGTTCCATTGTTACTCTTCATAACCTATATGGGTTTCATTGTTACTCCGTATAACCTATATTGATTCTATTTTTGCCCTTCATAACCTATAATGGAACCAATTGTTACTCTTCATAACCTATATTGGTTTTTGTGTTACTACCCATACCTGTGATAAAGCTCATGCGTATTATTTCGCTTACTTAAAAACATCGTCTTAACTTTTGAACTTTTCGTTAGGAAACTAGGGTATGCAAAAATTTGATCCATGTAAGTTGAGTACTATTTCATTAGCATTAAGAAAGCTTTTCACAATAAACTCTAAAAACTTGAGTTGAAGAATTATGTTTTTATCTACAGATTAAAACGTTTATCATAGATTTTACGCAGTACATGCACATATGCTGCCGCAGACTTTATTTTAGACCTCCTTGTAAAGAACAAGGTTGTCATGTATTGTTTCCATGTGTGTCTTAAGGTTTAAGTGGCGCACGTCAAGATATATCTCCGACGAATGCTATTATTTCGATTACAACGACATTCATCGTCACTGGTCAAATAATTTTCATAAAATGTTCATAAATTATATATTAATAACTTTCCAGTAAATTACATTAAATCATATTAAATTATGAAAATTAAAATATATTTTGTTAAATAATTATAGAAAAAGATGCGTACATACAGACTTATTGACCCGCTGGGTAATGGTTAACTAGCATTAAAAAAATAGAGTGATCCAGCAACCAAGATATTTGTCTTAAGCCTGTAAAAGATATATTAGGTAATATATGTTCATAATGAGTAGTTATATTAATATTTATATAAATGTTTAATGTATATACTTTTTATCATTAAATATTTAATCTTTTATATGCATGTGAGTGCACACTTAACACTGCTAGTGCTATTTCTGCTCGTATTTAACATGTTATTTTTTTTTAAATCGCTTTAATAATAGTATAATATTAACTAATAATATAATATAATATTAATTAAGTATCATAATTTCATTACGATAATTCGATAAATTAAAGTGCTCACAGATTAATAGACACAGAGAATTAGATAAATTGTGACCTGTTTTGTCCTGGGTCGGTAAGGAAAAGGGTCATTTTTAATGTAAATAATTATAATTATAAAAGGTATGTCTATTAAAGAATGAGATGAAAACTATAGCCAAGGTATAACTTTCATATTTGATACTCAACTTTCACTCACTTGTGAAGAAACTTGAACTTGCATCTTCCGATATGATCCTTATATCAAAATACAGTCAATGTATTGGGTAACACCAGCATAATCAAGAAAGAAAAAGTTTCTTAAATCTATAATAATGAGAGCCATAATCATTACACTTCTCAGTATCAAGGATCTACTTTTTGGAAATGGTTTCAGTGCACACAATGGTGTTATATGCACACAGCGGTAGTCAATACTGAAAGCCATAATAATTACACTTCTCAGTATTAAGGATCTAATTTTTGTGAATGGTTCCAGTGCACACGATGGTGTTATATGCACACAACGGTAGTCAATACTGAAAACCATAATAATTACACTTCTCGGTATCAAGGATCTAATTGTTGTGACTGGTTCCAGTGCACACAATGGTGTTATATGCACACAACGCAGTATTGACTAATACTGAAAGCCATAATAATTACACTTCTCAGTATCAAGGATCTAATTTTTGTGAATGGTTCCAGTGCACACACCGGTTAACCAGCATTATAGTTTTGATAAATTTGGGAGACAAATTCAGAAAAAAAACGTCCGCAACTCTGGAAAAATAGTTTTATTCATCACCAGAACAATATTCAGGTATTGCTCATACAATGTTTTTGGTAAAGCAGTTTGTGACCAATAAGGACACTACTACATTTGGATATCCTGCATATTCACCAGATTTAGTACTCTGTGATTTTTCTCTTTTCCTCAAAGTTACATCAGTGCTTAAAGGAACACGAATAAGGTCACTTGACGCTATAAAGAAAAAAACGGTGGATGTGTTGAACTCAAAGAACAGACCAAAAAAATACTGCACCAATGCATCAGCGCAAATGGAGAGTTCATTGAAAGGTACATTTTGAATACATATAGATAAATAGTTATTCAACCAATCTCTTTATTTAATAGGCCCGCTTGTCAAACTCATGGAAATTAAAAAAAAACTTTATAAAAGTTTACATTGGAGATAAATATAAATCCATAAATAAAATATTTGAATAACCAATCAAAGTATTATTAAACGATGAACCTACTATTTTTGGCAGAGAGTAATCATAAAAAGTCTTCTATACAATTTTTTTCTAGATCTTGGAGTCAATTTTTCTTTGTAAATAGCCTAAATATAGTAAATAGCTTAAAATATTTTCAAAGAAGTAATAAAGTCTATTAATAACTAAAATTTTGAGTATGTTTAAAAAATAATTAATTACGTATGCAGAAATTGGAAGAAACTCGGAAAATACTTAAAAAACGTTCAATATACCAGATATGATAAGAATAAGAACGTATGGTTACGTGTTTGTAAACATCAGTGCTATATTTTTGTTTTTAAGCCATGGATAAAACACAGTTTTCAGCTATTAATTAATTAAATATGAAAAGAGGAAACGAGAGAAATGGAGAGGTTACTTAAAGTTGGCAACATGGTTAATGACAGAATTTAACTCTCAAACAGAAATTAAAATTTCCAGCTAAATTTGATAATGTCAATTAACAGAGGGAATTTAATAGAGAGCCACTTTACTTGATTCTGATACATCTTACTCGATTTCTTGAGACATATTCTTCTTCTTCTCAGTCGTGTCGTTCTTGACAGAGAGGTCGTGGTTACGATGAGGCTACATTATCATTGGTGACTCTCCTCACAATTTCTTGCCATCTTAACCTATTGGCCGACATCCTCGTGCATTTATGTAGAGGGTTTCCAACTGCTGATTTTATTTGATCAGCGCATTGCATGGATGATTTGCCACGCGAGTTGTTTCCTTCCACCCTTTCCTGGATCGCCAAACACTCTATGGAATCATTGTTTTGCCTCGAGACATGGCCAAAGAACTTCAAAATTTGAGACTGCACTAGGGTTGATAAACGCTGCGTGATACCGAGTACTTTAAGTATGGAGGTGTTTGTATGAAATTCTATCCATGATACTGCCAGCGTTTTTCTCCAGCATCACTTCTCTAGGGCATCTATTTTCTGCTTTTCCAGCTCTCGCAATGTCTACGTTTCGGATGCGTATAAAAATATGGAGAAAACTAGTGTTCTTACGAGCCTGGTCTTAGTGGCTTTAGTTAAGTTGTGATTTCTCCATAATTTCTTCAGCTTATCGATAGTAGTTCTAGCTATCGCCATTCGCCTCTTTAATTTATCTAGGCAGACCCATTGTTTGAGATTAAAGTACCAAAGTATATGTACTTAAGTCATATGAGGGCTTTTAAATGTACTCGCCGGTTATGAAAGTATGTTACATCAAAGAAAATGTACTGTATTTTTATTTTATGAAGATATTAAAACGTAGCTCCATTAAACGTATACCATTAATATTAGTATTAAAACATAACTCCGATATGCTAAGAGAAACGGGTTAAATACTTTAATTACGTATGCTAGCACCAATGGTTTAACATCAGGAAACAGCGAAGTTTAATTGCTTAAACTGAAACTGAATACCAGAAAAGTTATGCTAAGATGCTAGTGGCATATACAATAGGCTATTCAGTGTAAGTTGATATCAGAAAAATCGATTGTGAATGCAGAGATTTTCTGCCAACAATTAGATCATCTAACTAACTAAATAATCAATAACATCTAGGTTATTTTCTCCGTATTATTTCTAGAGTGCACACCGCAAAATTACAGCAGTCGAATTCGATTCTGCCAATTCTTATTTACCTTATTCATCCGATAATGTGCCATTTGATTTTTACTTGTTTAGAGCTATAAGCATTTACTGATAGAAATAAAAATCCGTCAGTGTGGAAGAAGTTCAATTTCTTTTGATCTAAGTCAATTCTTTCAATAAATATTGGATTTATGCAACTTCTTTAACAATTTTTCTAAAACTCTAAAAATTGCAAATTTATAATTTTGTATTTTGCTTCCAAAAATACAAAATTATAAATTTGCCAATTAAACAATTTCTGCAAATAAATTAAACAATTTTCTGCAAATATTATGAGTATGGTATAATCACCTTTATACAAATTGAGTATAATACAGTACGCATTTTGAAATATGCTCTAATATTAAAATTAGGTAACATTTTAAATATTTTATAACTCTAGAGTAATAATAATATGTACGTAATTATGTATATAAATATCTACGCAGTTGTTGGTTCATAAATGTATTAAACATTTCATAACAAATGGTTCAATCAGATTTAAAACTTAATAAGGAAATAGCCACTATGACAAAATAATCATTATCACTATGTACGCTTATATAACGGAAAGTTATAATTATGAAATGTGACGATTACAGCTATTGAAATATTTGTTACAAAGTTGTTATATATATATATATATATATATATATATATATATATATATATATATATATATATATATGTATAAATATATATTTTTTTTATACTCAATAGTAATAAACATATTTTGTTTGTAGAATTATATAATATAGCAAAAAGCGAATAGATATTCAGGTCATAATATAATTAATATAAATCGAAATTAACAGAACTCTAATGAACGATCGATCAAGAGTTATCAAGCGACTAATATTTCTGAAATTGGTAAAGCTTGTGTCTTCTCTCTAACCAAATAATTCTTTATTACAAATGTTTATATTATGTAACCAAGGTATACTTATTTCTACTTTTGAAGCAGATTAATTTCTGGTGATAAATTCTAGAAAGTGGATAGTACTAGTTTTAATTTAATTGTTTTATCATATTCTCACTTTATTCTATGAATATGAAAACACAATTTTACAATATTAATCAATATGTTAAACAGGTACTAAGAAAATGTATACTTTACACTTTTTACATTTGTTCAGATTACGTTTTTGATTTAGAAGGAATGGTTATTTCTTTCATTAGTTATTTCTTTCATTAGTACTCTAGTTGTACAGTTATCATGTCAATAATATAATCATTCCATGTAATATTATCATAGCAGCAGTATTATATAGAAATAACTGTCGGAAATGTGTAAACTCCGCAGTGTTTACATTTACACCTGAATGCAAGGTAGATTGGAATCTTTTGTCTTTATTTGTGTGTATATATATATATATATATATATATATATATATGTATATATATATATATATATATATATATATATTTTTATAAACATATATTTAGGAGGCTCTATGGTTTCTTTAGTTAACATATTTTGTAGTATCATAGTACTTTTTAGAAATATGAGAGAACATCGATAAAACAACTTGATTTATAAGACAATTTCTGAAAGCGTACTGAAGACGTTTTTCTGATATCAGGGTATGGTTTCTTTTAATCTTTTACGTGTGGCAAATTTCGCAAAATCATTGTTTTGTATCAATAAAGTTGCATAGAAAATATTTTGACAGTGTGTTTTAAAGCTATTGTAAAAATAATAATTACACGATAACCCGACCGCAAAGTGTTAAATGTAACGAAAGTGTTGATAACTTACATATGTAGGTGTGTCAATTTTGACATAAATAAATTTCAACATGCTGCGTGCGCACGCATACGAAATGAGGTTTCTTATTTTGTTTTTATGCAACAAAGCAAATTACTCGTAACGTTGCGTGGAAGAGTTCGCGGTTTTGAAAAAGAAAAGGGGGTTGCTTAAATGCTTCGAATCATTGGCGTATATGAAGAAAGCGAGTGGAAGATCAAAAAAATATTCAGGACTATAAGGTGTCTCAGTGGGAAATTTAAACTTTAAATAGAAATAAAAAAAAACAATTATTGTATTTATAATAGTTTAATTAGAGTAAACTAAAGTACATTTATGCGGATTTTATGTACGGAATATTACACCATCAAGATGTCTTCCATCACGGCGAACGCACTCCTCAAAACGTAAGGGCGAATTTGCAATGACGCGCCGCAGAACGTCGACTGAGATGACTCTCACTTCTTCCGCTATTTTAGCCTTCAGCTGCTCCAAATTCATAAGAGGGATATCAAAAACCCTTGCTTTAAGATAACTCCATAGAGAACAATCAGCTAGGGTTAAGTCGGACGATCTGGGTGGCCAAATTATGTATCTAAATCGGCTTATGACTTTTCCCAGAAATAGCGCTTTAATTGTGTCCATGAAGACCCTAGCTGTGTGGGAAGTGGCCCCATCCTGCTGAAACCACATATCTGAATCCATCTGAAAAAAAATGTAGAATTAGCCTGTCCGTAAATTGAAGTTATTTACGAAAAAATGGTTCAAGAATAAATAAATAATAAAAGTAATAGAACACAAAAATATTATTTTTGAAATTTTTGTCAGTTTATCTGTTTGCTTATCTCTTTTTTTAACACATAACGCGTATATACTACTGAGTAAATTCAGATGGAATTTGACTTGAAGTAATATTTAATTTTCATTTCACCGGGAATGGTTAGTTCAGTCAGAAGATACGCGATTTTCATATTTTCAAAAATTACCTTGCCTCGCATTAATATAACAACAAACAAGTGTTTAGCTATTCAACGCGAAGTCATTACACAAATATCAAGTATATCTGTGTACATAAATAAATGGCGCCATGTGTAGTTCAAGTCGCACAATGAAATTTTCAGTCTGGATATTCTTTAGCGAAATGCAGGATATTCTTTAGCGATTAATGTGGGAAGTGTAAGAGTTTAAGTAAACAATTTGTATGCGGGTAGACGCATGAGGGCAGATGACGATATTGGTTATCTTCCGCACATAACAATTTTCAATATTGCATGTTATAAGGTTACTTCGTCTTCTCAATATGTTTAACTTTTGAATCTGTTATAAATATCAAAATTCAATTACTTTAGTGGGTTTATTGATTGAACACAAATTTTTTTTATTATAACGTTTATTATTGATATTATATAGCATGTACACATATATTGTCACCGATTTTATTGCGGAACTTTTTGAGAAGAACAGTTTTTGATGCCCTTTATTTCCATCATCTAACGATTTGAACAGCAAACGCCAAGACGAGTTCCGTCGAGAACTTTTTTTGTGTGACTACATTTACATTGATCGTCACAGGTCGGATAATTTTACCAAAATATTTATAAGCTTGGTAAAGTTATGCTTGAACCAATCTATCCACTAATGAACACTGGAACAATATCCGTTTAATAGTTACCCAGAAAATTGCATACATATGGACGGGCGCGGTGGGGTATTATACTTTATAAAATGTATTAATATACAATACATAGAATTATTATAATTTATAATAATAGAATTTCGTTACAATTGATTTACCATGCCTAGAGATATTCCAAGGAATATTGGGGTTTTTATCAACAGGGATGAAAAGGTGTGGTATAGTAGCGATTAAGAGCGATGACGTTTAGTTTCTGGTTCAGATAAAAGGCAGCAACTTGAACAGCACGAGCCTTGCTGGCGTAAATGCGACTCTATCTACGATCCATCGGCTATGATGAGAACCATGTTCAAGAATGGCGTGTTAAAATGGTTGCTGACCTCAAGGATAAAGATGCTGTTACAATTTTGGAAACGTTGATTGATCAGGAAGTAATGGATATAATAGTTCAGTATTTCAAAATGCATGTAGCACAAAAAATAAGCACGATTTAAGCATATATGTTGAAGAGCTCATAGTCATTCTTGAGCGTATTTATCTAGCTATCATACCTTGCTTAGAGAATTCCTTTATTGGTTCTTAGATGGGCATTGTACCGTGCTTCTTATTATAAAAGCTATGACCGGAAATATATTTTTATAAATTAATAAGTTTCTATATTTCTGCGACAATGCTGTTAAACCACCGATGAAATATTTAAGGTATGATCTCTTCTAGATATTTTTATAAAGAAGTTTTTACAATGGACCGTCTTTCATACTCATTTGTCAATAGAGGAATCTATAGTGAAGTATTTTAGACATCATCCAGCGATAAAAATTAGCCGCGGTAAGCCGGTGCGCTTCGGGCATAAACATTGGATGCTTGCTAGTGCTGACGGCTACTGCAATGCCATAGCTGAACAATTGACAGTATCACCAGTCAGCCATTAGGTACAAGGGTTGTAAATATCTTGCTGGCAAAACTAGGCACAGATCCTAAAGACCACGTTGTGTCCTTTGATATTTTTTACGAGCTTCACCCCATTGCGGGATTTGCGAGAATCTGGTTGCCATATCAGCAAATGTCTTTTAATATCCGACAAAGAAATGAAGAAAAAGAATCGTTCTAACTTGGCTACTCGCTCGATAAGGTCAATCAAATATTGTTTGTTTGCTGGCTAGACAATAGCGTTTTTACAATGGGGACCGTATGACCTTCCATTAGATAAAGTGAAACAACGGATTTCAGTGGAAAAGAAGAAAACAGATATTGATGTAGGCTAGTATTTTTAACTTATACAAAAGGGATGGGTAGAGTTGACCAAGCTCATCACTTTATTTTTTTGTAGTACTTCTGTTATGGCAAAAATGGTGGCAGGTGCTGTTTTCGTATACACGTACTTTATAATGCCGTAAATATGGATCAACTGCAGTTTCGACGCAGCATCGCACGTCATTACTTTACAAAATGTTGAACGAAGTTCACGTCCATCAGCCATTCTGATGCCGATTAATATAATGGCGTAGGTCACATTCCACAAAAGCTTGTGAAACAACTGCTATGCACTGTTTGTCACAGTAAGGCACATTGCCAGTGGAAAAAAGTGCATAAAATACTGTGTATTGTAAAGCCATGTTTTTGAAATTTTTTGTACAGAATGAGTCCAATATCTCCATTTGAGTATTTATAACATTTTTTAACTTTATATTGACTCATATTTTAACTTTATATTACTCTTCCAGTCAACGATAACAATTTGTATTGAAATTTAGTTGGTAGACTATAAGAGATTTTGCAATGAAAATTCTTCATAGCATTAGACAAAAAATTACAAAAGTAAATTAAAAGAGAAAACAAAATATTGACATGATTTGGGATGGGAAAGACAGGAAAGGGCGAGGACACAAAGGAAAAGGTTTTAGGAGATGCAGGACTTTTTCACTCGATCTTTAAAAATATTTAGAGACGTGATTTTCCTGATGTCGGGATTCAGGTGATTCCAAATTTTTGCTGCTTGGACAATGAAGGATTTTTTGTAAGTCGTAGAGGTATGTTTAGGAATAAGTAGGGTGTGTGAACTTTCAGATCGGAGCCCAAGGCCGTGAGCAGACAAATCTTTAAATTTGCCACTAAAATAATTTGGGCTATGAGGATTTTTTAGTATGTTAAAAAGAAGTGTAAGTATGTGAAGTTGGCGTCGATCACGGATTGTCAGCCATTTGAGAAGTGACCTGTATTCAGAAATGTGATCATATTTTTTCCCTTATAATAAAAAAAATATAAACTTCATTTTTAATTTTTTATTTAAACTCCTTACTTTCCCCTTAATAATTCTGTTTATTTCATTTTCCTACGGAAAATTTAGCAATGGGTGTAAATGAGCCAGTATATAAGTAGTGTCAAGTTTTATATGTACCTTGAAAAGAATTGTTAGGAAGAATATGATGGCTGAATAGAGTACTGCTTATTTTCCAACTTGTTATATTATACTTGACCAATATCATAAACTGGAGCCTTTTATCTATTGGGTTAGATGGAGTAATTTTGTCTTAATTATTTTATTTATTTATTTGACACTATACTGTATAGTGCATATGGCTGATTTATTGCTACATGAGCTGTCTCTTCCAGTTAACATAAAAATAAATTTTGAAAAATTGTTTGCATTACAGACTGTAAAAGATGGTACTACATAAAATAATAACAGTACATTTAAGAAGACAAAAAGTTGTAATAAAAATGGGATGAGAGAAAAAAGCACAAGAGTTCAGAAGGATTAGGGTTTATGAGAAGTAGAACTTTTCCACTGAAACATTTATCGAGGGTAATTTTCTGGCCGTGGATTTAATTGATTTCCAAGTTTTTCTGCTTGGATTGCAAAACATTTTCAAGGTTCCGTAGCCAAACCACAAAGCCTTATAGTTTCGCTATGTCTGTTTGTCTGTCTGGCTGTGTCACAGGAGTTTTACTCGCGGAATATTAATATTACGGAGTTGAAATTTGATAGGGCTATATATATTTATAACGTCTACATAATTATGAGATAAAATCTTTAAAAAATGATTTTTTAAGGATTTCCCCTACACAAAATGTGAGGATGTTTTTGGATCCTATTATATAAGATATAGTAGAAGAGGACTTTCATATATTGGGGGTATTACATAATGTACACTTATTCTATATAAACGAAATTTACGAAATTTTAAACTGATAATTTTTTTTCAGAGTTACGTGACCCGCACTTCAGCAACTGCTTTTTTGGAA
The DNA here is from genome assembly GCA_039881145.1 of Druceiella hillmani. Lineage (NCBI taxonomy): Eukaryota > Metazoa > Arthropoda > Insecta > Lepidoptera > Hepialidae > Druceiella > Druceiella hillmani. Next base: position 5,647,041 of record JAYKKI010000089.1, on the reverse strand, counting down.
ATTCTAAAACTTCTCACAATATTAGCATATGCAACAATTTAAAAGGAAAATTATCGCATTTAAATAAGCTCTACTAGTTTACGAGTAACAGTCAACCGACTTAAGCCATGTAGTTGGGTATGTAAAAAGTTAATAGAAACTTTATACGGACCTTTAACCAGCTGAAAAAAATAATTCTGTATTATTGAATATGTATTTATTATGGCTATTAAAATTATACTAGGCAATATATTTGTATATTTTCATGTTAAGAAATAATATTAATATTTGTAATGGGTTAAATAAAAATACGATGTACGTGCGGTTAGTGTGCTCAACTTTATGCGAGTCTGGAAGTATATAAAATCCTCGTGGTGTAAATTATAGTTACAAGTATCTATTTAAAAGTTTTTTCATATGCTTGCGATTTTCAATTGAAAAATCTGATATTTTATGATAGTCTTCTTCAATTTCCTGACTAATTTTCTTATCTTTTTCAATTTGAATAGATGCTTCTATTTACCGTTGAATTAATTTTTAACAGAAGCCAAATATTAGGTGGCAAAGTCTTGAAAGACTTTGTTTTTTGTTACATGACGTTAGATTTCGTTTCACAACATAACATCATCATTAAATATTTCATACAAACAATGCATTGATGTAATGAAAGGAAATAAGACGAAGCCTTCTTATTTCTGGCACGTCGACCTTTTGTCGCCTTTATCCATAATTGTTCGAGTAAAAAGAATCCAACTGATATTTTAGATCTATTATGACTCAGTGAAGACTAAAAAGGCATTTGCTGTTTGTTCTCTTGTGTTTGTTTTTGGCAGATCCAGTGTCTGGTCTACAAAATTCTCGAATTACGTTTAAATATGACAGACACTAGTACAACATTCTCGAATTTCATTTAAATCTGATAGATACTAGTACAGCATTCTAGAATTTCGTTTAAATATGGTAGATACTAGTATAGACTTCTCGAATTTCGTTTAAATCAAACGCAACGTTTCTCATTTTTGAATTATTTAAACTGACATTTTTGAATTATTTTCGATAATAGTACAGAATTCTTTAATTTCGTTTAAATCTTACAGGCACTTACACAGCATTTACGAATTTTGTTTAAATCTTTCAAACACTAGTACAGCTTTCTAGAATTTTGTTTAAATATGATAGATACTAGTACAGAATTGTCGAATTTCGTTTAAATCAAACGCGATGTTTCTGTGGGTTGTTTCTGATGCGAGTGGTTCAAACAAACTACAATTTCTGTTTATTGTAAGAAATTCTAATGATATATGCACTACTATATGAAAAATGTCCCGTTTTCAAATTTTTAGGTCTTTTTGAGGTGGCTGTGCCTTAAAAGAAAAAAAAAACGGAACTCCTATAAAATCACTCACATGTATGTCCATCTGTTCTTCTATCACAACCATTTTTCTTGAAAATCGTTTGACGTAGAAACTGACAAAGTGATTAAGTATGTTAATTTGCATATATATCGATAATCAAAAATATTAATACAAAATTTTTAAGAGGCAAATAAATTAAGCAATTTTTTAAAAATTTTGTGTATCATGTGGAGTGTAAAACTGAGAAAATTTGAAGAATCAAGAAAATGTTCCTCGAAGTTTTATATAAAAACAGCGTTATCAGAAGTTTACGAAAAAACTATAGCAATAACTCTAAAATATCATAGTCCATTATAAGTATAACATATTGTTTCGTCCACGAAAGCTATATTAAGCACTATATCATATATAATAAAAAAATATATGTGAAGAAATCCATATGAAGCAAATTTGTGTATATTAGAAAAAAATTGAGTTTTCTCATAATTTTAACCGTTTTAGATTTTTGTCATAGACTGTAATTTTCACAATTTTTTTATAATATTGAGACAAATGATACTTAAGTTTTTAATCACAATCACTTTTATAGACTTTAGTTAATGCAATGGTAAAAATTTAACGTCAAATTTCTAAGCAGTTTTTTTGTAAGTATTAAGAACACAAGCAAACACACAAATTCTCAACATTTCAACGTTGTATCGAGAGTGTATGACGTCGAAAAGTCACTGAGGGTGTCTGGCTTTCATATCTTTTGTATTTTTTAAAATTTTGGTGCTCTAAGCTGTACAAAGTTATTGAAATTTTGAAAACGGAATACATGGTTTTTTAAAAAAAATTATATTATTCGAATTTGGAATCTAACAACGAACTAATAATAAACACGGTGAGTCGGAATGAAAATTTGCAACATCACAGCTAAAGTTCTATTTAAGAAAATTGCATTTATATACTCAAAGATGTTTTATTTTTCTGTTTTTGTAAATAAAAAATAAATAAATATAGACGAAAATAATACTTAACTTCAATCCCATTTTATATTTCTTTCAGAACAGAAGAACGTTCTCGACGTTATATAAGACCATTGTTATTGTTTGACATTATCAACAGTGCTTTTCATTTTTAGAGTTCTGTACCTTAAGAGGAAAACTGGAATCCTTATAAGATCATTCACATGACTGTCTGTATGTCCATTTCGATCGTTTTTCTCAGAAACAGCTTCACGTAGAAACTTAAAATTTCGCATGATAATAAAACATAATAACTTTCACATACTACAATAGCTTAAAACTCAAAAATATTTCTTGACAAATCTTGGGCAGAGAAAAATTAATTTTTAGTTTTTTTAAATACTACATATAATACAAATGTCCTTTGAAAAGGCTTATCATAAATGTTTTAATTCAAAAATAAAAAAGGTTTTAGGTATTATATCTTTGCAGAAATACTGGAAAATATACAAAATACTTGTCCCCCATCTTATTTCCAAAACTATTCAACCTAAAATGGGATGGGAAAATTATAGTGATAATTGCAGATGTTATAATTATATTTAAGAATATTTCATATGTTTTTAAACCTACGAAAAATATAATAGACAATATTTTTCACTTTTCAAAATCGATTTTCGCAGAAAGCGTGCGACGCGGAAAATTGTAAAGATGGCGTAGTGATATATAGTGATATATAATAACCTACATATTTTACACCTTCTTAAAATATTCATATAACAATTAAAGGAGATATAAATAAAAGTCTTAAAATTTGTTTTTCTTATTTTACTTATCTTGCGGAGTATGATTTGAGTAGGTTTGTTATGAGAAATACAAAAATAATTTTTTCCCAATTTTTACTCTCATATTTTAATAGATGTTTTAAAATATAGTGTTCCACCTACTTATTTCCGAAACTACTGAGCCAAAAACTATAAAAAACCAAAATAGGTAAACTCTGACTAGAAAATTACAGGAAATTTATAGCTATTGTCCCAGATCTTATAATTGTTTAAATATGCACTATGTTCTTCATCTGTGATAGCTATAGCTGTAGTATATAATACGTTGCAATATATTTACGTTGTGAAAAATTAAAATTTCTAAATAGTTTAATAGAAATGCTATTTAAGTTTAATAGAAATGCTATTTAACTTAAAATGTTTATAAGTGAATGCATATTTACAGTGAATTCTCATAGAGCGATTGTTACTCATGTTTGATAGTTTTTTTTTGTTTTCACAATCATGTATTTTTTAAATAAAATACTATTTTAAATAAATTACATTATTTTAATGACCTCATGTAGTGAGAAATTACGAAGTTGACCTTAAATGAACGATGTTTGTTTAATGGAAATGCTACGTGCCTTGAAATGTTTATAAGTGTAACTTTGAATATTGATAGTGAATTCTCGTAGAGCGATTGCTACTCGTATTTGTCAGTTTTTTTGTTTCCACAAGCGAGTATCCTTTAAACAAAATTCAATTTTTTCCACATTCTTTCTGGTAATTTCATTATTTTAATGACCTCGTGTAGTGAGAAATTACGGATTTGACCTTAAATGGATACTGTTTGTCAATTAATATGTGGGTCCATTGAAATTGTTACGTTAATTAGATTTCAAGGTCGAAGCAAGCATGTCCTAATTAATTTGCTCTGGTTCAGTTTTATGTGGGTTACTTGTTATCTTGCTGTCTGGCATGTGTCTGACATGTCACATCACAGCATTTATATGAATTGGAAACTCCACTAATTGATACGATAATTTCTGTGGTAAAAAAAAACAAAAAAGCTCTTTTTATTAATTATAATAAATATAAAGTAGACAGCTCTGAAATTTTCCAAGTGGGATATTTTCTTTTGCCGATGAAATAAATCTGTCTCGTGAATAATGGTTACTAAGGTTGGAATTAAATATTTATTAAGAAAGGACCATCGTTAATATCCAGCAATTAATATCCGGTAATTAATACAATTAATAACAATTTAAAGTATAAATTTGCATCTGGAAAGCGAGTATTATAATTCTCCCAGGAGAATTCTATAACCTACTGTATAACTTTCCTGACACTTGTAAAAAAAGTTTTGTCTTCGCGTTGTTTAGACTCTATGCTCACTTTAAAACGAAATGAAAGCGTTTTTTGAGCAGAATGTGTGGGTCTCTTCGCAAGGGAAAAAAAATTATTAAATTGAGCGAGTAGAACTCGCGCTATGAGATTTCCATACATCTTATACTTAATTTTATTCCAAAGGAGAATGTTTGTAAACAAAGCGAAATAACAGTTCAGGTATAGTAAACCTTTTTCTTGTATTAAAGTTAATAATATGATATGTATTTATTTGATATTTATTATTAAAATATTTAATTTTTAATGGCATTAATATTAATGCTGTAAAAATAATAAAACTAATTAAATTTATTATGTAAAAATTAATTTTTTAATGGCATACATATTTATGCTGTAAAAATAATTTTTAATTCATTTTATTGAAAATTACTAATAGACACATTTAAGTTGTATAATATAATGCTAAAGTGCATATAAATAATGTTGACATTACGATTAAAGTTTTTTTTCAAATATTATTTTTGTTAAATAAATATATCTGGTAATAAAAATTATCATCGAAAATGTAGAGTAAAATAAGAGCAAAATACTATAATAAAAAATACTGTTATTTTCTATGTACAAATAGTTTTTACATTGCAAAATAATGCTTACACTCATTTAAAAATAAAGAGTTACAACGTTTTTTTAATACCCTTACTCCAAGTACCCTGTATACTTATATTTGATATATAGCGTCAATGTTCTGTCTTGTTTACTTTATTTCGATATATAGCGTGAATATTCTGTATCTAAGCTCCATGGCAGATACTCGTATATCTTGTGTGTCAAATTAAAACTGATTGATTGCAGATATTTTACTTCAATATGTTATAAAATAAATGATGTCTAATATAAAGCGCATATGGATAGAGACTTTGTACGTGCCAGAATATCGAATATTTTTCCAAAATGTTTTATATATCTGCCTTTTGGGCGATTGACAGCTAGGGTTATCCATTTTTCTCGTCTAAGTTTTACATTTCATATTAATAAAATATCCGGGTAGTATATATATATATATATATATATATATATATATATATATATATATATATATATATATAATATATCAGTGTATTCTAGATATTATTTAGAGTAACATTTTAATAAGCTAATTTAGTTACTGCAGTGCATAGTTTAATAATATTATGAAACACAATGAGTTTTGTGAATACTCATTCATAGGTCGAGTATATATTTGTACCAACCAGTATATTTTGTTTTAACTGTCAGATTGGGTTGTCTTTGAATGCAATAGAATATATGTATGCATAAAAATTTAAATATTTTAGGGTATACAATGTTTCCTTGAATTTATTTATAAGCATTATTATCATTTTTAATTACATTAATTGCATAATATATCGACTTTCAAGATTGCATAATACATCGACCGGACTGTATATTGACCGGATCTACCCTATAGGTTTTGATGATCTGTGAATAAGACTATGGTAAAAATAACAAAAAATATACGTTTTAATTCAACATGATATCTCAAGCTAATCACGATAAAAAGGGATTTGATAGAAAAAAAAATAAAAGGGACAACCAACAGAGGCTACAAGGATTTCGTTTATATCATTTTGAGGGAGCCTTGAAAAAGCGTTTAAGGGCGAGAAAAACTCGATAAATCATGTTATCGTAAAGCTTAGTAAATATATATTTTACAAATATACAAAAAAAAAAACAAAGTACAAAAACCCAAAAGCAAAATAATATATATTTTTACGTAATAATTCCTCATAGAATTATAAATTAAGTATTTTGTCCTTTACTTGTATTGTAAGGTCTTTCTTCGTGGCAATTATCAAGATACTGGGTCAACGGAAGTATGCTTAATCATTTTGATAAGGGAGTCACTGTTAAAGTACGTGATATTTGAAAGTCCATATATTTTTATTGTATTGAGTTTGAAAGTGAAATAGGACCATAGGCATGTGGGGTACAGTGCCTTATAAGTTGTTACGCATGATTTGCCTCGAATGTCCGATATACGTATATCACATATTTATGTACATTATATTTATGATTTTAATTTATGATTTTCAAACGAGATCTGTATTATATGATTTATAGCCAGAACACACAAACCAAACGATATCAGTACATAATTTTAGATGTAACGTGCAAACTTCATACCTGTCTCGCGAACTTTGAAATAGCAGAAGAGCAGTAAATCCCCATTGCAAAGTTTTTTATAAGAAACTAAAATTGATTACGTCATTTCAAGTGCCGATTTGTAGAGAAAAGTAAGCTATTTTTGCATATTTTTAGAATGAAATAATGCTGTGCATTGTTTCGTCTATTAGTGCATCCCACACGCATACCCAGAATCACTGTATGTATTATTATAAAGCTCTATCAAGTGTCAGCCCAAATAAATAAACTTTAATGAAATAACTTTTCACAAAGATGGCTAGTTTTCCATTTTATAAATATCTATTATATTTTGTCACTGAATTTAATTCACTGAATTAGTTGTTGTAATAGCCGTTCCTTGTTTGTATTTATTTTATTATTGTGAAAGCGTATTGTTTTCGTGACAGATTGAAATGCTATAATGTATATTGCTCTGTAGACTATATCATTCAGAATAACATAATTCTGAATTCAAAATTAAATAAATTATTCTGAATTCAAAATTATGCTAATTAATATATAAATTATTCTAAATACAAAATTAATATATAAATTATTCTGAATTCAAAATTATATAAATTATTCTGAATTCAAAATTATGAATTCATAATTCTGAATTCAAAATTATGCTCTGTAGACTATATCATTCAGAATAACATAATTCTGAATTCAAATTATATGAATTCAATTTTATTATTGTGAAAGCGTATTTTTGTCGTGACAGATTGAAATGCTATAATGTATAATTGCTCTGTAGACTATATCATTCAGAATAACATAATTCTGAATTCAAAATTATATAAATTCGAATGGGAATGAACTAAATTTGAATTAAATTAAATTTAAAATTACATATTCTTAATAAATACTGGCTGTGCTTAAGATTTCGTTCATGTGTAATTAAAAAAAAAATTTTCTTGTGTGTATGTTACTCCTGGGTAAATATTATTACGATACACTGTACAGTAGCTTTTGTGTAATACCAGCTCAAATTAACATACAAAGAGACAGCCAACAATTCTAAAATAAGTTTTTCTGGCTTCTATTATCTACGTTGATCAATTACATTTTTAAAAATATTTTCCATGTACAGGATTCATTCTGATACAATTTTATTATATGTCTAGATATGGTACGCTATTTTCACATGCGAACAATATTTATGGTGAAAGGGGTTGCATTTTGATTAAAATGTTGTACTGAGGTAGACGATAAATTCGTTTTTTTCTTGCTGAAATTAAAAAAAGAATATTTAGAAAAAGGACATATTTAATATGAAAAAAATCAATTTGAAGAATATTTTTACTATGATGAAAGGATCGTCAAACATTAAATTTATAGCCTCCCTTTACGCAATCATTCTTGCTTATTGAAATTTTTGAATTTTTTTTATTTAAATTTGTTTTTGAATTTTCATATTAAGTATTTAGTGTCACGCAGGATAGCAATTATATAAAAAAAATAATAAGCAGTTAGCCGAAACATAGTGTGTAATTTTCACATTCAGTGTTAGTGTCACTAAGAATGGCAATTATATCAAACAAAATTAATAAGCAATTTGCCGAAACATAGTGTGTAATTTTCACATTCAGTGTTAGTGTCACTAAGAATGGCAATTATATCAAACAAAATTAATAAGCAATTTGCCGAAACATAGTGTGTAATTTTCACATTCAGTGTTAGTGTCACTAAGAATGGCAATTATAACAAACAAAATTAATAAGCAATTTGCCGAAACATAGTGTGTAATTTTCACATTCAGTGTTAGTGTCACTAAGAATGGCAATTATATAAAAAAATTAATAAGCAGTTAGCCGAAACATAGTGTGTAATTTTCACATTCAGTGTTAGTGTCACTAAGAATGGCAATTATATCAAACAAAATTAATAAGCAATTTGCCGAAACATAGTGTGTAATTTTCATATTCGGTGTTAGTGTCACTAAGAATGGCAATTATATCAAACAAAATTAATAAGCAATTTGCCGAAATATAGTGTGTAATTTTCATATTCAGTGTTAGTGTCACTAAGAATGGCAATTATATAAAAAAATTAATAAGCAATTTGCCGAAACATAGTGTGTAATTTTCATATTCAGTGTTAGTGTCACTAAGAATGGCAATTATATCAAACAAAATTAATAAGCAATTTGCCGAAACATAGTGTGTAATTTTCATATTCGGTGTTAGTGTCACTAAGAATGGCAATTATATCAAACAAAATTAATAAGCAATTTGCCGAAATATAGTGTGTAATTTTCATATTCAGTGTTAGTGTCACTAAGAATGGCAATTATATAAAAAAATTAATAAGCAATTTGCCGAAATATAGTGTGTAATTTTCATATTCAGTGTTAGTGTCACTAAGAATGGCAATTATATCAAACAAAATTAATAAGCAATTTGCCGAAACATAGTGTGTAATTTTCATATTCAGTGTTAGTGTCACTAAGAATGGCAATTATATCAAACAAAATTAATAAGCAATTTGCCGAAACATAGTGTGTAATTTTCACATTCAGTGTTAGTGTCACTAAGAATGGTAATTATATAAAAAAATTAATAAGCAGTTAGCCGAAACATAGTGTGTAATTTTCACATTCAGTGTTAGTGTCACTAAGAATGGCAATTATATCAAACAAAATTAATAAGCAGTTTAACGAAACATTATGTGTAATCTTTACAGTCAGTTTTAGTGTCACTAAGAAGGCAATAATATAAAAAAATTAATAAGCAGTTAGCCGAAACATAATGTGTAATTTTCACATTCAGTGTTAGTGTCACTAAGAACGGCAATAATATAAAAAAATTAATAAGCAGTTTAACGAAACATTATGTGTAATCTTTACAGTCAGTTTTAGTGTTACTAAGAATGGCAATAATATAAAAAAATTAATAAGCAGTTAGCCGAAACATAGTGTGTAATTTTCACATTCAGTGTTAGTGTCACTAAGAATGGCAATTATATCAAACAAAATTAATAAGCAATTTGCCGAAACATAGTGTGTAATTTTCATATTCAGTGTTAGTGTCACTAAGAATGGCAATTATATCAAACAAAATTAATAAGCAATTTGCCGAAACATAGTGTGTAATTTTCACATTCAGTATTAGTGTCACTAAGAATGGCAATTATATCAAACAAAATTAATAAGCAATTTGCCGAAACATAGTGTGTAATTTTCATATTCGATGTTAGTGTCACTAAGAATGGCAATTATATCAAACAAAATTAATAAGCAATTTGCCGAAACATAGTGTGTAATTTTCATATTCAGTGTTAGTGTCACTAAGAATGGCAATTATATAAAAAAATTAATAAGCAATTTGCCGAAACATAGTGTGTAATTTTCATATTCAGTGTTAGTGTCACTAAGAATGGCAATTATATCAAACAAAATTAATAAGCAATTTGCCGAAACATAGTGTGTAATTTTCATATTCAGTGTTAGTGTCACTAAGAATGGCAATTATATCAAACAAAATTAATAAGCAATTTGCCGAAACATAGTGTGTAATTTTCATATTCAATGTTAGTGTCACTAAGAATGGCAATTATATCAAACAAAATTAATAAGCAGTTAGCCGAAACATAGTGTGTAATTTTCACATTCAGTGTTAGTGTCACTAAGAATGGCAATTATATAAAAAAATTAATAAGCAGTTAGCCGAAACATAGTGTGTAATTTTCACATTCAGTGTTAGTGTCACTAAGAATAGCAATTATATCAAACAAAATTAATAAGCAGTTTAACGAAACATTATGTGTAATCTTTACAGTCAGTTTTAGTGTCACTAAGAATGGCAATAATATAAAAAAATTAATAAGCAGTTAGCCGAAACATAATGTGTAATTTTCACATTCAGTGTTAGTGTCACTAAGAACGGCAATAATATAAAAAAATTAATAAGCAGTTTAACGAAACATTATGTGTAATCTTTACAGTCAGTTTTAGTGTCACTAAGAATGGCAATAATATAAAAAAATTAATAAGCAGTTAGCCGAAACATTGTGTGTAATTTTCACATTCAGTGTTAGTGTCACTAAGAATGGCAATTATATCAAACAAAATTAATAAGCAATTTGCCGAAACATAGTGTGTAATTTTCATATTCAGTGTTAGTGTCACTAAGAATGGCAATTATATCAAACAAAATTAATAAGCAATTTGCCGAAACATAGTGTGTAATTTTCACATTCAGTATTAGTGTCACTAAGAATGGCAATTATATCAAACAAAATTAATAAGCAATTTGCCGAAACATAGTGTGTAATTTTCATATTCGGTGTTAGTGTCACTAAGAATGGCAATTATATCAAACAAAATTAATAAGCAATCTGCCGAAACATAGTGTGTAATTTTTATATTCAGTGTTAGTGTCACTAAGAATGGCAATTATATAAAAAAATTAATAAGCAATTTGCCGAAACATAGTGTGTAATTTTCATATTCAGTGTTAGTGTCACTAAGAATGGCAATTATATCAAACAAAATTAATAAGCAATTTGCCGAAACATAGTGTGTAATTTTCACATTCAGTGTTAGTGTCACTAAGAATGGTAATTATATAAAAAAATTAATAAGCAGTTAGCCGAAACATAGTGTGTAATTTTCACATTCAGTGTTAGTGTCACTAAGAATGGCAATTATATCAAACAAAATTAATAAGCAGTTTAACGAAACATTATGTGTAATCTTTACAGTCAGTTTTAGTGTCACTAAGAATGGCAATAATATAAAAAAATTAATAAGCAGTTAGCCGAAACATAATGTGTAATTTTCACATTCAGTGTTAGTGTCACTAAGAACGGCAATAATATAAAAAAATTAATAAGCAGTTTAACGAAACATTATGTGTAATCTTTACAGTCAGTTTTAGTGTCACTAAGAATGGCAATAATATAAAAAAATTAATAAGCAGTTAGCCGAAACATAGTGTGTAATTTTCACATTCAGTGTTAGTGTCACTAAGAATGGCAATTATATCAAACAAAATTAATAAGCAATTTGCCGAAACGTAGTGTGTAATTTTCATATTCAGTGTTAGTGTCACTAAGAATGGCAATTATATCAAACAAAATTAATAAGCAATTTGCCGAAACATAGTGTGTAATTTTCACATTCAGTATTAGTGTCACTAAGAATGGCAATTATATCAAACAAAATTAATAAGCAATTTGCCGAAACATAGTGTGTAATTTTCATATTCGGTGTTAGTGGCACTAAGAATGGCAATTATATCAAACAAAATTAATAAGCAATTTGCCGAAACATAGTGTGTAATTTTCATATTCAGTGTTAGTGTCACTAAGAATGGCAATTATATAAAAAAATTAATAAGCAATTTGCCGAAACATAGTGTGTAATTTTCATATTCAGTGTTAGTGTCACTAAGAATGGCAATTATATCAAACAAAATTAAAAAGCAATTTGCCGAAACATAGTGTGTAATTTTCATATTCAGTGTTAGTGTCACTAAGAATGGCAATTATATCAAACAAAATTAATAAGCAATTTGCCGAAACATAGTGTGTAATTTTCATATTCAGTGTTAGTGTCACTAAGAATGGCAATTATATCAAACAAAATTAATAAGCAATTTGCCGAAACATAGTGTGTAATTTTCATATTCAGTGTTAGTGTCACTAAGAATGGCAATTATATAAAAAAATTAATAAGCAGTTAGCCGAAACATAGTGTGTAATTTTCACATTCAGTGTTAGTGTCACTAAGAATGGCAATTATATAAAAAAATTAATAAGCAGTTAGCCGAAACATAGTGTGTAATTTTCACATTCAGTGTTAGTGTCACTAAGAATGGCAATTATATCAAACAAAATTAATAAGCAATTTGCCGAAACATAGTGTGTAATTTTCACATTCAGTGTTAGTGTCACTAAGAATGGCAATAATATTTAAAAAAAACTAATAAGCAGTTTACGGAAACATAATGTGTAATCTTTACAGTCAGTTTTAGTGTCACTAAGAATGGCAATTATATCAAACAAAATTAATAAGCAATTTGCCGAAACATAGTGTGTAATTTTCACATTCAGTGTTAGTGTCACTAAGAATGGCAATTATATAAAAAAATTAATAAGCAGTTAGCCGAAACATAGTGTGTAATTTTCACATTCAGTGTTAGTGTCACTAAGAATGGCAAATATATCAAACAAAATTAATAAGCAATTTGCCGAAACATAGTGTGTAATTTTCACATTCAGTGTTAGTGTCACTAAGAATGGCAAATATATCAAACAAAATTAATAAGCAATTTGCCGAAACATAGTGTGTAATTTTCACATTCAGTGTTAGTGTCACTAAGAATGGCAATTATATAAAAAAATTAATAAGCAGTTAGCCGAAACATAGTGTGTAATTTTCACATTCAGTGTTAGTGTCACTAAGAATGGCAATTATATAAAAAAAATAATAAGCAGTTAGCCGAAACATAGTGTGTAATTTTCACATTCAGTGTTAGTGTCACTAAGAATGGCAATTATATCAAACAAAATTAATAAGCAGTTTAACGAAACATTATGTGTAATCTTTACAGTCAGTTTTAGTGTCACTAAGAATGGCAATAATATAAAAAAATTAATAAGCAGTTAGCCGAAACATAATGTGTAATTTTCACATTCAGTGTTAGTGTCACTAAGAACGGCAATAATATAAAAAAATTAATAAGCAGTTAGCCGAAACATAGTGTGTAATTTTCACATTCAGTGTTAGTGTCACTAAGAATGGCAATTATATCAAACAAAATTAATAAGCAGTTTAACGAAACATTATGTGTAATCTTTACAGTCAGTTTTAGTGTCACTAAGAATGGCAATAATGTAAAAAAATTAATAAGCAGTTAGCCGAAACATAATGTGTAATTTTCACATTCAGTGTTAGTGTCACTAAGAACGGCAATAATATAAAAAAATTAATAAGCAGTTTAACGAAACATTATGTGTAATCTTTACAGTCAGTTTTAGTGTCACTAAGAATGGCAATAATATAAAAAAATTAATAAGCAGTTAGCCGAAACATAGTGTGTAATTTTCACATTCAGTGTTAGTGTCACTAAGAATGGCAATTATATCAAACAAAATTAATAAGCAATTTGCCGAAACATAGTGTGTAATTTTCACATTCAGTGTTATTGTCACTAAGAATGGCAATTATATCAAACAAAATTAATAAGCAATTTGCCGAAAAATAGTGTGTAATTTTCACATTCAGTGTTAGTGTCACTAAGAATGGCAATAATATTTAAAAAAAACTAATAAGCAGTTTACGGAAACATAATGTGTAATCTTTACAGTCAGTTTTAGTGTCACTAAGAATGGCAATTATATAAAAAAATTAATAAGCAGTTAGCCGAAACATAGTGTGTAATTTTCACATTCAGTGTTAGTGTCACTAAGTACGGCAATAATATAAAAAAATTAATAAGCAGTTAGCCGAAACATAGTGTGTAACTTTCACATTCAGTGTTAGTGTCACTAAGAATGGCAATTATATAAAAAAAATTAATAAACAGTTTAGCGAAACATAGTGTGTAATTTTCACATTCAGTGTTAGTGTCACTAAGAATGGAAATAATATAAAAAAAACTAATAAGCAGTTTACCGAAACATAATGTGTAATCTTTACAGTCAGTTTTAGTGTCACTAAGAATGGCAATTATATAAAATAATTAATAAGCAGTTAGCTGAAACATAGTGTGTAATTTTCACATTCAGTGTTAGTGTCACTAAGAATGGCAATAATATAAAAAAATTAAGAAGCAGTTAGCCGAAACATAATGTGTAATTTTCACATTCAATAAGAATGGCAATTATATAAAAAAATTAATAAGCAGTTTGCCGAAATATAGAGTGTAATTTTCATATTCAGTGTTAGTGTAACTCCGAATGGCAATTATATAAAAAAATGAATAAACAGTTTGCCGAAACAAAGTGTGTGTGAAATATATCTAAATCGATCTTTTATTACAAAGTAATCGGAAGCGATAATTATTTTTGTAAAATATATCGTTTTTAATGTAAATTCTTTCATTTAGTACCTAATAAACAGTGAATTTTTTATTGATATTAAACTAAATTTTTCCGATCTAAGTAATTTGACAAATTCTGATAAAAACTTTTGTAACAGAACATTTGGAGAAATAATTTATAACATATTAATTCAAAGCGATCCTCAATGCGTTTATTTGACTTAAAATTTAATACCATTTGCGTAATATATGTGTTATACGTACTTTTTTATTTTGTTCATCGGAAACGTGAGCGTGCGTGCGTGCGTGCATGAGTGCTTGCCCGCGCGCGTGTCTGTTTGCGGTCATGCTTTCGTGCGTGCACGCATGTGTACACACACACACATTCACGCGTTTGTATGTGTGTGTGTGTGTGTGTGCACGCGCGTGTGTGTGTACGCGTATTTGTGTGTGTGCGTATGAGCGTGCGTGTGCATGTGTGTGCGTATGTGTGCATGTGTGTGTGTATATGTGTATATTTACACATGCTTCTTTTAATACCTTGCTTTACCTAACTTTACTGTTAAATTATACCAAAATATTTATATTATTTTATTATTCGCTATGTAGTATATCTTTCACAATCGAATAAATATAATTATTATTTCAATAACTACTTAATTTGGAATTATCTTTAAACTTTAGAAAAATTCCAAGTGACAGTGCATTTTTAATAATGTGTCTACAAATGTGTTACATAAAATTCTAAAAAAATAATTTTGTTATCGTTGTACAACTCTTTCATTCAATTACCTAATTATTACTTAGTTATTAGTACACTAAATGAGTAACAAATCGAGTATTTATTTGCCTCCCCAAAAATATCCATGCGAATATTTACGAATGTCACTATTAAAATAAATAACGAATAATTAATTTTATTGTTATGCCAATTTTCAACTTTTTAGATCAAACGGATTTTGCAAAAGCATTTGTGGATATTTTTAGCAATACCTCGGGATAACTTTTTAGATCAAACGGATTTTGCAAAAGCATTTGTGGATATTTTTAGCAATACCTCGGGATATTTTTAGCAATACCTCGAGATATTTTTAGCAATACCTCGGGATCGAACGGATTTTTCAAAAGCATTTGTGGATATTTTTAGCAACACCTCGGGATTTGTGGATATTTTTAGCAATACCTAATTATTACTTATTTATTAGTACACTAAATGAGTAACAAATCGAGTATTTATTTGCCTCCCCAAAAATACCCATGCGAATATTTACGAGTGTCACTATTAAAATAAATAACGAATAATTAATTTTATTGTTATGCCAATTGTCAACTTTTTAGATCAAACGAATTTTGCAAAAGCATTTGTGAATATTTTTAGCAATACCTCGGGATTTATAACATCTTATATAATATTCTAAAATAAATGGATTTGGAATCGTTGTACAACCCTTTTATTCAATTACCTAAACGATACCTACACTAAATGAGAAACAAATCGAGTATTTATTTGCCTCTCAAAAATATCCATACGAATATTTATGAGTGTCACTATTAAAATAAATAAAGAAAAAACAGTGAGCCGTCACGGGACGCCTGGCAGATGTGAAACATCGTGTTCGAAGTTCACAAGTAATATGCATTAAAGACAAGATTATTATAGGAACTAAATATAGCATATTGAAAAAATAAAGTATTACGAATTTTTTACAGAAAATGGTGACTTTATTTAATAAACATTTATTTACAATTAATACAAAAATAATAAAGCACAGGTTATGTGTACCGTAGTAAACAACAGCGTCGAACTGAGTGAGGAGGGGGTCGTGTAGTCGGTTGCGCATGGCGACACGTCGCCATACCGTACACTCTACTACATATAGACTATATATATATATATACCTTAGTAAAGCGTGGCGGCACGGCAAGCGTCGCCATGCCAACGATCCGGTTTATACCTGCGCCTATAGATGTTTCACATCAATAATTAATTTTATTGTTATTCCAATTTTTTACTTTTTAGGCCAAACGGATTTTGAAAAAGCATTTGTGAATATTTTTAGCAATACCTCGAGAATTATCATTATCTTATATAATATTCTAAAATAAATAGATATGGAATCGTTGTGCAACTCTTTTATTCAATTACCTAAGTGATATCTATACTAAATTAAAAACAAAACGAGTATTTATTTGCTCTCAAAAATCATAAATTAAATATTTCATCATAAATTTCCTTATAACTATATTTGAATGTTAACTATTGAGATACATACGGGTCAATATGCTTTCTCCCTGTGTCGATTTTCTAGTTTCTAGGTCGAATGGTTTCTGAGAAAAACCGCTGCGACAGCCGGAAAATATAAAAAATAATATTACCAGCGCATTATGGCAGTAAGGTGGGCTGACAGTGACCCGCTTGCAACGACGATAACAGAAAACTAGGGCTTACGTGATGCGGGCTGTATAGTAAACAACGCCGGCCTGTAAAGGTCAAATCACACCGATGCGCAATACGCTTTCAATAAACACTGATGAAATTACCTTACTTAATTGCACAAATATGTTAGTTGCAGTAATTTGCATACACAAATTTGCATACATATGATATAATCCTAGCTCTGTTATTTACTTCAAAACCAGAAGTAGTTCTGTTTATCTGACTCGGCGAAAACGGATGAGGGTTGGTATCCAGGAGGGGTTCAAAGAGAGTAAAGGTAGAACGGTACTTTCAAACGAATTGTTAGTTAATAAACACGAATCAGATCGGAATGTGTGTGTGTGTATGGGCGAGTATGTACGCATATGCGCTTCAAAGGCTTATGACATCTGAATCTAGTTTTTTTAATATGAACGAAGTACCCGATTGAATGCAATTTTTTTTTTATTTGATAGTGTGGAGTTTTTTTATTTGTAGTTTTTTCATTCGATAGTAATGAACAAGATTTCAAATTTCCGACTTAAGAAACCATTTCACGATTGAGTAATTCACGTCAAGAAAATTTTAAACATATTTCTTACACTGATATCCTTGAGTTATATCCTCGAGAAGCTGATAATTGAAACGAAGCTGAACAATTAAAGGCTAAAAACCATAGATAGCTATCTATTATTTTTAGTTAAAATCGAAAAACCATTTCAGAAATTAAACACAAAACTATTGTTGCTACAACACCTATTGTTGCTGAATCACTATAATTTTTTAAAGTCATGAGGAATTCGCATTAGCTATTGACAAAAAAGTGACCGTCTTTTTTATCAGAATCCGAATTTCTATCAAATTTTTTATTTATAACGTTATTAACGGTCATTTTGGTCAAGCACTAGATAAAATGTTGATAATAAAAATGTTTTATTATTGAAAAATAAATTATTTCACCGTAATGAAGGCCCAACCAAATAAACTTTACAAATTGTTTTTATTTTATATTTTCAGGGAATATAAAAAAATCTTACTATACCAATTACCTTATGCTTTTATATGGAAAAGTATTAAAATATATAATTAAAATTCCGGTTTGCACTAAAATTTCTTCGCATTTCAATTTCTAAATATTTAATTTATCCATTTATGAAACTACAAAAAATCCTTATAACCTTTACGCATTAACTTTTAAAAACTGGTACTCCATTATACCTAGTAGTAAGACTTATATTTTAAGATGTATATTTTTTTTAAATGTTAAGACACAGTGAAGGGCATTAAGTCTGAAAACTTTTTTCAGTGCAACTTTGTTCTTTGTGTAATGTTCTAATTACATAATTTAATATAAACGCTGCACGCGAATGCAAGTTTGTATATACAAGTTATAACAAAAAATTCATCTATTATTCATACAGGTAATTGCGTATTAAACTGAACGTGGTTTTGTAGAAAAATGTATATATATATATATATATATATATATATATATATATATATATATATATATATATTTATATATATTGTATATATATATATATATATATATACATATATATATATATATATATATATATATATATATATATATATATATTCTTTTTTTTTTGTAATCGCAACTTCATAATATTTTTTTAAAAACGGTTGCAATGTATCGCATGGCTCCTTACTATTTTCTACTCAGTTGGATGCACAGAATCAATTGAATGAAAGAAGCATATTTTTGTTGCAGCCCCTAACAAATAACGTGTCTGTTACTAATACAGGTGATAATATGCATAAAACTGAGTTTTTTTCAGGCACGTTTTTACAAAAAAAGTAATTTTTTTGTTAAGTAATAACTTTGACAGTGATTTTTTTAGAAACGATTGCGAAATGTTATATTGTTCTTCAACATTTCCAACTTAATTAGATGCACAGAATTAATAGAATCAAAAGAGACACAGTTTCGTTACAGCCTCTAACAAAGAATGTGTCTATCAATAATACAGGTGATTATATGCATCAAACTGACTATATTACAAGCACGTTTTTGTAAAAAATGTAATTTTCTTTGTTGAAATCGCAACTTTGACAAAGATTTTTTTAGGGACGATTGCGAAATGTCGTATAGTCTCTCAACATTTCCAACTCAATTATTTGCACACAATCAACATAATCAATACAATGAAAAGAGACCCATTTTTGTTACAGCCTCTAACAAAGAACGTGTCTATTATTAACACTGGTGATTATATGCATCAAACAGTATATTTCACGCAAGTTTTTGTGAAAAAATGTAACTGTTTGTTGAAATCGCAATTTTTACAGTGATTTTTTTAGAAACGATTGTGAAATGTCGTATTTTCCAATTCAATTAGTTGCACAAAATAAACAGAATGAAAAGAGACACGTTTTTATTACAGCCTCTAACAAAAAATGTATCCATTATTAATGCACTGAGTACATTTGAAGATATTTTTGTAAAAAGAGTGTGATTATTTCGTTGAAATTGCAAATTTAACAGTAACATTTTTTTAAACGGTTGAGAATTATCATATTCTACTCAGTTTATGCACACAATCGCCTGTATGAATAATAGACACGTTTCTTTTATGTTTTACATATACTTTTTGAAAGGTCACAATAAAATTGTATTCTCATTTTATTGTTGACTTCATAAAGTATGGTTACATTACCTTTCAGGAAAAAAGATATTGCATATAAACTGAGTGACTTTTAATATACTAACAATATTACATTTGGCATATCAATCAAGTCTTTTACGCAGGTGACTTTATTGTTATTTGTAACTCAGGTAAGTATTGGAAGTTGCAACAAAGATTTAAAAAAAACGTTCAAATACATTTTTAGCTATTCATAAAAAATCCTTAACACCAAATTTCATCGATACGGCAATGAAGAAGAAAAGGTTTTTTTTGACGATTACACCATTTTCCTCACTTCCCTCAAAAGCAAAACTTTATTTGTGGAAAATATTTTCCTTTAAATATATCTGACATCAATGAAACTTTGTAAAGCAGGAAAATTCATTAAAAAAATTACACAAATAAAATCTAAATATACAAGTCTGTAATGAACATTTGCATTTTAATCTGAGGAAGCTATTGTGCATATTTGACGCCTTTGTATGTACGTACATATTTGACGCGTTTGTATGTACGGACGTACGCATATTGCAGCTCAATTCGTTATCAGCTATTAACTTTAAAATTGTTAATATTTATTTAACATAAAGACACTATGGTATCGATACAAAGTACGTCTTTTAAAGATTTTTCTAATAGTATTTAACAATTATCGATATTTCAATTTCCTCATCCGATTTCGATATAATATAATTATCGATCCTCAAGTTCTGTGCACGACAAATATATCAAAAGTGAACAGACAAAAAGCTCGTCTCTTAAAGTTCTCAAAATCGAATGCCTCACATTTCCGCTAATTCATAATTAGATGTTCTACCTCAGACACCGGTAAAAACAATTTTGTTGGCGTGTGTCACACACAATTTTTTATCAGCATCTATTGTGATTCGATATTGTCTGGGTGGAAATCAACTTTGTAAAGAACCAAACCGGAAAAGGAATGAGTCAGCTTATGTGACTCGTTCCATCATCAATTGATAAAAATAAGATGAAGTGCATCCAGAACATTCTCACTGGAAGTTATTTTTTAAAAGTTCATCCCGATACTGAAAGCTTTCGACATTACTTAACTGCAACCAGCCATTAACATTTATGAATATTGGAGATTGTGACTACTTCTGTGGTGCGTTTCACGATGACTTGACCTTTTTTCCATATTGCCTTCAGGGTACAGAAATATAACTTCAAAATTGAAGTCAATCATTTGACGTTTCAGAAGTTATTTTGGGCTAGCAACAAAATTTATGAAAATTCCCAAATTAAAACGAAAAAAATTAAATAAAACCGAAACGTGAAAAAGCAAGAACATATATTTATCTTCTCCGTAATTTAAACTATTTATTATGAACATATATTTATCCTCTCCGTAATTTAAACAATTTATTATGAACATATATTTATCCTCTCCGTAATTTAAACAATTTATTATGAACATATATTTATCCTCTCCGTAATTTATACAATTTATTATGAACATATATTTATCCTCTCCGTAATTTAAACAATTTATTAAGAACATATATTTATCCTCTCCGTAATTTAAACAATTTATTATGAACATATATTTATCCTCTCCGTAATTTAAACAATTTATTATGAACATATATTTATCCTCTCCGTAATTTAAACAATTTATTATGATCTAAATAAACAATAAATAAATTAAAACTCTTCATACACCTACTTTTATTTTATGTATTTGGATGTACTCGTTGTATTTAAAATTAAATTTGAATTTCGTAAGTTCATAAAACCGTGGTTTGATACCACCTACATACATTTAACCTAAATATAATAATATTATTATATACATCATAATGAAAAACCCTTTTACCCAGTCGTATGAATTCATCCGATCTCTAAAGTTTTACTTACCTACTTTTATTTTATGTATTTTGATGTACTCGTTGTATTTATAATTAAATTTGAATTTCGTTCACAAAACCGTGGTTTGATACCACCTATATACGTTTAACCTAAATATAATAATATTATTATACACGTCATAATTAAAAACCCTTTTACCCAATCGTAAGAATTCATCCGATCTCTAAAGTTTTACTTACCTACTTTTATTTTATGTATTTGGATGTACTCGTTGTATTTATAATTAAATTTGAATTTCGTAAGTTCACAAAACCGTGGTTTGATACCACCTACATACGTTTAACCTAAATATAATAATATTATTATATACATCATAATTAAAAACCCTTTTACCCAATCGTAAGAATTCATCCGATCTCTAAAGTTTTACTTGCCAACAGTAGTTGTAAGCAGCTGAAGATTGAGAAAACTATTTTACTAGTTGAGAAAAAAATATCTGATAAAAAACTTTGTTCATGCACAATCGAGTGGAAAGATATACAGAGAGGTAAACATTTAAAAACGGTCAATAGCGAGTCTGGCGCATCGAGGGTTCCGTTCCTCGTTTGAAGTCAAATTATTTTGTTTATTATAAGCCGTCACTAATATGAAGTTCCGAAAATAATAAATATTCAACAACACTTAAGAAGGGAGAAGTATATATTACTGTGAATTACTTAAAAACCTTTGCGTATATTTCTGAAAATTTTGCTTTTTTCATAAGTTTTGGGTTCAGGTTCAGTAGCTTTGGAAATAAGGGGGAGGACGTGTGAGCATTTTTTGAATAATTTTAGTATAGAATATTAAAAATATATTGGAAACACTTATGATTAAAACATTTATGAGATCCCTATAACCCTTTAGCCCTTCTAAACCATACTTATTACACAATATATTTTAAAAAAATTACTTGTCTCTGATGACAAAATAATTAACTTCCCTACATTAGTAGGGAGCGTGGGGTGCTCTCGATTACATTTTCATAATGACTGCCTCTACAAAAAGCTAGCAATAAAAACTTTTCCGACAACTGATATCAAGCACTCCACGCATTTTTGACATTAAAGTAATTTTTTTTGTTATCAGAGATAACCTTTTGCTTTTTCCCAAAATCTTTATATTTAAAGATTATTATTTATTTTTAGTCCATATTGTCACAAAAGCGTATTTTTTTAACTATAACTTTATTAGCAAACAAATTATAATTTGTGTAATTCATAAGGAGCTTGAACGGTTTAAATATAACTTCAAGTAAACGAAATGTAAATTTTTCATTTACTTCAAGTTATTATATTAATTAATTATCTAAAGGATTATGAGCTCTGATGCGTACCCCGCGGGTGCATACTGTAGTACCAATTAACGTTCACCAAAATCAGATTTGGTGAACGTTAATTGGTACTGATGATTTTGGTGATAGAAACCATGTTTTTCCAAAAAAATCCAATCAAGTACGAGTAAAACTAGCGTTACGAGGATTCCGTATAAATTAGGCATTTATGAACATATATAGGGTGCATAGCATTCCTAATTAAACTATTTACTAATAAAAAAATTTCACAACGTAAATGTATTGCCTACTATGTCATTCGCAGGCGTAAAGACATGGTTATAGTTTTCCTACAATCTGCATATACTTCTAAAAACACTATTATTATTGAATATTTTCAGAAAAAGGGAGGAGTGTATATTTCCACACATTTTTCAGTAAATCTCTGAAAATATAATGTTTATGTAAAATTATTAAAAAATTTTTTTTTTGGCGCCCTCATTATTAACACTTTCAAATGATATTAGGTACTAAATGTGAAATTAAAAAAAATTCAAGCACTAAATGTACCTCCACTCCAAAAAATTTCCACATAAATATTTTTCGTAACGTAACTCTAACTATAACTTTAACGCGCACAACGCAACGCACAACCACAACGTAACTATAACTTTAACGCGCGTAAAAACAAACTAATTATAAAAATGTATAATTTCGCGTAGAATTAGGAATATTAATTTCTGAATTTTTCATTGACTTGTGCTATAAGACCTCCCATATGTCGACTTTCAAGATTGTAAGACGACCTAAAGTACTCCATAGGTTTTGACGATCAGTGAGTGAAATTATCGTATTAATAAAAAATATGCTTTAAAGTACCACTTTTCTTTGCCACGGGAACAAAAAAATTTGAAATTTTACCAAAATATAAGGCTATAGGCCTCAGTATATATCAAAAATGGCTCGTGATATACAAGTAGTTTTTGAGAAAAAGGGTTTTAACAGACAGACTGATGGGCGGGGGGACGGACAACCAAGTGAGCCTATAAGAGTTTCCTTCTTTTTTCATTTAAAGGAACGGAACTCTAAAAATGGTACCATTTTTAAAATTTTCAAAGTATTTAGTTATTAATTGATCTATGTACTTTAATGTATACATTTTCTACGAGACTTAATAATGTGAGTAATATCTTACAGCCAAGCAGAACATCTGTCGAACACTGGAACCCGATTTTTTTTAATGCACGTTAGTATATTAACATGTGGGTCTTCATTATAGGCTGCATTCTTGCCCGATTTTGGTGATCCTTTTTTCTAACGATTAGTTAACTATCAGAATGGAAGCCTACTTATGAAGTAAATTATAACAATTTGTCAAATAGCCAAATTTTTAGTGCTCCGTGTCAAAATTACCAAAACGGAACGATTATGGAACCACTGCGGTGTCCGTCCATCCATTCTACTGTCAAAAGCGATTTTTCCGGAAAATGTCCGACGTACAAAAATTTAAATTAGCACAGAGATAAAATATAATGGCTTAGTTATTATAAACAGTATTGATTATAGGCTAAATTTCGGAGGTTACATTGGGAAATGAAAACAATTTTTTTCAGATGGATCACGCAGGGTGCCAAATGAAATCTTATTGGAGCATGAATTTAAGCAAAATTTTTTTAATGAAATTTTAACACTACCCATGATATATTTTTTAATGAATTTATTTAAACTTTTTTTGGGAAAAACCTTTAAAAATGCTATCTACTTCTTGTTACTAAAAAGGACCACTAAGAAGAATCTGAGAATTAAGTATTGATTGAACCAAAATTATCAGGATTGAAAAATCCTATCGCGATTAATTGCTATAAACTAATTAATTGCTCATTTCCTAATAATAGATGAAGCATTAGTTGTAGAGAAATAGTTTTTTGACAAAAATATCCCTCAAGGAACAAGTTTTGTTCTTGCACATTTTCCCTATTTGGCCTTAAAAATTTTTGTGGTTATGCGTTTTCCAAAAGCGGTCTTGACAACTTTTATCCTTACGCGTTTTTCAAATTAGGCTTTAAAAATTTTGTCCTTACGCGTTTTCAAAATTTAATCTTAGCATCTTTTGTTCTTGTGCGTTTCCAAATTTGGCCTTAAATAATTTTGTCCTTGTGTGTTTTCCAAATTTGTCCTTAACTAACTTAGTCCTTGCGTATTTTTAAAATTTGGCCTTAATGAATTTTGTTCTTACGCCTTTTTCTTATTTGGCCTTAATCAATTTTGTCCTTAAGCGTTTACGAAATTTGATATTAAAAACTTTTGTCCTTATATGTTTCCCAAATTGGCCTTAACTAATTTTGAAAGCTACAGCGATGATTCTAAATGTAATTATTTAAACAAGGATCATGTTTATATAAACGCCTATAAAAGGTATAGTCGACATTATTTTTAGGTTTTTCTACACAAACAAATTTCTGAAACTACTCCACCTAAAATTACGAAAAAATATAAATTTTTAGAATAACACACAAAGTCGCAAAAAAGCTATAGCGATGATTCTAAATATTATTTTTGAAACATGAATCATGTTTATAAAAACGCCTATACAATATTTTTAGGTTCTATATTTTATTAGAAATCATACGACTTATAAACTTCAAAATTAACACAGTAACACACGTTATTAACCCGGGTATTTTTATTATTCTGAAATATGCATATAGGAATTGAACAAGAGGTAAATAGAGATATATAATATTTTTATAATTTTATATGCTATACTTTATGTGCTAAAATATTTACATCATAACTTTAAATTGCATATATGAAAAACATTTGAAAATAAAGACTATCTCCGCCACTCTACTTATTTCTGAGGCTAAGGCACCAAAAATAATGAAAAAAACTGGCTAAGTAAAATCTGAGTATAAAAAATTATAACGATACGAACCTAGACTATATTATAACGATTATATACTCTTATAACTTTTTAAATATACAACTATACATTACATTATTTTATCCGATTATATTATCACGATTTTCTACCCTTATAACTTTTTAAATATACTCAAAAATTATACGCCTGTGAAAGATATAGTAGGCAATATATTTGCGTCGTAACAGTTTTAGTGCCTTGGTTTTTTACTCATATATACTTAAAAATGCCAAAGAAATCTTTTGTTTTTGATGTCATTTACCCTTGCCTCGAAAAAAAAACCGTATCTCTTCCAAAAATTATCCAATTTTGATAATTTTTTTGGTGTTTTCTTAATAAAAACTTGTACCTGGATAATAAAATAAAAAGAAAATTATGGAAATATATATTGTGAACAAAGATTATAACAAAAACTGAAATCAAGGTCACATCGTATTTTCCCAGTTTTTCTCGTGGCAAATTTAGTTAGTGGCGATGGCACACGTCGGCAGTCAAACGGGGAAATTCATGTTTGTAAATAGTTTAGTAGGAATTCTATGTACCCTTAAATGTTTATAAGTGCCTGAACGTGTTAGAAAACCGTGGAAGAGTTCCACTCGTGCTTGGCCTAAGACCGAACCTCCTTATGTTTGTTAATTCTTTTCTTAACTAATTTCCTAGCTTTAAGAATTAATAAAAAGTTCGGCGTATTTTTCTATAACATTAGAGTGCCCATCTATCTATGGTATATTACAAAGAATTAAAATTTTTTTTCTTTGCACACCTTTAAAAACCGTGGTACATATTTTTAAATTATTTATAATAGAAATAAGAGATAGAATATAATAGATATTATTCACGTTCGTCTATCTTTTATAGTCATTTATTTCAGACACCGTCTTACATAAAAACTAGAAATTTGATAACATGTATTAAAATATATATTTTATAATTAAACTCAAAATTGATTTAATTATAAAATATATATGGGGTATATGGGTATCAAGATATACGATTGCAAAACAATTTTTTTTTAGAAATTTAAATATGATGAGTCTAGAGATATTATTGAAAATGCCCTCAAAAATACTTTCGTCCCATTTCCGAAACTTATAAAATAATATTAATATTTACAATTGGTTTAATATAAATACTGTATACCATTAAATGTTAAAATTTTATTTCTACCCTACAGGATTATAGTCTGTCTGTCAATGAATCATTTAGTACCTCCATTTTTTCGAGAACGCATATTGCGAACGCCTTAAATGACTCAAAGGTCGGACAGTATCGCGTAGAGTTTTGTTAGACAGCAGGGTTTAGACGCATGCTGTCTAAAAAAACTCTACGCGATACTGTTGATACATATGGAGGACTTATTACTACGAGAGCAATCTGTTGTGGCCAACCAGAACAGCAGTCCAGTCCGGCCATCAATCCAGCCAGCCGGGAATCGATCTTGGATCCCCGCGGTGCAAAGCTTTATCAAAGGCCGTTTTTATTGTTAAAATTAATAAATTTCACTATTTTCGTGACTTATTACGATGACTCTGTCGAGCTAGCGGGTTTCACGAATTAACATTGTAAATGTATAGATGGAGGTTACAACAAGACACAATAGCCCAAAGAGTGCCGTAGAAATAACATTTGCAAACTATCACGATAAATTCATGTAAAATAAAAGATTCTTGAATTGTCTTGATGATGTCGATAAAACTTTTTAGTGTTTTCTTTTTATTTTCCTATATAACGGTGTCATTTTTCTTCTTGTAACACACGAACCTAACACTATTAAACGTTTGCCATTCACGTTTACCAACAAACGTTACGTTACTTCTATTCATATATAATTGTTTTGAATCAAAACTAGACTAAAATATCTAGGAATAAATATACTGAATAATTAAAAAAAAACACTTTAAAATATCACTTTTATTTACTAGGCATATCAAATAATTCCAGTAGTCTATCTTAAGTTCAAATTTACTATCATATATTCTTATGGAAACTCGAATTACGGGGTAAAATCATTTCGGGGGTTGGAAAAGCCGAACTGTGGATTTTGCCTGCAAATAATATCGTAGATTTGCAGCAGTAATGCGATGGAAAAGGCCTTTTCCTTAAGATAATATTTTTTAATTAGCTTTCAACAACACTCAAAAAGTTTTATCAAATTTACTTAAAATTGTAACTGGATCCTAAAAAAATTACTCTTCAGACTTTGAACGCCCAAATTAAAATCGTAGTCTTTTGGATATGGGAAAAACCTTTTTATCATAAATATTTTTTCGCAAAAATTGTTGGGCGAACATTTAACCTTTTTTAAATATGTGCTATTTCTGGAAAAAAATATTTTTTAACCTTCATCTGTTTCTGTGGCTACTAGCACGCAGGTGATGAAAAAATGTGGTGTATTGTTCCAGGTCAAAATTTACAGTACCCTAACAGTTACATGCAAGTCTTGGAGAAACGCCTGACAAAGACATATTTTGGTATAAGAATTAATCAGTGCCTTTTTTTAAATATATATATTAATATGAACATACAACAATTATCTCAAAAAGCTCTCAACTAAGTGTATTTCACCTTTTCCCTGTCTCTACGTATGTAGCCGATCTTTATAAATAAAATAAATAATGAGTGGAACTATTCCAACGTTATCGCAAGGGTTAAAGATCCTGTAGTATATGCGCACCAAGTGCCGTGTGGCTTCTACAAAGCTAAATACGTTACGAGGCATCTAACACCTTATTCGAACTTGAATAGATACGAATATTATTTCGCAGAAAGAAAAAATTATTATGCGGATAATTCCGTGCTTTTTTTAAGGTTCCCTTACATTGATGTTCCATTTATGATAATGAAACCTTTAAATGTAATTAGGAATGAGAAAATTTGGAAAATAAAAAACATCTGGTCATTGAAAAAGAAATTATTAATCCGTAATAACGACCAAAATCAAAAAAAGTACGAGATTAGTTTTATCTTATATTAATGAAAGGAAAACAAAAAAAATCTATCGTAACGTTTTACTACCAACCTGCATATATACTTGATGTTACTTTAACTAGTTTGCACAATTGATTTCAATCTGTCGTAATAGTCTTTACTCTCATACTACGGCTTTAATTCACTATCAGAAACAGCTCTTGTAACAGCACTCTATGCACAATTGATTTCAATCTGTCCTAATACTCTTTACTCTCGTACTAGTGCTTAAATTCACTATCAGAAACAGCTCTTGTAACAGCACTCTATGCACAATTCATTTCAATCTGTCGTAATACTCTTACTCTCATACTAGGGCTTTAATTCACTATCAGAAACAGCTCTTGTAACAGCACTCTATGCACAATTGATTTCAATCTGTCCTAATACTCTTTACTCTCGTACTAGTGCTTAAATTCACTATCAGAAACAGCTCTTGTAACAGCACTCTATGCACAATTGATTTCAATCTGTCGTAATACTCTTACTCTCATACTACGGCTTTAATTCACTATAAGAAACAGCTCTTATAACAGCACTCTATGCACAATTGATTTCAATCTGTCGTAATTCTCTTACTCTCATACTACGGCTTTAATTCACTATCAGAAACAGCTCTTATAACAGCACTCTATGCACAATTGATTTCAATCTGTCGTAATTCTCTTACTCTCATACTACGGCTTTAATTCACTATAAGAAACAGCTCTTATAACAGCACTCTATGCACAATTGATTTCAATCTGTCGTAATACTCTTACTCTCATACTACGGCTTTAATTCACTATAAGAAACAGCTCTTATAACAGCACTCTATGCACAATTGATTTCAATCTGTCGTAATTCTCTTACTCTCATACTACGGCTTTAATTCACTATAAGAAACAGCTCTTATAACAGCACTCTATGCACAATTGATTTCAATCTGTCGTAATACTCTTTACTCTCATACTACGGCTTTAATTCACTATCAGAAACAGCTCTTGTAACAGCACTCTATGCACAATTGATTTCAATCTGTCGTAATACTCTTACTCTCATACTACGGCTTTAATTCACTATAAGAAACAGCTCTTGTAACAGCACTCTATGCACAATTGATTTCAATCTGTCCTAATACTCTTTACTCTCGTACTAGTGCTTAAATTCACTATCAGAAACAGCTCTTGTAACAGCACTCTATGCACAATTGATTTCAATCTGTCGTAATACTCTTACTCTCATACTACGGCTTTAATTCACTATAAGAAACAGCTCTTGTAACAGCACTCTATGCACAATTCATTTTAATCTGTCGTAATACTCTTTTCTCTCATACTAGTGCCTAAATTCACTACAAGAAACAGCTCTTGTAACAGAAATTCTAATGCAATAATTTTAAATAGGGACACGAAAAAGTTTTGATACTTTTCAGTATCGAGTACCTTTTCTTCCGATACAGATACTTTTGTACTCGATATCTTTTACTCATATGAGTACTTTACAGCAAGTACCGTAGCGAATCTTTCTCTAAATTATCTCCTCAATATAATATTCCAAAATAATGTTGTGATAATACAATACTGCCATAGTATCGTCGTATTGGTGATATTTCCCATTGTTTGTGTTTTGAGGAAATAAGCGTTTCGTTAATTCATTAAATACTCGTTTTATTACTTTGTAGCCAAACACTTTAACGTTATTTGCATTAAATTTTCTATTTAAATGAGCACAATTTTTCTTGTAATTTATTTGTAAATTTTTTGATGGATAGAATTACACAAATCATCATAAAGGAAGGTATCAAAGTCCGCGACGTCGGTACCAGAACACGGCTAAATGTAACTGTATTGATCCTGTTGTAAATTATATTTACGACAACTATACGTGCGGGTTAATTATGGATTTATAAATAAATTAAGCATATGTGTTATTTGATATATTTAACGTACAAAACAGCTGGTAGCATTAGTCAGCGCCATCTTTGTTTTCGCTTATGGTTGTGATAGACGTAACGTAGAAAACAGCTGATAGCATTACTGAGTGCCATTTTTGTTTACTTTGACGCAAAATTTTGACAGACGTAACGTACAGAACAGCTGACAGCATTAGTGAGCGCCATCTTTGTTTTCGCTTAAGATTTTGATAGACGTAACGTAGAAAACAGCTGATAGCATTAGTGAGTGCCATTTTTGTTTACTTCGACGCAAAATTTTGACAGACGTAACGTACAGAACAACTGACAGCATTAGTAAGCGCCATCTTTGTTTTCGCTTAAGATTTTGACAGACGTACTGCACTACTGAGTGCCATTTTTGTTTACTTTGGCGGAATATTATGTTAGACGTAAAGTACAAAACAGTTGAAAGCATTAGTGAATGAAATTTTTGTTTGCTTTGGCGCAAGTTGACAGTTTACTTTTGAAACACGATGTACAAAACAGCTGATAGCAGAAGTAAGCAGCATGTTTGTTTATTATTTTTCTCGGTTATTAGCTAAGTACTTGCGTATTTTCTCAAATTACAAACAATGCGAAGTGTGCACATATGACGATACTATGGCAGTATTGTATTACCACTACATTATTTTGGTATATTATATTAAGCACAGAATTTTAAGAGAGTTTCGGTACTTCCTGTAAAGTACTCATATAAGTAAATATATCGATCGAAAGATATCGAGTACAAAAGTAACTATATCGAAGAAAATATACTCGATGCTAAAAAGTATCTAAACTTTTGCGTGTCCCTATTTACACTCTATTTTCTATTTTATTACTCTATTTTCCGTCCTTTTTGCGATAGATTCGTGAAATTTAGACGTTGCAAAACGTTGTACGAAGGACGTTGCGACCTTGACATTTTACTCTCACCGCAGCCAAAGAAGTTTCTTTTTAATACTATTTAGGAAAAGTATCAATTGCTCACGGAATCCATAACCAGAGAATAAAGAGACATTGCGCTTCGGGCCGCATCCCGTCGCATCATGTTCCTTCTGGACTTTATTTTCTTTCATATATGTTTGGCTCTCTCTTACGCTACAATATCGCACGTTTCGAACTGTATTTCTAAATCATTTTATAATATTTTGTTTACCTCATGTTTTATCTTTTCATATTCCATGATTATTTTATGCATATTCATCTAATAATCCCTTAAAATGATAATAATATTTTACAGATTAAGATTAGACCAGACGAACCAGAAAATATAATACAACTTAATTTTTATGTCTAAAAGCTGACGAATTCATCAGACAAATTATAAGAAATTGAATCACAAAATGACGCATAGATTCTTAGTAAAGTAACACCACTTTACTATAACGCCTACAACTTCCGATTCCGTTTAAAATTTAAAAAAGAGAACAATTATCTTACCAAAAACAATTCCAAACGATTCGGCGAAGCGATTAAGCGCGGGCATACCACGTCCTTTCCCATACAAACTCCATGAGTCACACGAACCACAGACAATATGCCACGGTATAACTAAGGCAATGGTGTGACCCAGTAACGTGCTATGGTGTTTCTTTTGAAAAAAAAAATGCGACAACAAAAAGCAGTGACAACGTACAGCTCTTGCAGCGACATAATAGCTGGCGGTACATCACTATGAAATATGGCGTGGGCTAATTTTTCATTGTACAGTCCAACGCGGCGGTTAAGGTATAATTGATCGAGAAAAAAAGAGATTAATTAATTTTGAAATCGCTGTGTCGTTTTGAGAATGTAAACTCTTAATTAAATATATTATTAGTAAATAATAGTTTTTATTAAAATAACTTTATAAACAGCTTTCTTGTACTTCAAGTTTGTGAATAATTTTATTTACATGATTAGTTAGATTAGCAAAACGAACGTCAGAGGGCGCTCTAGTTCTTGGTTCTTTTGTTTTTAGTTTATGATCACTTGTCACTGTTGTCAATTTGAGATTACGTTCGTGTTGTGTTTTGATGCTGTGTTTTTTGTATTGTTTATTCTGTATAATTCATCATATGTTCGTATCATATGTTCAAAATTATAATAATATATTCTACGTACGCATTGATATTGATGCAATTAAAAGAAACTCTACGTTTAATAAAAGTCGTTATAATTATAAAAAAAGATGATCTTGTCGCAGGATACATATTAACTTAAACTAGTGTGAAATCAGTATTTTTATTTATTCACTTTGTTTTTATTATTCTTTCTCTAAAATTGTAATACATAAAAATATTATGTTTTGATCACACTTACCTTGTCTCATCTTGAATCAATCTAGAGATTGTTCAATTAAATATTAACAGGTTAAACTTAGTTAAAAATTAAATGTAAGTTATTAGAAAATAAGTTAAACGTGAGAAAAATGTCAAAAAAATTAAGTGCCTGGTACAACAAATGTTTTAAAGACATACTCCTGGAAAAGTACAATACCCAAGTATTATTGAAATCAGTTATTCGACTTTGATCAAAAAAGTGTTTTTTTAATTTTGTTATAATTCTTATTGCACTCCTGTGTGCACAAGACCGAGTAATCTTATCAATTTTATTACAAGAAAAAGCGAGAAATTCTTAGAAAATACAACGTATTTAACAGACGAGTATCAATAATATAAGGCTTTTCCTATTGGAAAAAGGATTTCGCTTTTTCTTCTCATTTATAAAGTACCGTACTGATGAGCCCAAACGGAGGTTCCGTTCGGGGTATTGGCTGCCGTAACATTGTCAGTACGCTCGGCTCATTGCCTGTCTTCTATAGGCTTCTAACTTCTAAACGGATTGAAGTAGAAACTTGAAAGACTTATGATATGTTCCTTTGAAAAACGAACTATATGTTATGTTCCAAAAACTAGAAACAGTATCAAAACTGACAATATTATCTTTCGGAGAAAGTTTCGGATATATCCTCTACGTATGTGTTATTTTTTCTTCTATATGGGCGTAGGAGTATCGTTGATTTGACTCTTTCAGTAGAGCTATATAGAGTATCAGTTTTCTTCTTGTTTTTCACGGAAAAATAATGATGGCGCGGACCATCTCATTTGCCATTTTTATACCTATTTTGTTGGCAGGCCATCTCATATAACCAAGCATGATTTTAATACATATTTATATATATATATATATATATATATATGTTTATATATATATATATATGTATATATATATATATATATATATTAGTATGAGGATAACTTTTCTCAAATGATTTAAACATTTTATTATGGCTGTTAATTTTGTCCTTAGTACGTTAATTTTTCGATTATTATCTAATTACTGAACTTGGAACGGTCATTACTTTAAAGAGTTAACATATGGAATTTCGCGATTTTAGCTTACAATCAAGAAGTTTAATTTTTAGAGAGTGTGCTCTGTACACATAATTTATATTATTAGGTAATCCCTAATAATCGTAAAAATGGGGTAAAATGTAGATAATAAAAGGAAACAACCAAAACCAAAAAAATGTAATTAAAAAATGCCACCGACTTTTTAAATGTACATAGAATTTTCTTTGTTTCATATTTTATTTGTTTTTTTCAATGTTTAAGTTATGCTATGGATTTTCTCATATAGTTTTTTTTATTGAAATTACTTATAGAATCAGAATTTTTTAAAATTTAATGTATCTGAAGCTGATCATTTCAATTCATCAATTATATTTGACTTCGTTATTAAAAATTATTTAAAAAACTATATATATATATATATATATATATATATATATATATATATATATACATATCAGCAACATATTCTGTACGTCTCTATAATTTTGCAACGATTCATTAAATAATTGAAGAGTTTTTAAAAAATAAATAGACTTATAAATAAACTCTTATATTTTAAGTGTATTTATATTTTAAGTGTATTTATTTATACTTATAATTAACTGCTATCAGCGTCTTCAGTAGCGTCAAATTAATTTTAAATTGTTTAAAATTATAATTTAAAGACAGCTCAAGGTCTCGTAATATAAAATAATTTTAATAACTTTAACTACGTCTACAATAAAAGCAGTCGCATGCAAATAAATATCACTAAATAATATATAGAAAATAAGATTGATAGTTTTTATGTAACAGAGCCATAAACAAACACACACAAAAAAGTTCTGATAAAGAAATATATTTAAAATCAATTGTTTTTGTTAAGGACACCTTCATTTATGACTTTCATGTCTCCTATTCGATAAATTTTTGCGAAACAATTTGTTATACTTAGCGAAACACATGGCGTTTAGTTTTTTTTTAGATAAATCTGTGCTTATTCTAATAGACTGCATTATAAATATATCAATGTAATATGGATACAAATTAATGCCCATCGATTAATCAGTTGTCAACTGTACGCGATGATTTTGTAAATGCAAATTGTTTGTGACAGTACTGTACCGCGCTATAGAAATAGGCATGTATCGCGATGTCGAGCTTTATTTATGGTAATATCGATAAAGATTTTGTTAAAGCGACTTTATATAGCTAGTATCGATAAAACGGTGAAGGATAATTCTCTGTATTCATACAACACTATTCTAACGTCATCTGTCATTCATTATGAATTGTTTATTTCTGAGTTAAAACTTTATATTTCCGCTTTAAAATATGTATTTTTTATTTATGTATATGTATAGAATTATAATAATATGATTAAGTAAAGGCGCTCGTATATCATACAAGACAATATTCACGTTTTCATTTATTACATTACTTGTTCATGCATTTATTTTATCAACGGATTGTAGTTTCATTTTTCTTTTGTTATGTTAAACCTTTTCTCCTAACTATTTTTATATTAAATCTTTTCTCCTAATTTTCAGTAAAGTTCTATTTAGAATATCATTAAATGAAAGAGAATTGAAATACAAGTCAATGCAAAGTTCCGAGTATTTTTTTCCAACTCACATGTCGAGTGAACTCGATAGGCAGGTTATATATTTAATAAATATGTATGAACACATTCAAATAATTAAATTTTTTGGCTTAAACTTTATAAGTAGTTGTTGTTGGTAAGTTGCGATAAATAAAATTGAACTGATTTTTTTGGCAAATTGTTGCTACAAACGAGTTTTTCCCAAACCACAATTGTTTTTCGTATAATTGACGTCACATTTCATCATTATTATAAAATTTTGATGCAAATAACTAAAACGATCATTTTCGAGTATGAGATAGCAATTATTGGTTCTCAATTTAAGGAAAAATAATTTTACATTAGTCCGTCTAACAAAATTCAGTCTTCCAGACAATTTTCTTTGCACATCTTTGTAATTTATTGAAAACATTTCGAAATATTTAGTTGTGATAGCAATTTAAATAATTCAATAGATATTAAGCCACTTTTCAGAAAATAAGTCACTATCTCCCCTCCCTTCAAAATATATGGCAAAGTTCTTAAAAAATCACAAAGGTACTCCATTATGATAGTACAAAGAAATAACAAAAAAGTTCTTTTATAGGGAAATGAAAAAAAATCGTATTTAATCGACAAGACTATTGTTAGAATTTAAGCTATTTAGGTTTAAAATTCTACCCAAACATTTTATTTAATTTGTTTTCTTAATTGTTTTATGCCCGCCATTAACTTCATGCTCGCAACTAACAAAGTTTAAATATTAGGAATATTTATAAATATTTCACTACAATGGAAATTATACGATATATATAAACAATTTAACCCATAAATTCTCATAGCTTATCACTTAACCGATTTTCATTTTCATCTCGTATCCATATTCTAACTTTGTATATTATAAAATTTAACGTCTTTCCATTTTTCTGTATATTTGTTGTTGTTTGATTTTTTTATATAACTAAAAAATTATTATCTGTACACTAAGTATTCAAGTGTGCTTATGAAATTAGTTTAATATATTAGCTAGAAATCGGCGGAATAAATATTTATTTATTGTTTTTATAATTTAAATAAAAAAATACTGCTTTTCGTGTTTTTCAAATGAGTTGATAATTAAAGTATCTCTATATTTTGTAATCAGAAAATGCAAGTTAAGCTATGAACGAAAGTTAGCATCTCCATTAGGAATTCGATGAAAATTTGAAATATACTGAAATTATATTAGTGTTTATTTTAATTAAACTAGTAGCTGAGTATTTTAATTAAAAATGAAAAGGTGCGTTTTGAAAAAGTTAAACAGTATTAAAAATATATAAAAAATGCTTTTAGTAATATAAATTAACGTGGTAAATTTATTTATTTATTTCAATCTTTAGTTACACGTGCTATTTTAATTTCAATAAATTTGATTAGTTTTCTATACACGCCATTTGCTAAAAATAGAAAATTTCAAAATACTTTTCTAACTAAATAATTTCAAATTTATCGAGACACCGGGAAAACATCGATACGTGTCCATCTCTAAAACGTACCGAGTACAATATGGAGCGCGGCCGGCCCAGCATCTGCGGTCGATAACGGAACATGTGTGATCTCTGTTATTAATTGTATCGGGCATTGAATGTACAGGTTCGGCGCGACAAAAAAACGACAATCATTCGTCTCGTGTTTGCGCAACGGCGGTACTTAAACAATACGGTAAATCTCGATTCGAACGCCATATTTTTGGTCTAGGTCTTGCATAATTTATGGATGGTGACCTGTTTAAAGTTTGACCGCAAAGAGAGATAGAGGTATTTAATTATGAAATGCAGTGACATTGACGGCCCGATCACGTACGCATCTGCTTATTTCACGTCACGTAACATGAAAGGTCATAGTCACGGTTCATATCGTCGGAGACTAGTGGACGCTGCAATTTTTGTACCGAGATTATGTTGCGTTTTGTTTTTAAACATTGTGCGGATGTAGAAATGTGTTACGAGTATAGAATGAAATTAATCATAAAAACTGTATTTTTAATTTTTGATATTTGTGTTTTTAACGTAACGATCAGAAGTATATTAAAGAAGACCAGCCAAAATAGATATAGTGTTGGGCCAGATGTTACGAGAATATAAATGTCACTTTTATGTACAGAAAATGAAAATATTAGCTCGCTAAAAATAATAAATCTTGTATTTTTTATGAAAAGTTAGGCTATTTTTCTTATTAGTTTGTAAATGCTGCAAAACGTTTTAAGTTAACAAGATGGAACAAAGTACAAATTGTGTCTCGTTCGATCATCCTTACAAAGATTTAACACTAATTAATTCACGAAACTTGTAAGGTCAATAGGGTTGCTGAAAAATGATGTGTGAAACTGGAAAAGTGCAGAAAAACATTGTATGTAGTATTTTATTCTGTGTTGCGTTAACTATATACATAGAGAACTTCTACTGATATCAAGTTTAGCTAGGTATGTCTAGACAACACTAGCTAAATCATATAATAATCAATGATCAAGTACATGAGAGCCTGACTTCCAACAAATTTTTAATCTGTAGCTTAGAAATAATCAAAACAATAATAAATCTTTCGACAATTGCTTATGGCGATTTGCCTCAAAACACGTTTCGTAATAAGAATATATTAGAAATTTTAATTCACAGAAAACAATTTTTTTAAGCGCAAGTTTAATTTGATTTTCCAGAGAATGGTGAACAATTGTTTTGCTTTTGTGATTCCATGTCACGTGGATTACAATTATGATATTAGGGAGAGCCATTATTTTTTTATAAACAATGTGTAAAAAGAAAATGCTTCTAAAAATGTGCGTATTCAAAACTTTATTTTTAAACTTCATGGAAGAACTAACCCAAGAGTTATTTTAAATACTTTGTAGTCTGCACAATATAAATATATATATATATATATATATATATATATACATATATATATATATACATATATGTATATATATATATATATACATATATATATATATATATATATATATATATATATATATATATATATATATATGTATAATTCGTTTTAGTCTTAAAGAAATCGTCCAAGTGCGTAACAGACAAGCATTAACATAAGGTTACATAGCCATACATTCGTAGGTGATAAAGTGTGTTTTTATGAAGAGACCTTAGGTCGGGCTTAGTTGGCCGTGGTTGGGCGGGCGGCCTTGTACCCGCTCTCGCTGGGCCATAGCAAGGGGACTAAGTTTTTACCACCACAGAGTAGGTTGACGACTATCAAGTAGGGGATTTTTCTTAGACGGGGTTAATTCAACTGGATCTGAAGGTCAAATATCTGTGGTCAGGTCTGCACGGACATTTTAAAAAATTTTACAACGCAGTCTCGTCTTCCCGTCCATTGCTGAGGTATTATTCCACAGTATTTTACCGACATATGTCGTTATTTTAGCTCTATCTATCGGTCAAATTCCATGGTGTAAATCAGGATAATACACCACTAAGCTAAATCGAAGTATCTCAACATACTTTCACTTAATGTCTCTAGTTAAGAACAATAGCCAACGCCACTAGTGCAGCTAGCACAGCTCCCATATTATTGTCGCCGGGGTTGAGTTGATCACAATGTTAATCGGCATATGGCCTTTGACGGTGCGGCGCACCCGGGGACCCGGATTCCATTTCAGGCTGGTTGTCGCATGGGGCTGGACTGGTGTTATGGTTGACTGTAAGCTCTTGTAGCAATAAGACCACCATAGGTATGGTTGTATGTGTGTGTTTTCATGCGAGTATCGACATTCGAGCAGCAAGTATTGTGCGCGGTCAGCTGTATAACCTCAATTCTAAACACGTGTAAACATCATCATCATCATCATCATTATCATCATCATATATATTAATACGCTAAGGTTAAGATGTTACTCTCCCTTTTTAGAAAAAACCTCAAAACTAATCCACATAAATTCTATATCATTTTATAGATAATTGCTTGCTCTACCGGCATCCACAACTAAAAAATTTATTATTGCTATTGTTTTTGCAAATTAATTAATTATTAAAATTATATACACAAAACAGCAATGCTGCCATCTAACGGCTCAACGTCAATATGATTGACGGTCGGTAAAATTTTTGTTTAATTTCAAATCCACTCACGTATAAATAAAGTGGCGCTTTAGCTCAACGCTTTTGATACTTGCGCCTCTATATGTCAATTTTAGTTAAATATTTGTTTGATCTGTCATCTGAGCTTCATAATGGAATAAATAATGCGAAGACTTCGCACGGGTCACGCTAGTTTAAACTTATTTT
Organism: Druceiella hillmani; assembly: GCA_039881145.1. Classification (NCBI taxonomy): domain Eukaryota; kingdom Metazoa; phylum Arthropoda; class Insecta; order Lepidoptera; family Hepialidae; genus Druceiella; species Druceiella hillmani. The sequence goes on along the minus strand of JAYKKI010000089.1, from coordinate 5,607,284 downwards.
TTTATTCTACTGGGTTTCTATCGTAATATAATCATCTGCCAGACCGTTTCCAATTCGGTGTGTATTTATTTGCATTATAAATTATATAAATTATTGCTATATTATTTACTAAATATTAAAAATTTATACACTACAAAAAATGTTTCGTCAAATTCATTTATGTTAATTGTTACTTTATTGTTTATTACATACTTAAAATTAATAAATTACAATAAATTTTCAGCATATTCATTTATTTTCATTAATTACTTAAACTTTATTTATATTTTTTCAGAAAATTTAACAATTCATTATATTCATTTAAATTTTTGAAATATTTAAATTTAAAATAAAATAATGAAAATAAAAATAAATAAGTTTTAACTTTTGATATAACTAACTTTCATTCTAAAAGCTGTTTTAAATTTGATTAATTAATTAAAAAAATTAGAATAACTAACCTTAAAAAAATATAAATAATAAAATATTAATGTTTAAGATTTCAAATTTAAAATTAACTTTAAAATCGATTGATTTAATAAATAAATTTTAAAATAATAAATTGAGAAAATATTAAATTTTTAGAATAATAAAAGTTAATGTTAAAATTAATCTTAAATTTAATTTATTTTTAAAATAATTAAAATAAAGATAATTAAGTATAAACTTAAAATTAACTTTAAATTTAATTTTATTAAAATTAAAGATTTCAAACAATAAAATAAGAAATAATTAATTGGCAGAATGATAAAATTTAATGTTAAAATTAATCACAATTAATTGTCAACATCTTCAGGTGGGACATTAGCAAAGATAAGATTGTTGTAATACAACGAAACCTAGGTCGTGGTAAAGAAATTAAAGAAAGTAGAAATAATACTACATCACGTAGTTTCATTTAATTGTGAATAATGAATTTCTACAAAATTAACGCGAAATATATTCAATATATTAAAATTAATTTTAAATTTTGATTTTGAAAAGAAATTTTATTATTCTAAAAATTCATTTTTTTATTTCACCAAACAATCTAAGTAAAGTTTAATTAACGATGAAATTAAATGAATATGCTGGCAATTTATTGTAATTTATTAATTTTAAGTATTTTGTTATGGAATGAAATTTATTGAGTTAAATCCTTACTTTAGATTTTCGCTTTTATAAAATGATAAAAAATAACATAAAATATACAAATTAGAGGGAGAGAAAGAGAGGGCTGCGCTTTTTGGTGTGACAAAAATACTCAATAGAAACCCACACATTAAATCAAGTTTAGAGTTGAAAAAATAATGTAAGGAACTTCGTTCCTAACGGGGATCCCCCGACCGCATAGTTTTTATTGTCTTTTTCTTAAATGTAATCACTTACCGATAACATAATCTCAAAATGAATCCCATATTTGAATATGTGGTCATATCATCAATACAATTCGATAAGGTGGCCATTTTTCCATTAAGGTGATATGGCCGAATGTATTCAAATGTTCTGCCTTTATATAAGAATTGTAAATTAATGTATTCACGGTACAAAAATATAGCCGTTCATCGCACTTCCCTCGCTGTCGTTATATATTAAAACGACGGTATAAACAAAACATACAAGTGAGAAAGAACATTTGATTCTGGTTCCTTGGCTTAAAAGTTCCAGCGCCAGAAACGTTCAGCGCAATTTGAAAAATAGACTAACACTCATCTACGGGTTTTCAGTACTCTACTACAGGTTTTAGTACAAGGTTTCAGTACACTACTGACGACTTACCTTTAGTTGAGTGGCCATTTAATCAGCACATATCTGATAAAATGGCTAATAGCAAGGTTTTACTATTTCATTTGTATTTTATACATAATTATTTTTATTGTCAAAAAGATATCATGAAATGTAGGTTTAATAAAAAGTTGAAACATTAATATACTTTTTTATTTTAAGCTGTAAACGGTTTCCTAAAAAACAGCCATGCTAGTCTGAATTATTTCATTTCTACAACGCTATATTGGAAAATATTTAAATTTAATTTACGTACAACAAATTTCATTTCTGAAATCAGTCTTGAAATATTTTTTTCTTTATATATAACCTTCATATTTAATTACAATATCGTGTGAATAATGCTTAAATCTCATAATAACACAGATTCTTGTAGAATCTGTATAATTAGGTAATTATATTATTCGTAAAGACGCGGTCGTAATGAACCTACAGTGTGTGTCCAACCTTTTTTTTATTTTGTGACGTGGTGTTCTGAGTAGACTCGCACGTAGAGAAAGACAGTCATCAATTTCTTTATCTCGGTGTTTTGTTAAATGCATAAATTTTGTCATTTTGAAATTGGAAATTTCAATATTTCTGCGATTTATATATTTATTTGTCGATGATATCAATCGAAACACGACATCTGAAATCTATCGATGCATCGCTTAATATCATTCGATGCACTTATACCACATGTACGGTAGGTAAACAAAGAAATGGATTTCCGCACCACGGGGGATCAATGATGAAACCCAGTAAGATAAATACGTCTGTCGCACATTGATATACTTTAACTTATTTATTCTGAATAATATTACGCTACATTATATAAGGTACATTCATAACTTTATGTTAGTATCATGAGCACGGAACGTAAAATAAAAATGGCATTTGACATGTTAGTATTTGATAAATAAAGTGAATTAAAAATGTAACAGTTACTTTTTATTGTACCACAGGTTTAAAATACTCTTCTGTAGATAGTTTAAAAAATACAAATAAAACTTATGCGTTCGTCGGAGTGGAAATTCCTAAGTCCGAAAGCATGTCTTATTTCCAAGCCTTTGAGACTTTTTACGATCATTTTATCTTATCTAATATCTTATGATGTAACCTCATAAAATATATTTATATTACTAAAGGAACCCCAAACTTATAGCAATATGAACAAACTTCGTACACGAATATTATCCATAGTACATAACTTAACCCGAACCTAACTAAGCTCCATAAAAAATTACGGGGTGGTCAAATTAGACCGTGATTCAAAACACGTTACGATCAAATTGCTGAGGTCATAAATCTGATATAAAAAGGTAAGAGGTCATATCCAAAATAGCATTAAATAAGGTCAATGCACCTATAAATGGAGATAGCTAGCTGATATTTGTACCAGCATGGACTTGAACGTGAACCATGCTTATATGGATGACTTGTATGATATATACTTCAACACTATATATATATATATATATATATATATATATATTTAATACATTATTTCGAGAGATTGTTTATGTACAACACATCACTTAGATGTCATCTATAGTTTTAAACGATAGGTTTATACACCGAGTTTTTGATACTTATATGGCAATATATCCTCAACGTAATATGCGTTTGGTTCATTACTGAAATTGTCAATGGTTTCTTTTTAACAGAATATAGTATAAAATAAGAGTTTTGAATCAAAATCGCAATAATATTGTATAGACAAGATGTAGCGAGTTTCTATTTTGTTTCACGCAGTGTTTAAAGATTCTTAATACCAGAAAACATAGATTTTTAGAGAGTCTTCATTAGTTTGTAAATTTAAAACGATCTCTAAACCATCGTCACTAGTTTATATAAATTAAAATTAAAGAAGGTTTATGTCTGGTTTTATTATTGTTTTTGGTAAGTTATGGGGATTTATGATGTTTGCTTCCTGAAGGTTGCTTAAATAAAGGGGAAAATCCTCAAGAAAACCATTTTTCTTATCGACTTTCTTCTTTATGAATCGGTTCCTCACTACTGAGGTTCATGGAAATGGGAGAATATTATAATACCTTTTCTTCAATGATATTCCGCCATAGGTTCCTATTCAAGGCGCTGTGTAGATCACCTGTAGCGGAGTGCTGAGCGTACCTAAGATCCGGTCCATCCAGCATCTAGATTAGCGCCCCGCAATCTCCGTCTTTCAACCATACAGGTAACAATTAATTTCTCAATACTGTCAGTAGATTACCGCACAGTATGAACGAAATATTCTAGAACTCTCAGGAGACAGATGGTGGACATCCTTGTTTTGATTTCAAGTTCTGAATTTGTTCCATGAGATCTTGAGCATCTTCCTGAGCAAGATATTTCAAAGGCGTCGATTCTTTGGCGATCAGTTATTTTCGGCGTTCATGTTTCAGCGTTGCATATAAAAATGGAAGATGAGTAAAATCAGAACGAATATTATTAACTTAATTGACTTAAATCTCGTCATTCTGAAATAGACCATAGGGTCTAGACAAAACTTCACCAGCAAACTTTGTCACGATATTCAGCTCCACAAACGACTTTCTCACTTTCTTGATATCTTCCTCCACGCTATGTTGTATCCTGACTCTTAAGAGAGTGTGTCCAATCCATCTCCGCTTTATCTTCCTGATCTGGATGGATACATGCTTCCACGTTCCAGGGCTCTTTATTTGACATTATGTTTTCTTATTTCAAAATATATTTTTTGGAGATACATAACCAACATACCTATGTTGGGTATTTATTATTTGCAGAAAAGCTTATTTGAAGAAAAATTTCAATGTTTTAAAATATATTTTAACTCGGCTTATTTACTTCCAGATCCTTAAAGAAGAGTGATATTTGTTTTTAACTTCATTTTTAACTGAGATCATGTTTCCTTATTATAGTATATAATTTATGCAAATATATAGCTTGCATAACCTTATTTATTATTTTCAGAAAAGCTTATTTGGAAAAAAATTTCGATGTGAGAAAATATCCCTTAAGGTCGACTTATTTACATCTAAACCCTTAACGTAAAGTGCGTTTTGTTATCAACTTCATTTTGGAAACCTCCTCATTCCTGGCTCGTTTTATTGAAACGTGATACGTTTATGGACATTCCTTTATTCTGAATTTTGTTGGACTGCGTTATTAATTCTATTCCGCCTCGTAAAAGCGTTGACAATATGGAAATTGTGAAATTACTTCCAAAATTTGCTTTCCATAATTTTATTTAAAATCTGATCTCATTTTTTCCTTTTCAAATAGTTTTCTATTTGTATGTGTACTAAACATATGTGCATAAGTAAACAAGTAATTGTAAAACAGTGGAAATACCTTACCTATGTGAGTTGTATTTTTCCTTCTTCACGGGGTGGATTTCCCTCATCATTCTGAATTTAAAATATTTTTTTGTGGATATGAAAAGACCCAACCTTTCCGATGAATCACTTTTATAGTAATTTGATCATCCACAAAAGACGCAAGTGAATTTTTAGGATTCCGTTTTCAAAAAAGGGACAACGGAACTCTTCTAAGATTACTGAAGCCTCTGTCTTTCTCAGATTTCCAGCTGATTTTCTCAAAAACAACATTAAATCGCTATTTTTGAATATCTGAAAAGTATTCACAACACTAGTGTATATAACGAAATTAAAAGAAAAATTATCACAGCTGAGTAGGCTCTACTAGTCAACAAGTAACAATCGATCAACTTAAAAGGTTCATGGAAACTCCATAAAAGTGACTCATAATATACTTGGCTATATATTTATATATTTACATGGTGAGAAATGATATTACTTAAATATAAACAAAATTTTAAGCCTAGAAAAACATAGTAGGCAATATATTTCACGTTTTAAAATTTATATTTGTAAATAATTTACAAATATACACAAAAATCAACAACCCAGCGATTGACAATCAGGGAAAATATAAATAATAAAATACAATTTGTGATCATAATTCGAAATAAAAAAAATTTCTTTTTAAATGCACATTTATTATATTTTATCAAATCACGGATCGTTAATAAGAAATAAAAATAACAAAGAGAAAATCTAACGAAATAAATAATAACTTTTTAGACACGACAGCAAAAATAATAAACAGTGAACATTTTTATTAAATATGCAGCCATTGCCTAAATTAATTAAAAACAAACTGTTTTGTCAAAATAAATGTCTGATGCTCTTTTCGAGTTTACGTGGCTTTTTGGAATCATATGGCTTAAGTTGAGGATACGAAGGGATGCAGAAGTAGCTTTTATAAACTTTTGTTAAAAACACGATAGGTCGGAGCAAGTCAATTCACATCGCTGCTACAAAATTTTCCTTTTGCAATTGGTGTATATTAAGCAACCTGACATATTTTTTCTTTTACAACAAATGTATATTAAGCAAGCTCAACTCACTATTATATAACATACAGATATATATTAAACAAAATGTAAAATAAACGCTTTTTGCCTTGACATACACTCCACAAACATTTGAAACCATAAAAAATTCATTGCTCGAAACTCATTCGGTCAATTTGACATTTTAAAATTCTTTGGCGACAATCCCTACTCTGTGCGATTGTTTGACCACAGACTATTACGTGTTTGACATTGACAGTATCAACGTAAACATTGAATCATTTAATGTATTTGTAATACATAATTTAATGTATTTATAACACATGTTATATATAAATGTTTGTACAAACACATGTTACATATATAAGCTTTTTGCACTCATTCTCCATATAAACTTTAACAAGTCTCACACTCTTCCGTGCGCGCGATATGCTTAAAAATATAAGATTCAAAAATTTTCACATATTAATGTATAGATTGTTAAAAATAACGAATTTTTCATCAAAAAACAGAATATTTAGCTTTAATGCGGTCATTTACGTTATACTGACGCGTCCCCACTAACTACCAGCTAAACCTCTTCTTTTCAATTTGTGAAAAGTACTGACAATATATAACGAAAAAAATTAAATGGAAACTTATCACATAACATTAAATGGAAAATTATTACAGCTAGGTAGGCTCTACTAGTTTACAAGTAATAGTCGACCAATTTATGACTTGTAATTTTGTCTGTAAAGATTAATGAAAACTCCAAGCGAGTGAGTTAAATCCACTGCAAAAATGACTTTGTATTTTAAAATGTATATTTATTGTGTCTATGAAAAATTGACTAGGCGATATATTTATATATTTATATGACGGTATTTAATACGATTTAAATATCCACTTTATTTTATGCCCATAAAAGATGCAGCAGATGTTACATTTACATCATAAATATTATTATATTTAATTAATTTAATAAATGTATTATGCCCTCTTAAATGTTTTGTAAGTTATTATTCTAACACCACACCAGGTGTCTTATAACACACTTGTTAACTTTTGAACATATCATTTTCTCTTCCATTATTTTAATTTTAATTTCTTTTTGTTGAATGAAAAATTTACCCACATTTTAGTAATCAATGAGAAGGAAAGTGCTAGAAAAAATTCCATTGTCAGTTTACAATATCTTCATTTTTTTATCACCAATCTCTTTTTTGTTTGTGAATATAATTGGTACCATTTGTTAATACACTTCTGTGTAATGTGTAGTGGATACATACGTTTTAATTTATGACCTTTGTGTGACTTTGAGAAATGTTATTAAATTTGTCCTATGTTTAAAGGCATATAAAAACATGAATAAAGTGTAGTAACAAATACTTGTTATTTATTAGGTTATTAATGTTTGCTTGTGAATATAGTTGGTTCCATTTGTTAATACACTTCTGTGTTATGTGTAGTGGATACATACGTTTTAATTTATGACCTTTGTGTGACTTTGAGAAATGTTAATAAATTCGCCGTGTGTATAAAGACATTTAAGAACATTAAAAAGTGTAGTAATAAATACTTGTTATTTATTGAGTCATTAATAATACCTGTTATTTATAACGTCGCTTTTATTTGGTTTGGATCAAAATCGATTACCCAAAGTAAAAGACAACAGAGAAAATGTTAATAAAATAGCAATAAAAAGAAAGTTAATAAAAAAACCGAGAGTAATCCTATGTAACGATGCACATGTCTTACGGTAAATTTTGCTGACAAACTCAAAAAATAGGTGTCCTTATGACCACAAAGTAGAAGTGAAAACTTTAGACACCAATGTAATCGTTATGTTAGAAACGTTGAACACGTAACTTAAACAAACAAGCAAAATTAATGAAATTAAAAATATCATAATAAAAATGACATATTAATTCGACAAATATTTACAAAATTTTGCAATTAAATACAAAATATATCACATAATAAATAAATACAGTTATCTATAGAGAAAACGTACGTTTTCTTTAAAATCGTAGACTGAGCATGCACCGAGAGCGTGAGAAAGGTTTTTTTTAAAATTCTAATTATAAATAATATTTAAAAAAATGAAAAGGCAACTTTATGATAAAATTCAACACAAAACTACATTAAACCATCTCCGTTTTTACATCTAAATGTTTTTGATTTGAACTCAATAAAGAAATGTAACTTCCTATAAAATAAATCAAAGAAAAAAAAAGAAGCATCGAGACGTAACTCAGACGTACTTTAGTATTTTATCGCTGCGCCAATGGCTCAATAAACAAAGACCAATAAATAAATGGCCCAATAAGCATTAGACATTCCTCTAGTTCGGCCGTACTCCGCTTACTGCTGAGTATATCCAAAGCGCGTCGGTCCATTCGGGTATACTCGGCTTTTCGACCGAATATATCCGATTGCTAAATGAATTCGATATACTTGAATGACCATTCGGCCGAGTATACCCGAAGCGCGTCACGTTCTTGACTTTCACATCAAAAAATCTTGGGCAAGGTGAATCAAAATAACTTTTGTCGGCTCACCTTGCACAAAACTTCTAAAAGATTTATTAAGGTTATAATAAAGTTACTAGTTATTTCGTTTTTAACTTTGAAGGTGTTCTGCCTTCAAAAGATGGAGATCTAGAGGTAGAGATGAGAGATAGAATAGTCTAGCATACCTAGAAAAGTTTCCCACCAAATAAGTACTGTCTCTCTCTCTCTTTGAGTCACTTTTCTCCCATGACAGTTTTTCTTTTTACCACTATCGGCCAACTTCGTGTATAACCAAAATATGAGAACCCTGTTTATTTTGTTTTCAGGATAAATACAAAAGACTGAAATCTGTAAAGTATGTTGTTGCCTCCAACACATGTATTACCAGACATGTGTTGTTATATTTTGTAGCATTGTAAAAAGTAACAAACTGGCATCAAGGAAGGAAATTTGACAAATTGGTCACTCGCATATAACCTCGGAATCAAAATAAATCCAGTCGAGGTCGACTTGGGAAAAACTCAGATTTGCGTAATCTGTTCACTAAAAATATTGTGAATACAATTTAGGTAACATTTCGTGGAAACAGATTACTGAATGGAGAAGACCTAGATTTGCTGAATGTGTCAACTTGTTCCGAATTGACCTTTCGCTGTTTCATTGAAGCTAATAAGTAACTAGCTAAGACAAATGAATCAGGTGGATAAAAGTCAGGCATTACAAGCGCAGATAAGGTCAGTTATGAATAATTATTGGTCATTTACTGATCTCGCACCCCAATATCAACCAATTTTTCTTCAGGGTCTAATCGCGAAATTGTTTCAGATACCCGAATAATAACCAAACCTTTGATCCTCATATCATATGGAAAATATTTCGCCATTGATATTTTCCGATAGTTAGTGCAATGGACCTTGATAAATCCGGAGGTAATTTCGTTAGTTTCACACTAAACATCTATAAATCCACTAAATATTGTAATTAATTCAAAAACCGCCGGATTTTGTTCATTTTTCTTGGCAACTTCCACTTTATGTCGTTATATTCGATAGCTAATTTCAAGAAAATTGATCACAATTTGTAGATCGTAGGGTTCCGTGCCTTAAAAGGAAAACCTTTATAAGATTACTCACACGTCCGTCCATCTGTTCCTAAGTACTTTTGTTACGACCCTTTTTAATATGCTTTCACTACCTTCATCTGTAACTTCCTAACATTTTAAGCAAATCTTAGAACTCGCTTTTCAACTACTTCTAATTATCGTATCGACTTGTAGCTTTACAAATATACAGAATTTTGATGACAATATAATATTATGGTACCATCGAGCTGATGGAAAAGGAGGTAGTCGCAGGAACTTCTTAATGGCTGACAGTCAACTCATGACACCCCGTTTGATCCACCCCAATGCATCCTCATTTGGCTTGGCTCTTAAGTTCTTTAGTTACATTTGGTAACTAGGACAGTTTGACGATAGAGGAAGAAGGTATTAAAGGGAACTTCTCAATGTCTAACAGGAACCCCATCGAGTTTGGCTTCGTCCGATTTGTTTGAATGAATCTCTTATAGACGGAAGAGTATTTTTTTTTCGTTTTCACCCCTAAAATTAATCCGCATATATCATAATAGTAAAACTCAAAAATATTCATGCTAAAAATTAAAAACATTCATAATTTTAGAGGTAGCAAGCAATATATTCTTTGTTTATCTCATTTATAATGTGTGATATCATTTGAAATAGTTATAACTATCGAGTCTCAAAACTATTTTTTTAAAATTCATTGTAATAATAACTAGATATATTATAGAACAATTTCTCAAAAGACATTTCCCATCACTACTAAAGTCAAATTAATAAAGAATGTAGCGTTACTAGAAATTTATCTAATATTTGCTGGATAATTTTAGTGGGGGGGGGGGTCTTTAATTTTATGGATTTTTTAGATATTCTCCATAATATTACGCTTGAGAAGTTCTACTTGGTAATATATTTATTTATCACATTTTATGCATAGTATATATGGTGGACTTATTGCTACATGAGCAATCTCTTCCAGTCAACCATAACAATTGGTATTGAAATTTAGCAGGTAGATGTAAAGGATTTTATAACGAAAATTCTTTATAGTCATTAGACAAAAACAATTTAAAAAATATCAAAGTATAAGTAATACAAACCATTGACATGATTTGGGAAGGGAAAAACAGGAAAGGACAAGAACACAAAGGAAAAGGTTTCAGGAGAGGCAGGACTTTTTCACTCGATCTTTGAAAATATTTAGGGTCGTGATTTTACCGAGGTCAGGACACAGGTGATTCCAAATTTTTGCTGCTTGGACAGTGAAGGAGTTTTCGTAAGAGGTAGAGGTATATTTAGGAATAAGCGTAGGTCAAGGCCGTGAGTAGACAAATCTTTAAATTTGCCAGTAAGATAATTTGGGCTCTAAGGATTTTTTAATATATTAAAAAGAAGTGTATGTGAAGTTGGCGTCGATCACAGATCTTCAGCCATTTAAGAAGCGACCCGTATTCAGAAATATGATCATATTTTCTGAGGCCGAAGATATACTGGATGCATAAATTTTGAAGATGTTCCAACTTGCACAAATATTCTTCATTAAGATCAGGACAGCACATGTCTCCATAATTAATTAGTGGTAATAAAAGTATTTGACAAAGGGAGATTTTCGTTTTAGTCTATAGAAAATTTTGAAGACGTTTTAAAGAGTGTATCCTGTTGAAAACACGACGGCTAACATTAATTACTTGAGGGCGCCAACTAAGATTATTTATTTATTTAACAATTGACGTATATGGTATTATTGTACTATTCAGTACTGATTTCGGTAAACTAAGTACGTTTACATAGTGAAATGTAATTTTAATATTTGTAAATATTTCAATATAGATAAAATTTACCCTTAAATGTTAATACATATATATATTTAGGTGTGTACGGAACTCTCGTAGTTTGATTTCCATTTGTACTTGACAGATTTTATTCTATATCACAGCCCAGCAATTGTAAATCGATGGAACTGCATGTAGGTTATGTACATTAGAGGAAATGTGGACTATTCTAGTGTGACCCGTTGAAGATAATTGTCACGTAAAAATAACTGCAAACTCTTTTGTGCGGAGTTACTTTCGAGTTCGCTTTGTTTAAAGGCGATATTATCTTGTTGTTGTTTTGTTATTTTGTTATAGTTGTTTTGTTATAGTTTGGCTTTGCTTCATTCTATTGACACTAAACAATATGTAACTGTGATAAAACATGGGAAAAAGGTATATTCCTTTAGAGGGAAGAAAAACCCGGTTAAGTGCGTGTTTGGCTCGTGTTTAAAATGAAACTACTTTATTTATCATACATTATCACTAATATAGACTTTTTAGGGCAATATATATTTAATAATAGCTAATAAAAATAAGTAGGGAATATATATATATATATATATATATATATATATATATATATATATATATATATATATATATATATATATATATATATTATCGTGAAAACCTCATAAATTATAACATCTAGAATCATTATTTTATATATTTTTCAATACATTTCTGAAGATGTAAAACCTAATATTAATAATGAAATAAAAAAATGGGGTGTGGCTGTGTCATGGACACGGCCGTGTGTTGTACGTGAATACATCTATGTAACGTTGATCCACTCAGCCGCATTCATTCTTTTACGTTCCCGGCACTGCTTGACTCGGTCATATGGTGTTTTATTATCACCATTCGATTGTTCTTAAGAAGTCCTTTCTAGCCGTATACGATCTCTGTATTTGGTTTTGGCTTTTCGACACGTATAGGCCGCCATTATATACTTTTGATAATATTTTTTTTATTCTAACACCTTATTATATTCACTGTCACTACTTTAAACAAATGTTTTATATACAATCGATAGATTTTGGCGATAACTGATGATTAAAACTTAAACGAACATCGTAGCTTTTCCGAATCAAAAGTTATACTAATTGCAAATCTCGATACGCAGCAAAATAACCTCAAAATCTGCTTCCCCCTCCACCGCGCGCGATGCGTCACTGTTCTCGCTTATCGTAATGAATTCTTTGATCCTTTAGCTATCCAGTGGTATAATTTTTGATGTGGAGGATAGATTCGAAACCGCAGCGCCAAACTGTATCCCCCGATTTTGTTATCATTAGGTTTTTTGGATGGTAGCAAATTAAAAACGTATTCACGTCAAAAATATTTTTGAAACCCTTGTAACTAGTCCTTTGAAACAATGTCCTACACTATACATGGAATTTAAAAGAAAATTCTTGTACTTAATTCGCGCCCGGGAAGTTTTGTACTGTTATATTATATTACCGTGAAGCTTAAAAAAGTAGGTATATAAATACAAAAAAAAAATAGCTTGACAGTAGATTTGACAGAAGTGAAACTTCTTTGACGACAAAATTATATTTGAAGAATATAGTAAGGGGTAAAACGACAGAGAGAGGGAGAGACAGAGAGAGAAAAATTAATATTAATTTACTATAAATATTACTCACTCTTGAAATACATACAGCACATGTGTGTATGTGTGTATTTATCCTGCCCTTAAGGACATTTTCAATTTAAAGTTGAAAATGTCCTTAAGGGCAGGATAAATACGTTGAATTAAATATTCTTTAAAAATGTATAAAGTGTAAGTCCATAGATTGTACTAAATTCGTTTAAGAATATTTTAATACTACACTTTCAGAAAAATTAAGAAAATATCGTTACAAATTGACATCGAAATATCTAATAAAATCTTCATATAAATTTACATAGAAAAATCTCAATTAAATAAATAGCCGTGATGTCAGTACTAGAACACCATCAAATGCGGCTGAAGGAAATAGGGATGTATTTATGCAAATTATACTTACGACAACTATATGTGGGGTTTATTGGGCATTTATAAATAAACGCATGTCAAGTATACATGTTGCTAGTTTTTTAATGGATGAAGTACACGCAAAATTAGTAATAAATAATTTATAAATGGATAAATAAATCGGTTAAGTTTTGAGAGTTTACTTTTGACCCACAGTTACTATGTGACGTACAGATCAGCTGATCGGACAAGTGAGCGCCATTTTTGTTTGTTTTCGCGCATATGTAAACTTTACACAACATTGTGACAGCTTACTTTTGACAGACATACAATACAAAACAGCTGATAGCAGTAACGCCATTTTAATTTTGTTTCAGCGCATGCGTGCACTTCTTGTCTTACTCTATCGTGTTCATTTATTTCTCTTAGTTGTTAGCTGAGTATCTATTTCTTGCAACAGATTTGTTTCATCTTGATGTCACAAAAACGTTGCATAATAAACGGTGTGATCTTGAAATTTTACTTCAAAAAATTATAATTTGTAATTTTTAAAAAGATCTTATCTTTACTCCAGTCACACAAATTACTTTTATTCGAATACTATTCCACAGGCAATCACATGAAATTTAGTATCAAAGTAGAACAACCACATAGCGAGCATGCAATTAGTGATTTTTATGTTTATTCTTATCTTTTGCTATTGTTTGAAACTTTATATTGATTTTTCGTGTTAAATTAAAAAACATCATAAAAATCATTGTAAAATATTTGCAACTAGAGAAATACTTATAATCTTAAAAAAACTTAGAATACGGTGATAGTCTAAAACCAAAAAATTGTAGGGATGTACTCCAATTTTGATGGCATAATAAACGTTGCGACCGTCGTGGCAAGAGGATTTATCCGATGCGATTTATTATCCCTAAAGTCTAGACCGGAGGGAAAAGTATATGAAAGATGGATGTAAAAAGCAATGTAAGCTGGAGTACGTGTTGGATCATTTCCAGCCATTCGAAACGAGAAAATCAATATAATCCGAGAAATGCTGTTATGATACGATTAAATTACTTTAGATGTTACAAGATAAATATTACAATTCACGATATCAAAAATAAAAATGAAAAAGTGTTTCGGAGAAAAGATTAAGACATTTTCTCTCCATCAGTGACGAAGAAATTCCCGACAACTCGATTTGACTAAATAAGGTAACGATGCCAATATGATACGGGGAAATCTATAAAAATACAACTTGGAAAATGCTAGTGCAATACGAAATCAAAAATACTGAAATATAATTTTAGATGTTCCTTGATAAGAAAAAATAGTTAGGGAAAAGTTGGAAACATTTTCTCTTTTTTAGTGATTAATTAATATTCAATTGTTCGATTCTCATAAAAAGAGATACATATTTAATAACTTTCCAATAAACCAAGATATGTGTCATGAGGGAGAACATATCTCCACAGATAGAAGATTCCGGATCGAAATATGCAATGATATCATTGCTATAGATTTTACTTTCCATGTATTAGAAATAAATATTCATAGTTTATTGAAACTAGAATATAATCCAGATATGTCAACTATATAAATATATGGGCTAAATATAACGCTTCATATAACACTTATAATATATGGGCTAAATATAACGCTTTGAAGATTTTATATTGATTTTTTCTGTTGTAAATTTTTTAATGTGTTTTTTGTTCACATAGTAACTATTACATATTTCTGGAATTAACAAAACATCTTAATGTTTGATAGTTTTGACAAAGAGTTACGTGAAGAATGAATTCAGTATTTTAATAGCTTGTAGCAGTGACATATGCAGCGAATGCAAATAGTATTTTAACCGACTTCGAAAGAGAAGGTTCTTTGTCAGAGAAGAGAACCGTAACTCGGAGACGCGTTAATCCATTTTAATTATCTTTTTTTATTTGAAAATAATTGTTAAAAACTTTAGTCACAGATTGAGGTCAAGATCTGAATATGAAGTTGGAAGGTTGTGACAGAACTTCTCAAGTAAGAATCACATTCGTCGAGTTATGTTCGTTTGATTCGTATCGACGAGTCTAAGTTACAAGGATTTAATAATGAAGCCAAAAGGGGGTGATAGAAACTCCTTAGTGACAAGAAGTATATTCAATACGTTTGAAAGTAGTGGCCGAGCTCCGATGATAGAGCCGGAAGGTGGCGACAGTGCTTCTCCATAGCGAGGAGTAGTTTCATCGAGTTTGGGCTAGTTTGATTTATATTGAGGAGTACTTTCATAACAAACGATGCCCAAGATCTGACGATGAAGCCGGTAGATACAAACAGGAACTATTCAATGATGAAGGGTTATTTCATGAAGTTTGAGTTCGTTTGACTTATATTGATGAGTTCTTTATACAAATAGTGGTCAAGTTCTGATGATAAAGCCGGAAGGATAACAGGGATTCATTAATGGTGAGGAGTACATTCACTGCCTTAGGCTCGTTCGGTTGTCTTGACGAGTATTTTGGTCACAAGTACTGCCCAAGATCACTTTACAGAGCTGGTTGGTGATGATTATTTTCTGTGATGATTTCTAGGTAGAAAGTTAGGTTTATCGACTTCGGATACCTTTGACTTAACTATTGAGTTTTTCGGGCACATGTAAGGATCTGAAGGTAGAGCGGAGAGATGGTGAGATGAACTCTTCAGTGACGGAGAGTAAATTCATAAAGTTTGAAATCATTTGACTTATCCTTACGTAAGCAAGAAAACAACAAAGTTAATAGGTAGGTATGTATGTGTAAGTACATATAAAAGCACCGACAGTCTTTGAGTGCTTTCTTCTGACAATTTGTTACTTAGATGTTGGTGTTAGTAGTAGCCATCTGGACACAAAAATGGCGCATTAAACTAAACGAATCCAAATCAACACATATCAATTTTACAAATAATAAGATAACACCACATCCATTCTTTATTAATGGTACTCAATTACCATATGCAAACACCGCTAAATATCTTGGTATGACTCTCGACGCCAAGCTTCGGTGGAAAGAACATATTAAGAAAAAACGCGACGAACTTAATATCAAGTTCAGAAAAATGTAATAGTTGCTTGGTCGTAATTCTGAGCTTTCAACATACAACAAGCTTATTTTGTATAAGCAAGTCCTACGCCCAATTTGGAGTTATAGAATACAGCTGTGGGGCTGCGCCAGTAAGTCTAATATCCAAGTGATACAAAGATTCCAAAACAAAGTGCTTAAGTGTGTAGTTAACACGCCTTGGTATGTCCGTAACTGTGATCTCCATCGTGATGTTGAGATTGAGATGGTAGACGATACTATTAGTAAATTTGCTAGTTCTCACCAAAAGAAACTTCAAAACCACATTAATCCAGAAGTGTCCAGACTCTTAAATGTGCAAAATACTCTTAGAAGACTCAAAAGAATAAAACCTTTTGAGCTTGTTAGACATTAGAACACTAAGTGATTCAAAGGAAATTCTTAGTTTAGTCAGCACATAGTACATTAATTTAGAAACAAATTAATCGTTAGTTATATAACTAGTTTTAATAAAAATTGTAATAAAAAAAAAGAAAAAAAAGATGTTGGTGTTTTAAACCAAGTCTGCTTTCTCGCCCTCAGCAGAAATACGACTATTAATTAAAACTTTTACGGTAAAATATCGTTTACGAACGTGAAACTGTTTTATAATAATAAATGTTTGTATTTAGTTGAATTTTTTGCCGTGAAATGTTTTTTTATTATACCAAGATGCTTGCGAAGTATCAATGCATCCTCATATCTTTCTTTCTCAAGTACACGCACACTCACCAACAGAAACAGAAGCGCTACAACCTAATTGGCATCGACTGTAAACATCTCTAACAGTAACAATAATTTACACTTTCAGGAAAATTATTTTCCGCAAAATTTCCAATTAATACTCGTATTTTTAAACGCTTTTATTTAGTTTCACGTTCCATTTGTTGTTGACTCAAATTTGGCCATTGATTTTCCAGCGACTTTCAATTACACTAATTCCCATGTCGTATTCAGTCCCTATGGCAACACATCCTTATGACAATTTCAAACTTTGATTCTCAAATTCTGAAGTTGCAGATGTACTATATGTCTCAACATTGAGACTTGACGATCTGCTAGTTTTAAATTAGTACTTTCGGTCTCAGAGACTTTTTCTTTAAACTTCTGCTTCCAACTTCTAAATCCGGATTTGAGGATATATTTCGGGTGCCAACTGCTGCAGCGTTACGGTCTGCCTAAATCATAAGACTTGACAATATGCTGGTTTGGAACTAGATAAAATAGGCCACAAGAAATTCCTATAGTCCTTGAACAAATATCTTAAAATCAGGTTAAGCAAATATAGCACACTAGAAACTAAAAATTAAATTATAGTAAAAATACTTTATAAGTTGAATGGTTTTATTACATAAACAATGATGTGTTAACAGCTGGGAAATAATTCTGGATCGACAGTCTGGGGCTGATCAAATGAAAAGAAAATTGTTGAGCATATTTATTCCTATGTCATGTAAATAAATCTTCATTTGTTGTGCTATATTATCGCAAAAGATTTGACTACAATACCGGTATTAAAGTCGAAGAAGACGATCTACAGCTAGATAAGATTTTTAATCTCCAACCAATAAAAATTTTCTAGCAAATTTCTCACAAAATGTTTTATTTATGTCAATGAGTCCTTTTGTTATATATTTTAAATTGGGGATCCAGTGATGGAGGAACGATGGAGTCGCGGCAACATCTCAGTAGCTAACAGTAAACACATGGAGTTCTGGCTTGTTCGATTTATCTCGACGAGTCCTTTAGTTACATAACGTAATGAGGAGTGTCTGATGATGGAGGAGTAATGTCGACATGGAAACTTCTCAACCGTTAGCAGTACACCCATCGAGTTTGAGCTCATTTTACTTGACTCAATGCACTCTTTGATTCCGTGTTGTAACCAAAAAGGTTTAATGATACCGGGGAATGGAAATTTCTCAATCGTTTAAAGTAAACCCGTCAAATTAAAGTTAAGGGGTTCATTTAACTTATCCCAACGAGCCCTCTGGTTATAGATTGTAATCAGGAATGTTTGGTAATGGATAGGGGAGGTGGTCATGAAAACTTTTCAACTGATAATAGTAAATCCATAGAGGTGGGTACTTATGATTTTCTCAATGTGTTCTTTATTTTTGAAAAGCGTTCCGGTTTTTTTTTTAAATCTATAAATATTGCTTCTTTTTAGGATACTACAGCAGTCCTATCTACGAAGTTCTTTATTAGTATCTTCTCGAGCAAGCTTTAAAAATAACTAATGGGCGTTCAGTGAATTTTAGCTTTCCGCTCTCCTTCTCCATATAAACTTTAATTCTACCAAATTTCACATTCCTCCGTGCGGTTAATAAAAAGGGATACAAAGCTTTCTCTTTACGGATTAATATATAGAATAATAAATTGAATATAACAACCTAATTTCGCCTCTTTCCAGCTTCACCTTTGAGGGATAAATAAATTATATTATTTGTGAAAAATTGCAATTGAGGAAAACCGATTTAAATTACTAGGAAAATATAAAACGAGTCCAGCTCGTGCATCGGGGATTTCGTTCCCCTATTGAAGTGAAATTACTCTGTTTAACATAAGGCAGCATTAATATAGACTTCCTAATGCGATGGATATTTAATCACAAATAGTACAGTTCAAGAGGTTATCGAATATGTAGATGAATACATATATTTAGGACAGCTAATATTAGTTAGGAAGCAATACTCAACATAAATAGACAGAAGAATAAGCAACACTTGGAAACGATATTGGTCACTGAAAGACATATTTAAAAACAAAACAATGCCAATGTCGGTGAAAAACAAGCTGTACATCACATGTATTCTCCCATGTCTTACGTATGGATATCAATCTTGGTCTGCGACGAGCAAAAACAAACACAAAAACTTGCATTTTGCCAACGCAACATGGAGCGAAGTATGCTAAACATAAAGCTACAGGATAGATGAATGACTTCAAAAATAAGGACAAGAACAAAGATGAGCGATGTTTTCCAAAAAAATAAGAAAACTCGACTGGTAACATCGTGAGAATGAACAAAGAAAAATGGACGGAAGAGATAATGGAATGGTATCCTAGAACTGGGAAAAGACAAAAAGGACGTTAAATCAAAAGATAGAAGGATGATTTACCAAAAGCATGGAGAAGGTTAGCTCGGAACAGAGATGAGTGGTAGACAATGGGGGAGGCGTATGTCAAGGAACAACCTGACCAGTAAACTGGCTGTTAACGAACATTTTATCTCATAAGATCTGAAATATAACTGTTTATTCTGTAAAAATATA